>CM076656.1:14130830-14186444 GCA_038496675.1 Rachycentron canadum | reverse complement strand
AATCATTTCATTACGTCATCATTTGCTTTTCTTGTTTCTTATTTGTTACCATTTCCTGCTTTATCTAAAAATACCACTGGGGGACCCATTGGTGCTGGTGGTGGTGGTGGGGGGGTTATTGCATAATCTGCATGTGTTTTATTCATGGATGTGAAAATATACAAAGGATGGTAACTTTGAGGTTGTTGTAATGTATAATTTACGTTTATAAATAATTTGTGGTCTTTTGCGAGCGTTTCCCTCTGCCCTCCCAGCTCTTCTCTGTGGCGGGGAGGGAGGAAAAGCCATGATTGACAGCTCACTTCATGCTCTGTAACTACAGCAGCTGACAAGGTCATGTCAAATGAAATGATTGGTGAGGAGGAGTGTTTGGGGAAATATTCTGCCTCTCTCTCTCTCTCTCTCTCTCTCTCTCTCTCTCTCTCTCTCTCTCTCTCTCTCTCTGTCGCGATCACACCGAGCTTGTTCAAACGCCTCGCCAGGCTTTTGTGAATGAGAGGTAAATCTCAGGTAGACTCGTGAAAGATGGCAGATAGAGCAGATGACCTGTCAATTTATTTGGAGCCAAAGACAAGATGAAAGACAACTTTGTTCCTCAAACCGGCATTTTTCTTCCTATATAAGTAGAAGCCTTACACTTTATGTGTGCGTGTGCGTGCGCTCTTATATGCAAGTATTTGATATCAGTGAAAGGATTTGAAGGGTGATATTGTCCCAGCATACAAATGCTGTTGTTCCTTCCCTCTTCAAAGCCACAGAGCTGTTTATGATTACAGGGAACTGTGAAGGTCAAAGAGAGCAGCTGTTGCATCAGGCTTTGTATTTGTTATGCAGAATTTGTTCTTAGGTTTGGCTCCGTAAAAGACTACTTTGATCTGCGATTGCATATAATGGAGGCAGTTATGGCTCATTGAATGAACTACATAATTGATTAGTCTGGTTTTTCTCACCGTTGAGGCTTTAAATTTGCATTATTATTGACGCGTTTGGCCCAAAACTTTGATACAGCGTCAATGCTGAATACGCCTGCACTGTCTGCTGCGCTATAAATTAGAAAAGAGAAATTTCCCCGCATTGAAGTTGCCAAGCCTTCAATGCGGGGAAAATTAAAGTGTCAAATATCACACAAATTCATAAAATGCTGAATCTGTTGTCGTTGGTTGTGGTCAAACCAGACAGTGGCAGCAAATTAATGCATGTCATCTTTAAGTAGATGGTTTGGTAACATTGCGACTATATTCGGGGGTAGATGATTAAAGTTTAAACAATAATATAGGTGCAAATTATTTTCTATGTAAAGATATAGTGGAGTAAACTCTTTCTTTTCTTTTTTTTGGTATCTGGTCTATCAGTGTGTGCATGTTAGTGCACGTGAGTCCCTCCTTGTTAAACTGTTGGTCCTTTTGACATTCCACAGGGACTAGGGACTAAAGGGGGAGATGGATGTGTTTAAAGTTTAGCTTGTAACTATGCCATATGGAAGAACTTGTATATTGCTGACAAATGTTATGATATTGAAAGCAAAAAAATGGATGCTTAATGTTTACTAGTGGAAATATGTGGTTTCTCGCAGCCAAATTTGTAGGGATAACAAGTCAAAACCTCCATCCTTCCATTCCGACTAAATATAACGACAGGAATTAGTTTAAAAGAGAAATGATTTTACGCCTTCTCTGTGACAACTCTTCTTATAATGATAAAATGGTGCTTAACTCTGTCCATATAAGTGTAAACGGCTCACCAGCCGCCACACCTGCAAGCAGTTCCTGCCTTTAAAACATAACTTTATCACACACCAATGCTTTTGAGATGCAGCAGAAGCTCAGCTGTCCCACCCCGGTCCTCTGAGATACGGGCACCGTCACCTTGATTAGAATCAGGTCAGAAAAGGTGTGGAGGGAGCAGCGCAGCCGTTGGTGTCAAATGTCTTTACACTTTGAAACAGAGCTGCGAGCTCAAAGAGCAGGATTTTGTTTTGTCCCGAAAACCACGAGGTGGGGTACAACCTTAAAAAATTCAGTGACCCACCCAGCCGAGACGACCGGCAGAAGTCGTCCCCCTCATTGCGCGATTTATCGAAAGAGAACCTCAAAATGTGGTGATGTTTCGGTCACAGGCATCAACTGTCAACCATGTGTAACGAGATATGACAAGGAGGCAGTGGAACGGCAGCCAGTGGAAGACTAACAAATGCCTTTTCGAGTAAAAGCAACCCAGCAACTTAATGTGCAAATATTCTGATGACTGCTGCTGCCGGAGTCAGACCATGGTGAGAAAACCTACTTTTAAATGAAATTTAATACACTAAGCTGATTGCTTACTTAAACTGCAGCAGAAAAGCTCCAAGCAATTAATGAAATCCCAATTTGTTCAATAAATTCTGGTTGACTTTGACAACCAGAAGATGAAGTTTAATAGCTCTCTTAAATTTAATAGACATTTATCTGATCCCTCTGTTTTAGATTTCAGTTGTTCAAGCTTTAAATGTGCCCCATGCTTTGGTGTATGACCAATTACCTGCAAATATAATCCCATTACCATCAACCTCAGCTGTAGCTTACTTTTTTTGTTAAATTCAAGTGCAGGCTGGGCGTATGAAAAGGCTGGAAGTAAATGCACTTCACGACTTGGCAGGACTTGTCGTAAATAAAGGAGTAGACCGTTTTGTTTTTTGTTTTTTTTTCCTGATTTAATGGATGCCACACACAAAAGCCAAATCAGCAAATGGAGACTCGCCTCCAGTCTTGAGGCATCTGCGGCATCTTTAATGAAACGTTTATGTGAAAGTCAAGTAGCGCGTTGACAATCAAATTACACGTGCGTACGAGAAAGAAAAAGAAGAGAATGTCGTACAAAATCTTTTACTCTCCAGTGGTGATATGTGTCAGGCTAAAAGCCCGCTGCAGTGGCTGTAATGGGGGGGGGGGGGGGGGTCAGCAGTTAAATGAACTTTTGTTCCATTTTACTGAGAGGATTCTTCATCTGCATTGAGCTAGAAGTAATGAAAGTGTGGTGGAGCATTGAAGATTGATGCCAGGGAACTCCCAGACCTCTTCCCTCTGCTTTTTACCCTCTCCCCTTCATCTATAAACACTGCCACTTCTTTCCTGTCTTCCTGTTTTCAACTTTCCGTTTTGCTTTGTGCCTCTGCCACAGTCTCTGTCTTTTTTTTTTTCTTACCTCACAGTGCCTCTCTTCCCTCCTCTCCAGGACTCTTCCTCTAATTGTCTCCATCTGTGTGTCTCTCTGCCTCTGTTCTCCTTTCGATCTCCAATCTCTTCTCGAATTTGCTCTGGAAAACAAATTTGGCAACTCTGCCTCTGAGACTGGAAAGAGCCGTAATGCAAAAAGTGCAACAACTGGCAAACAACTGTACAAGGAAATTTGAAAAAGTCTGAAATGTTGATGTGGCCAATTTGAGTTGTTGCCATATTATTAATTCATTCTGTCAACAGTCACATCCCTGATAATGACACATGTACACATGTACCTTAAGTTTATTATCCCCAGCAACAACGGTGTGTGGCCGATGGCCTCAAAACTGCAGGTTACAGTCACAACACCTTTAAATTTGTAACTCCTGAGCCCTTTTAGATTTATTTATTTTAAGATTAAACCATATGGAGTTACCCCTTCACTTTAAATTCTATGTATGTTACACAAAAGTTGTCATTTCATTTTTGATTCATGAGGAGATTGAAAAGACACGACATCCTTACATAAAGAGTTTCTGGTTTTGCACAATGAAGCAGAATAAAAATGAAATGAAATCCTGCACCGGATAAATATCTTCTTTGAAGAGTTGTTTTTGTATTATCTGGTAGTTACATCATAAGCTTGGAGATTCACATCATTTTTATTTTTCTTTTGCTTTAACTCTGGTGGTTTGAACCTGTAATCATTTGAATAAAGCATCTAGCAAAGTGACAGGTTTTCGCTGCATATCAGTCTCTGTGTTTGACTGCAGTTTTGTGGTGTGGGATTTTGTGTAACAAATGTATTTTGCTCAGCTTTCCGGGTGCTTTGATGTGGTCGAACTGACCGAGTGTAAACATCCATCATCTGTTTCTCTACTAAATGGGGCCATAATTTAAATAACAAACACCGTGTTTTATTGGTGAAGACTTGAAATTAGGAATTGAGACCATGAACTCATTAGGGAAGTGTTTACTGAGGGGATAAATCAAGTGAGAATTAGGGCCTTTTTCCCATAGACTTCTATTACAATCTGACGTGTTTTTTGCAACCAATGGAGTTGCCCCTCGATGAACGTTGGATAGAATGCAGGTTGAGGGCACTTCCTCATTGGCTTCACCTTTCAGACATGGAGTCTACGTCAATTGTATATACATATTGGACTCTCTTCCAATATCAGCTCCAGGAGTCTCTGAGCAGAGAGCCATTTTGCTCACGGTGCCGGTGGAGGATTGTAGTCGAAGTGACCTATGCACTGTGATGCAGTTATTTATCTTTTTGTCCTTTCCCCAATGTGCAGGTGTGTGTGTGTATGTATGTGTGTGTGTGTGTGTGTGTGTGTGTGTGTGTGTGTGTGTGTGTGTGCGTGTGTGTGTGGTGGTGGGGGGGGGTTCAATGTTTAGAATGGATGAATAGAGCCAGAAAGCAGGAGCAGATGGATTGGATTGTAACAATGTATCAGGTGTGTCTGTTTGTGTGTGTATGTGTGTGTGTGTGTATGGTGGTGGTATTTTGGGGGGTGGCGGTTGGGGGGTGTGTGGCTCATGTACATGTTATTTTATTTACTAAAAGTCTCACGTTTGTGCTTCTGTGTGTAATTAGCGCAGTGACTCTCAACAGTCAGGCTTCGGAAAATAATACTGCATGAAATTCAGTCTGCACTGATCTATGATTGAACGTGGGTGATTTCTGTAGTATCTGCTATCCACACCTGCTTTACACCGGAGGAAGTTTCTCCTTTAGTTCATTAAACCTCTGCAGTGTCTGTTCACAGAGTACACTTTTGTTAAATTGTCTGAAAACTACACCAGGCTGCGGTACAACCACACAACCTCTCTGCAAGATAAGATTAGCTTTTTTTATAAGCCTATGATTAGCCCTGTTAACCAGATGACTCTGGTTTAATGGTTTCATTTTACCTCACGTAACACAGTATATACTCATCTTCTGCTGCCTTGATCGGTTGGTTAGTTTGCGTTAGACTGGTAAACCAGCAAATTCTGTGTTCTTTCTGGTAACTAACTGCTTTTCTCAGTGGAGTGGCTTTGAATATATTAATAAAAATAGATGGTTTTGGTTAAACAAAGTTAAAAAAGCATGGTTCGGTAGGAATGCTTTCCATAACAGACCCTTATTATAACAACCTGAAAATTGCCAGTGTTCGGTCGCTGCTGTATACGTGGGTCAAAGTCAAAATGACATTATTGTACGAGGACTGTATGATTCTTCAGGTTTAAAATAGTTAATCTTGTATAATTATATCTTTCAGTAAAAAAGCTCAATGTGCTCAATTTGACCTGAACGCCATAAAACTGTGTTTTGTTTTCTCCCCAAGTGGTTATTGATTGGGCAGCTCATTTTCACATTCACGGTGGATTTGGATGACAGAGCATGTAAAAGGGACTGTTGAACTTCATGACATACAGACATTAGCTGGGAGGTTTTATACAGCTGATGCACACACACATTCACACAGGTTTAATGGCGCTGATTAGGGGCTGTATTGAACTGAGAGCTGGTTTTACTGGGTAAAACGCAACCACGCATGCACATTTACAGTCTCCCAGTACATGCCACACCCCTTCCTTTTGGACACACACACACACTCGCCCAGATCCGGTACTTAGCCCAACTAAAGTTCCTCCATCACATTAATGTGTGTAAATGCACCATGCGCGGCGCCCTGCGGTGCTTTTTGTCTTCATAATTGTGTGCTGAGGGACTTTGGTCAGTCACTTAGCCCAAGTAGCTTTTAACCACATTTATCACATTTTCCACTATATGCAGCACTAATGCAACATCTATTTCCTTGAATGAGCAGTCTTAAACTGACCCAAATGGCTGATACCAGCCTTTCAACACACAACGCCTGGTTTAGCTACAGACAGATCTCAGTATCTGTTGTACCTGTCAACATGCATTGTGCTAATTAAAAAATTTCAGGTCACATTTCACAGTTTTTGCAACTGCTTACACTTTATTGCCGAATTTGGCTCATTGTGTCAAAAAACTTGGAGCTAAGCGTCTCACTTCTGTCAAAACTCTACAATCAAAACCTGCCAATTTTTCAAAAGGGTACTTTTGAAACAAACGATACACACATGCACAGTTTGAATTACTCTTTCAAAGCAGCAACAAAACATGAATGGACTTAACACCAAACACATCTGTCTGATGGGACATCCTTCCATCCATTATCTACGCCGCTTATCTGTGCAGGGTCACATAGCAGATCCCAGGCGACACTGGACGAGGGTGGAGTACGCACTGGCCAGATCGCAAGTCCATCACAGGACTGACATGTAGAGACAAACAACCAGACATGGTCACATTCACACCTACGGGCAAATTAGAGTCACCAATTATCCAAACGGGCATGTCATCGGACTGTGTGAGTAAGCCAGAGTAACCAGGGAACACACAGAAAGGCCTGAGTTGGAACCCAGAACCGCCTTGCTCTGAGGCAACAATGCTAACCACCAAAAGGAACAGCATATAGGAGAAATCTGAAGACCTATTCTCCAGTCTGAATGTCCATACTACCAGTGCTACTGTGTGTAGCGTTTGATGTTGGACTGGACATCATCAGGCTGTGATTTGTAACGTGGTCTTACCAAAGAGCCCTAATGTGATCTGATATGTATGTCTGTCTACTGCCAGTCTGTCTTCTTTGTTCTGGCCTTCATCCTCCTCTTCCTCTCTGTCTACCCTTACCTTAAACTTTTTTAGTGTGTAAGCAATCACAAAAATCTGCGAGCATATAGGAATGTATTTAATACTAAGAAATTGTAGTATTATAGTATTATAGTATAGTACAGTATCCCTTTTGCGTAGCAAGTTAAGTTACATCCTACATATATCTTTATGTAGATTTGTCCCAACACAATCGACGTCAATTGGCAACATGCTGCACTGACACATCAAATACATACATTTTGAACAGGGTGATTTATGCTGTTTATCTGGTGACTGGTGATCACTGTTAAAATTCTGGTGTTGTAAAATTCTGTGTTATAGGGTCTTATGTCTGTATTTATTATTTTATTATTACCCTACCCTAGCACACCCTAGATTCGCTGCTTGAAAAACTCAAATTTTCATGGATCATGATATGAGGAATGGCTTCATTTAAAAAAAAAACAAAAAACAAAAGGAAATTAATGCGATGCAATTTCAGTGATTTAAACTCCACAAGCAAATGGCCTTTGATTTCTGTAGAATTCTGACTTAAGGGGACGTGCTCTTCTCTTACTTGGTGTAACAGAGGATACGTGATTGTGTTTTAGGTTTAGGTTTTGACTTTATGGCCAATGTTTGTGGGATTTAATGTTTCTTTTTCGTGACACCTTCATGGCATTTTAGAAAACTCTGGAGTGACTGAAAATTTGACCCATGTGTATTCCAGGTGACATCATGGCATACAGGAAGGTGTATGACGCCCAAGGTGGCCCACTGGTTGGTGAGGTTTTGCACTGCTCTGGAGGTCTGGATCTTGACTGGGACCTGGACAAGGAGGAGCTACAGGAGCCAGGACCAAGCATGGACCGCATGCAGATGCAACATGTAGACTGCCAGAGATCTGGTAGGATTTGTTTGAATTGATATATGCTCCCTATTTCCCATAACCCCCGTGTCATTTAAGGTAGCTGCTGATACAGTAAAACAAGTGGCCACGGTTGGCCAACTAAGAGGCACAATTTGGCACGGTGCAGGGTGTAAAAAGCCCCATAGCAGTTCTAAAATCACTTTAACCACGACCTCGCGCGGCTTATTATTTTTATAAAAAGATTAGTGCATATACCAGACTAAGGTTTCACAAAATGAACAGATAGCAACAGAGAGAAAAAAAAAGAAAAATGCAATTAATCATCTTCTTCTGCCAAGAAATGTAGTTCTTCAGTGACACTTAACAAGGAAGAAGCAAGGGCATTGCTCCAGCATCCTCTTGCAGTTTGCATGCCAGTGATATCACAGGGATGATTTACAGGTACGCCCCGTTACTTCCTCTATGCCGGCATCAGAGAGTTGTTGTACCGTGCTGCTTTGCAAGCAGTAGCTGAAAATCTGACATTTGAAAACTGTATTTTACTTTATTTTACAACAGCTTCGAATGCAACGCAGCCATCATAATGAACAAAACTATCAATTTTATACTTACTTTTCAGGACCAATTTTTTATAATCAAAATATTTAAATGCCTCCATCGACATAGTGACCAGCAGATCCTAAATCCTTTGTTTGCTCAGCTGCATTAGTTTCCACAATTCACAGTAGAATCCTCTGTGGAAAAAGTAGTGGTGATACACCAATTGTTTTATGAGTCACAATACATGAGGTTGCTCATTGCAGTGTATCTCATTTAAAGCAATATGATGTAATTATGACAAGGTGATTAATTTCTTCTACTAACAAGACAATTAAACTCATTAAATGTAAAATAATGCTGACTGATGACATGACAGCTAACAAGAGGAGTACAGTTTGTTATAATGAGTATGTTAATTATTTATAATTTTTTTCCTACATAAATCAGAATCCCGCAGCATATAACAACAAAATATATCACTCAAATCAGCTTGTTGACATAAATCTAATTCATATTGTACGTTATTGTAATGCAATGTACCTTAATTCAATACAGAATGTTTGTTTATACAGTGCAATTGTACCAGATCATGCAGAATTTGGCCAATGGCATAAGCCCATCACAAACTCAACTCTATCAGTCAGTCAGTCAGTCAGTCACAAAAATTCCACATCAGCTAAATGCTAATGTCAGAATGCAAACATGCATATATGTATCATGTTCATCATCTTGGTTTAGCACGTTAGTATGCTAACATTTGCGAACTAGTGCAAAACACGATGAGATGTTTTGAAGGTTTTTGCTCACAAACCAAAGTAAAGTAAACCAAATGACTTTCTGTTCTGTTTTTCATTATCTCTTACAGGTTGTTCAGACCCCGGCCCTGATCCTGACCCAGAGCTGATGGAACCCATCCAGCCGTCGGTTTCAGTTTCACCACATGGGCGTTTTGAGCGACTCCAAGAAGATCCCAACTACATCTCCCACTTCACCAGATCTCCTGCCCTTAAAGGTCAACGTCGACTGCACTGCTTCCTGCTCAGGTGAAGTAGCTGTTGTAGAAGTCATAAATTATTTGCTACAGGTACTGGAGGTCATAAATACATACATACATGAACAAAATGTGGGATGACAGCAGTAAAGACAAGAAGTGACAGGAAACGAAACCGAAAGATTTAGAGGACTATGAGGCTGTTCAGAACTAACCATGCATAATATTTACTGTCTACACCACCATGTTGTGTGAAGTATTTTTCAGGCTGTCTAACATTCATTTGGAAATGGAATAAGCACAGGTCTACTGGATGATATAATTTGCATAGTGTTCAACTCATTTATGACTGCACGGGAATTTAAGAATGATTTTCAGGATGTTGGACATGCCTCCCTTATCAACAGTCAAGAGAAAACCTCATGATCATTATCTTGGAGGATTATGATGAAATCAGGGGTATGCCTAAGCAGCCTGTGTGCTTGGATTCAGACAAATGCATCAAAACGCATTGGGCGAGTGTTCATCATCCGACAGGGCAACGATCCAAAACATGCTGCCAAAGAAACCGAAGAGTTTTCAGGGGGAGGAGTTTGAATATTCTTGAGGGGCCAAGTAGGTCATTTCTGAGGTGTGTCAGAACGACATTTCTGGTTGCTGAAGATCAGACTGAAGGTAACAAGCAAGAGCTGACGGTGGCTGCAGTCAAGACCTGGGAGAGCATAATGATCTTATTAACTTTAAACCCCTAAGCTTTTCACTAGATGTTCAAAGGGCTATATCACCCGTGTTTCTATATTGACGTAGACCTTAAATCAAAGCTAAGACTCAAGCATTTTAATGTAGTATCTATTATTTTGCCTCAAACTACAACACAAAATGTCTCACTGTCTGAATATGGTCTTGTTATGGAGTATAATTTTGAGTCATTTCTTACTGTATATTTAGGTGAGGTACATTAGGAGTATTGGGATGGCATCACAGCTACTGTATGTGGCCAAACTATCCAGCTGCATGATTGAGTTTGCTATAACCGCTAAATTGAGACAATCTTTGGTAAAAACCTTATCTTAGCTCGTTGTATCCATGTTCTTATTTTGTCTCTATAAAGCCGGAACATGGATCAGTGTGATAATAGGGAAGGTCATCAAATTTAGCAACTTGTTTCCCCCTGGTTTTATTTATGCAAAACTGTTTTCATGTACCCTGAATCACGATGATTATATGGGACATTGATGGTGTTTTAATGGATGCAATATGCTATTTTAAAGAAGGTCCTGAACACACCATTAACCAGTTTATACATATCAGCATGACTTTGCATATACATAGTCGTCTTTTCCTTAATTTAAATTAAATTGGAAATAAAGTGACTGGAAGTCCTTGCCTTTGTCTCATCACTGCTGCAACCGCGTGTCATCTGCACTTGACACCAATGCTTGACCGAGCTCTTCTCATGTCATCGTCTAGCCAGTGTATATTTCTGTTACCCTATTCATTGCCATTAAAGGGCCGCGCCACATAGGTTGAGAGTGAGGACTGAGGGCATTTAGCACATTCCCAGATGCCCAGCCAATTGACACAGCACTTGCAAGAATGGAAAGGTTGCATATTATCTAGCTAAGCACCACTGCAGGGTGCTTGAAGTCAAGGTCCGGATGATGCCCTTAGCCGTTGAGCCACCAGCACCAACACTGCGTCATCTGTTTGAAAAGGTAATAGCGGCCTATGTTATCAAACTGCACATCAAGCACAAGCAGCATCTCTCTTTTGAGATGTCAGAAGTGCCTGAATGACTCTATTATTCAGAGTTCAGTCTTGACCTTGGGATTCGTACGCTGAAAAACCTGAAAATGGTTCCAGAGCGTCTTACTAGCCTTTTCCAGAAACAAATAATAAAATAACACGTTAAAAAAAAAAAAAAAAAAAAAAGGAACCAGATGTCATCTCTTGATAAATTTCTGACTTATCCTTATTCCTTCGCAGGTACTTCCTAGCAGCAGCGGGCCTTTTTGTCCTGGGTCTCCTGATTGGCTGGTTCAGTCACACGCCAACCACCAAACCACCTGTCCCCCCATCCGACAGCTCTGACCTGCTGGAGGAGCTACTTAAAAGAATTACGGCCGACAAGATAGACGCCCTTCAGAGGTAAGCTCCCAACACCTTGCTCTAAATTTAAAAATAGATTTAAAAAGAAAAAAAAAAAGTCACAATTTTCTGAAAGAATTGTACTTTTGTTGTGGGTATAAGGTGGAAACAAAGGCAGGCATTCACTCAAAGGCTGTTTTAAATCATACTACTCTCACAGTAAGAGAGCAGGGCTGAGCGGTTGCGAAGACTTGTTAAATAAAAAACACAAGCATGGAAACATGGATGCACTGCACAAACTGAATTAGTGTGTTTGTTTTTTTTTTTTTTTTTTAAATCGCTCTTGTTGTAATGTGGGCAATTGCAAGGAGAGATGAAAGAAAAAGTGGGACAACACAATGTGTGATGCTTTTGTTTTCCAGATTTCAAAAGCATAAATTGGGTAAATACAATTGCATGATGTAGTAATTGTTGGTTCTGTTGTGTTCTTTTTTTTTTGATTTTTTTTGTTTTTTAAACTCAAAAAGCATTTGAGAGTCATTTCAAGTTGGATGTTTCTTCCATAACTTTAATTGGTATTCAGATATGGGAACAGCCCTCCTGGCTGGCTATACATTTTCAGGTAGTATACACTCAAGATTACACTGTGTTTGTTCAAACACTTAAGGTATCAATTTTTACATTCATATTTTACATTTCTACACACACAGTTGGCCTTATGTATCCATAAGGCCAAAGGCTATAATGGCTGTTGTTTCTAAGAAGCAAAGGTGGAAGTTGTAGCCGCAAAATCTTTTACGTGTGCCCACAATCTTTATCTAACCTGAAGCAGTTTTAGTTGCCTAAACCTGACGAAACCCCTATACTCATGGAGACAAATTGTCGAACTTTTACGCTGGAGACCAACCATTACAGTCTGTCTCCTAACAATGGTTAGTGTTGGCTTCTTCAGTTTCGCCTCCACTCTCCTACCAACAGTTTCAGATTTCTATAATCGTGACACCTACTTCCTGTTTTAATCATGACCATGGTGTTTCCATAAACCTTGACAAAGTAGTTCCCGAAGCCTTAACCAAAAAAGCAAGGCAGAATGGAAAAAGAAAATGGGATTTTAAGAGGAAGCTGTTGTTTGAAAAACAAAACTATGCCATTATGATGGTGATATCTTCAATGGGTGTTCAGAGGAGGTAACAGGTAACCCCCCCACCATCCCCCTCCATGTCTATGATCACCATTATGAATGGTCTGGCCTGTTTTCTTCCTTCTGGCCAGACGAGGATCTCTTTTCATCCAAAGTCGAAGGGAAATACTCAGATAGTAGAGAGAAAGAATGAAAACAAGAGATTAAGACTCTCAACCAGGTAGCAAAGCTTTTTTTTTTTTTTTTTTTTTTTAAATACAAACCTCCATCAACCTGAACGCTACCTTCTCCAAGCCAAGGGATCATGGGATGCCTGGGTGTATGTGTCTCTGTGAGATAACTGGCTTTGCCACTGAACTGAGACAATCATGTCACCATGGTTTCTCTCTGAGTTTTCCATGCTTTTCATTATTTATTTTCTCACATTTACATTTCAGTGTGCCAGAAACATCCCCACCCACTCATCCGTAACCGCGATAGACCCACAAACATTACATCTCTGCCATCTGCAATGACAATGGTGTGTGTATTTCTATTGATGGATGACAGCAAGAGGTTTACTAATGAAATTAAGCAGGTTTTTTCACCACCTACTAGTCCACGGTTAATTAATATATCGTGTTATGCATAATTTATCTTTCACCTCTGTCTACCCTGCATGACGGAAAGACATGACCTGTAATAACCCACAGCGTCTTGCACCCTTGAACCTTTGTGGCAAGGAGTTGACCTACAAGCCACATGTTCACGTGTAGGATGAAATTGGCAGATTGTAGAGGCGAGAAACCTCCAGTCAAGCCGTAATATGAGGTCATGTTATTGTTTTTGTCATTTGACCTTCACAGACCTTATTTCCTTTATCCCCTGCTACGAAGCAGTAAAAACACTGAAACATTTTCAGTCAAAAAAACTTCACATGAATGTTACATGAATATAATTTTTATGAGGCTATATATATATATATATATATATATATATATATATAAAGTTTCCTTTCAGTATTAGTCTATTTAGTGTACACTATCCTATTGTCTTATAAAAGAAACTGAGAGGTCTAAACTTGGAGTGATGTGTATGAAATTCTCTTATAGACAACGATATTTTAGGATGGAATAATGAGCAGCCCAGCTCAACAGTGCACATGGTAAATTTAGATTGATGTACATGTCCTCACTAATTAGATCAATATGAAAACAGTCACCACTCTGATATTATAATATCTTCTTTTTTTTTTTTTCTTTTTTTAAAGCAGAAAGGTTTCATGCTTTAGAAGAAAACTCGTTTTTTCTTTGCTGGATTCCTGACTGATGTTAAGCTACTATCTACAAAACTCAACAATCCCTGATGTGCCTCTAAAATAAGGCCGGATAAAGGCCTGGTTTTTTTCTGCAACTTAAGTGAATAAATTATTATTTGAGAATTTCCGTGGGCTGAAGCTGGGCTCAGACTACATGGGTTGTATAATTCAAACTGACTTTGAAATTGTGTTGCGTCACGCGCATAAGGGGAAACTTTACAGATGTTCTTCTCTCTAATCTCAAACTTGCACACACTACAATGGTATTGTTAAGATTACCATACCAGATGTTATCTGATCTCACAGAACTAAACAGAACGGAGGCTGTGGTGCAACAACCTACTGTAATGTTAGTGAAAATTTGGAGTGACGAAAAAACCAAAAGCATTAGGCCGAACGCTAGCATGCTAGCAATTGTTGGCAAGAAAGCTTACATATATGAAGAATTTGATTTGGTATAATGGTGCCGGTGATAATAAACAAAGTAAAAGGACAAGAGAATAAGAAGTAAAAAGCAAGTGCTGTGATAAAAGGAACATAAATATAGTGTAACAAATAAATTAGATTAAAAATATTGACAATAATAGAACAATATATAATAATGTCCAGGACCACAATTGGCTGAGGTAAATTGGAGTAAAATCATCCCAAGAACCTGTAGAGTGAGCCGGGCATAACACGCAAAACAGTTGTAGTTGGCCGGCAAAGCTCATACTCACTTGTGGTCCATACGTACCCCTCCGGTGATCATGTGGACATCATGTGGACACAGCCCCTTGTGTACTTTGTGTGTACTATTCATAAAGAATAACACTAGTGCCTATTTCGGCCAATCATGGACAGCAACCGCAAAAGAGAGGAGGAATGAATCTTTCGATCCACCAAATGCAGATCGCGAAAGACATTAAACTGACACCTGAAACTTAGATATTTGGGCCTGAATCCATATTTGAGTCACAAAAAGTATTTACTATGGGCCTGATACCTTCTCTGCTTTGTGTTCAGACAACAATTCAGCCAAACGCTTCACTTGAAAATAATTTTTTCCAGCTAGTTTTCGGATCTGTCCAATCATCTTCATTCCATACTGTTAGTTACTAGTCATAGCTTCTGCCTTGACACCAGAAGTTTTACTTTACTCTTTTACTTATTCAGGCACAGAAAATTGACAAATAAAGCTAAAGCTTGGTTACTTTGTTTTGAGTCTGGGGAAGAAGAGAGGCAAAGGCAAGAGGGAGACAGAGGCAGACTAAATGAAAGACACATGAAAGGACCTATTAAGACAGAGGAGGACCAAAGAGAAATAGCGGGAAAATGACGAGGCGAAGGAAGAGGGGGAAGCAAATTTTAATAGCTTTGCATGACCTGACTGGACATGACTGGAATTAATTGCTCTGTTGTTTTTTTGGGATTTTCCCACATTAAGTACTTGTTAGATCTGCCAGAGTAGCTCCATATTCAGCAAATAATCAACATGTGTATTGTTTGGAATTGAAAGACAATGTGTGTACATTTCAATTTTTTTTCCCTCTGTGGACAAATAACATCCATCCATTTATTTATTTATTTTCTTTTAAGTCAAACAGAGCAGGCTTATTTTTACAAACTCGCCAACGTGGAAACTTTATATAAGCAATTCTTTTTATTTTTTTTAATTTAAACTTCAAAGAAGTGAATAAGAACATAGAGCTACTGACAGTCACTGGCAATCCCTAGAAGACGGTTTCCCACTGCTAGTATCTGAGCCTTTCTAATACTTATCTCTCCTGTACTATTTTAAAAAGTTTATTGTCACAGCTGTAGACACATACCTTTCATACCTTTCATAGAGATTCAGTAGTTTTTATCTGCGTATATACCCACACATCTCAAATGTGAACAAATGTGTTTAGTTTGAGAATTTTTACTGAGCGCTACTCAGTTTTCGTGGAGTGCTAATCCTGAAGACGTTGTTTTCAACCCCTGGGCTGTAAGTTGCTGCTGATTCTGGTCGGATGATTTCTTGGGGTGGCAATCTATCTGATATGGCCTTATCTGGCTGATACGGATCTTGCTGTGCTGGCATCAGGGACAACAAATGTCGTGGATCGCTATCTTGCTGCGCATTCGTCATTTGCTTCCTGAGCATTTGTGTGACGGCATATTCCGCGGGCTGACAACAAACGGTAATTCATTTGAACACTGAAATGGATTGTGGTCTTAAATATTTGTTTCAGCTGATACTCAGTTGCTTGTGTATATGTGTTAGTGTGTGTGTGTGTGTGTGTGTGTGTGTGTGTGTGTGTGTGTGTGTGAACTTTATTATGGCTATGCATTGTGAGTCGTTTTAGACCTCTGGCGTTCCTCACTTTCTGACACACCTCATGGCCCATCTTAGGACAATCTAGGACTGATTTTACACATCAAAGTCCTGATGTGTAGTGCTCTCCTTTTGTGTGTGTGTGTGTGTGTGTATATATATATATATATATATACACACACACACATATACATGTATACACACACACACACACATATATATATATATACACACATACATATATATACATGTATATATATATATATAAGAAAGAAAAAAATTGGGGTGTTAGAAAGACGTGAGTTTCCCAGACCTACCCACCTGAATCAAATCTCAGATAAATTATCATAGCATATGAAAGGATAGTGAAGAGCGTTTGTGCCCACATGGAATGCGCCCTAACCACTCGGCCACTTCTATTTATTTATTTGTCATTTATCTGTATTTGCCATCGACATAAAAATGAATCAACATTTTTTTTTAATGATCATTTAAAAATGTATTTATTACGTTTTTTACCAGGCTAACGATGCAAAAAATTTACAGAACGGGCAATTAGGAGAGGTCACCTTGTGCTCTTAATTTCCATTACACTTTAAGACTCCAAAACTATGTGATTAATCAGAAAAGTAACTGACAGATTAAAAGGCTCCAGTGATTTAGTTTTTTGGTTACGGCGATGGAGGACGTTGCCGGAGACTGATTAAAAATAACCAAAAATTATGATGATGCCAAGATTCCCTGACTTTTTGTCTCACACGTGCATTAAGCTCTAAAACCATATGCCGCTTCACACCTCCCACAATGCAACTCAATATTATCTTTTGTTAGACTCTTTATTATGACAGCTTCTCTTTCATTAGTGTGACTCACTGCTTTCTTTTTCTACTCTTTCCAGGAAGCCGAGTTGCAGTAAACTGACTGTCTGTTACCGCGGCACCTGTTAAAGGAAGCATAGGCAGGGTATACAAGGCAAATAAACTTCGAAAATGCCACCGACATCAGCGTCCTCTTAGCACTCGCGATGCCATTGCAAAATGACATCACGAGCGCTGAGGTTAAGTCATGCGACGCCTACGTTGCATCGCTCGCGTGTTTAAGGTGTCCTTTCTGCAGGCAAAGTTAGTTTGACTTTGGTTACACAAAACTCTGTCTGTAAAATGCGTGCATGCTTGCAAACTGTTGCCTGGTTTTTGTATGCGTGTGACACGCGAGCCGTTGTCAAAGTAACACTGTGGCAATAACACTGTGTTCGGTGTTCCCAATAACATCAAGACTGTGAATAGCAATACGATGCTGAATAGATGAATACAAATCCACAGCATAATAAGTAAGACACCATCTGAACTGAGACATTATGCAATTTGCAGCAGTTAGATTTAAATTATTCTAATGTTCAATGCCCCAGTGTTTGGTGTTGAAATATAGACAAGGCATATTTTATTCTCATGAAGATGATTTCTTGCTGATATAAAGGGACTGTGGGTGGGTGTGGAGGGAGAGGCAGATACATGGAGAAGGGAATGAGGGGAACAAATGAAGATGGAAAGAGTGAGCAGGCATCAAGAAGTGAATACAAATTGAGAGAGAGTAAGAGAACATCATGGGCCATGGTACACAAGCAACCGTGTTGATGCAGTGCACAATGACAGTGTTTGCAGCAGCAGGACTATAAATTGTGTGGTAGGTTCAAACTTTTGGGATGCAAAGATTTAAGGTTTTGTTCTTTCTAGTCACTGTTTTATTGTAAAGCCACCTTTTGCTTACGGGATAAAGCTCACTATTCACTAAAAGCAATGTTTTTTGTTTGGTATAATATTTCTAGCAGCCCTCCAAACAATTCTCGACCACATTCTCGGAGATTGGTGATTCGTGGAAGCCAGTGAGTTGTGACTGAACGCTTGACCTTGGAAACACCTATTTCTGAGGTGGAGAATGAATGCCGTTGATGAATATTTGTAAAATGTTTTAAAAAGATATCAAACAAGTGCTGAAGACAGCGATCAGATCCAATCAGTAGATTGTTTAAGACATCTTCTCTCCAGATGTTGGAAGCATGTTAATGTAGGTCTTTCTAAGCCTCGCGCTTACATATTTAGTCTGTTACTGGCAGTGTGACTGTGACTAAGGGTTGAGTCACTGGCCGCCATCAGGGTCCTGACCCTGAGGTTATGGCAGCAGGAGACATGGGACACGAAATTGACGAGAGCAAAGCGGCCCTCGGACTGTCAACGTACGCACTTGAATTGTCGTTAGGGAGGTTGTAATGACCAGTGAATGCAAAAAAAAAAAAAAAAAAAATACAACAGCAACAAAAACACAAAAACAATCCCAATCCCAATTAAAATAAATTTTAATTCCTCAAAAGATTTGATACAAAGGAGATCAGCCTGTGTAATCCCGAGCAGGAGTGGGCAAAGGCTATGTCCAAGTAGTCATGATTTCTGAAACACAGAACACAGAGTTCATAGGGGAGGGAGGGTCAGTCAGACTAGTTGGCTGGTCCAAATTACATCTAAAACAAAAAAAAACAAAAACGTTACAGTTAGAATCTGTGTGTGAAAGTGTAACATTTTTACACACAGTGCAAATGGCGCCGCGACGTTACATACG
Source organism: Rachycentron canadum (assembly GCA_038496675.1). Taxonomy (NCBI): domain Eukaryota; kingdom Metazoa; phylum Chordata; class Actinopteri; order Carangiformes; family Rachycentridae; genus Rachycentron; species Rachycentron canadum. Next base: position 14,167,734 of record CM076656.1, on the reverse strand, counting down.
CATGTCACATCTTTGCTACTTGCTTATACAATTTCAGCATGCAATGAAAGCAATGAAATATTCCTTCTCGGGCAAAAAACAACTTCCCTCTGCCTTTTTCTCCAACGGTGTTGCGCAGATGAAACAGTGGGCTATGATAAATAATTCATCTGAGGGCAACAAGTCTTGGTCAAAATTCATAGAAAGACTAGCCATCTGCATAGCGTAAAATATGGCTTGTGTGTCCCAGCATGAACAGAGAAGAGAGAGCGAGCGGCAGCAGGAATATATAAGAGACTGAGGGAGCGCGCTGATGGGTTTTTTGCTGCGTATCAAGGCCGGGCTCCATCCCACTAATGAACGGAGAAATCGCTGTCTGCTGGCCCATATTTCAATTTTCTCGACAAGCACTCATCTGAGTCGGCGCCAGACTTTTTCAAGTGCGTTGCTGAGGACTGGAGGAGGCGCGGTGTTGGATGACGAAGCAAAGGTTTTCGGACAGGTGATTCGCGGGGAAAATCGAAAATTCAAATGCGAAAAACACAATCTGCGCCCATTCATCTAACTGACATGGTTACTGTGCTAACTATGTCATGATGACGGCAATGATCATGTAGGTGATGATGATCACGGTGATACAACAAAGGTCATGCTCCAGCCTGACAGGCACTTCGCAAGTTGCATACTTATACTCAGCTCTGTGTATTATGCTGTACATGTTTGTGTGTGTGCGTGTGAGGTGGGTGGGGGTGGTGTTTTCGAATATGTAGTAACTTCATCCGTTGTCGTTATCGTTGTGCGATAGTTCCAACGTATGTTTACATCTTCTTGTCCTGTGTTCACGTTCCTTCTTTCTTTATCTCTTGCTCACAAAACACTGTCCGCTGGTGAATCAGCGTAAAACCTCAATCCTGAGTCGACACGACTTACTCAAACGCGAAAGTCAAAGTCACGGGGTCTTGACGGATTAAACATCCCTGACTCTGTCCATCCATCGTGTTAAAATTCATGCTATACGTGCGCTACCTCGTACAGCTTGCTTGCGTTTTGATGGAGACGTGGTGGGATGGATACATCTTCAACCTGGTTCTGGAACCTCATTGGTATTCTTCGAAACATCACTGCTACTGGTGGAAACAGGAAGACGACGTCACTTACTGATATGCTTTATCTGCCTGCATCTAAAGTCAGTCGTATGGTAAAGAAATATTCAATGAAAAATATTATGAAAATCAAATATTTCGATAGCTCTTCAGGTTTATAATGTGGATCTCAACATTTTCTTTGTAGAGTACTTAATAGCAGTTATGGCAACACACTATTCTATGTATGTGCCAGATATTTGTTGCTTTGAAAATAAATAACTAAAATTGAATGTAGGTTTTATTTTGGCGCAAACATAGACACATTGTAATTTGCTGTAGATAAGTTGTTAATTCTGGAGTTTCAATGGACGTTATCTTACTTTTCAGCGTGACTCCTGCACCACAAAAGAGGTGTCCTCTCTGACACTCCAGTTGGGTTACCACCACAAAATAGGAGCCCCCCCTCCACCGTTCATCTTGAGCAACCATTTCGTCACAGCACGTGGTAATTAATGGCGGGTAATGGCAAGGTTTCGCTCATAAGTGCCCAAAGGGAGGCACAGTTATCACCCCGCACGAGTAAAAACATCCCCATTGCAGCCCAGAGCTGACATGCTCTCGCTGTCCTCCCATAGATCTTTGCATCACAGCCGCTAACAGAAACCCCATCACCATTAATTAAAATGTCGCAACAGTCATCACGGAAGTTAAGAGCGTTGCCACACTTGGTAAAAGTGGAATCAATCCACTTTACTGGCACAGCGTTTACAAAAAAATATATTATTTTATATATATATATATATATATATATATTTTTTTTTTTTTTTTCCCACATTGCCGCATTGGTATTCCCCTAATGGATAGCTCGATCTAGTCTTGTGCCAAAGTCAATGCACTTTTTGCTGCGTTCAAAGTCCGCGTTACAAATAGACACAGCACAAAATATTCTCATTCATAAAAATGGCTAGTTTTTTGATCTGAGCTAGGACTCAAATTTGTGATGAAGCTAAAGGACGTTATGCCAGTTGTGGATCTCCTCATTGTTCTCAATCCTCTGTTTTGTCGCCTCACCTCTCTGTCATGCACGCGCACTTGGAAATGCATGAACCTGTGCGTACAGAACACCAAAAGCTTGTTGGTTGCTTGTTTAATTGCTTTTTATAAACCAGTATGTGGAGTTTCACAGCCTAACAAGTTGGGAGTGCAGTCAACTGTATTTTTGCATCTGAGTGTTACAGTCCGCGTACCTATGTGTGTATTTGACAGGGTCGGAGCTGTGCTATCCTTTTGTGAGTGTGCGATTGCCTGCCTTATTTGCACGGCTCGGTCTTTGCCTGGGAAAAAAAAAAAAAAAAAAAAAAGAGAACAGAAGTAAAGCCAGATGCTGCACCAGCCAACTGCTCCCTGCTCTGTTTCACACACCACTAGCGACTAGTATGTGTGTGTGTGTGTGTGTGTGTGTGTGTGTGTGTGTGTGAGTGTGAGCGTGTCCCTGCCAGCCTTAGTTAAAGGTGAGGGTGTTAGCCCTTGTGTAGATGAGCTGTAATCGGGACAACGTATAGACCTGATCTTTCAAATTCTGGGAGTGACGGTATTTTATTCTTTCCTAGAAATTGTGTATACTCTTACATTATCTTACCATTTGTGTTTGTAGGTCAGCATGATCGCGCGGTGGAAATCCCTCTGACATTATTTACACTTGCTTTGGACAAAAGTATTTATTGAAAAGTGAACCAGACTAATGGCACTCTGATTCCCAAAGATATCATTTCCAGTGGGGTTTATATAAGATACAGCATCAAAATGGTTGCATCAGACGTTCCTCACACCATTCACCAAATAAACCTTGTCTATGGTCTTCACCTATGTTTGTGAAGACTCAAAGGTGGCTTAAACCTTAACATAACTACTGTTCCAAGTATCTTCCCTTTTGTCTTACTTCCAAATCATCCCTCTCTGGAACTGGATGAAAAGTAAGAAAGATACATAGAGTATAAGAAATAAAAATATCACTGACATTTCCTTCAGGTGGCATTGCATTTCCTCTGTTGCCAATTAGTTTGTAATTAACCAAGTGGCGCTGAAGCCGCGACTTTCCAATTTGGCGATCACCAATTTGGTTTTTGAGACGAGAAGAAACCATAATTGGTCGAGAAGGTGGAGCTGAGGATGGGTGGGGGCCAGGTCACCGTGGGGGGTACAGCGTGTCAATCACATGGTAGCCACGCCCTGATGTTAGTCGCCGCCACCCCCCCAAATGGTCATTAGACCAAGTGCACTTCTGCATTGTTTTTCCTTTTCTAAGCCCAAGTCTACGGTCGTTTCTATGTACAGTCTATGGCTTTTCTCCTTCATTCTTATCTATAATAACTTGGTCATCATGGTTACTGAGAACAGGAATAGGAGCAGTGATCTTAAGTGAGGGAGTTAATATTCCTACTTTTAATTAGAAAAGTAAAAAAACCCATAGTAAAAACATAAAGACATTTCCTCACAAGGTGGATAGTGGGTGTATACAGTGGACACATAAGATGGGGGGGGGGATTAAATACATTGTCAAGATGTTGCAGCTTGTCAATATATGATCAGCATTACCTCCAGGTAGCATTGCATTTCCTTCTTTAGCCAACCAAGATATTCCAGAAGCAATACTATATCAACACTTGCTAAAGCAATCACAACATAAGAGCCCAATAAATATGGAGGCCACGGAATAAATTTTCAGTTTTATTTATTAACCTGGTGAGGGTTCAGTCAAAAGCCTGCGTCTCTTATAGACCCCAGCAACAGTTAGTTCGACTTTCTCAAAATGAAGACATATTCATGAACCGTGATTCAAAGAGGATGCTTTCAGAGACTTATTCGATGGCTCTGGTGAAGGATTAATATGATGGAACATGTCATTTCACTGCTCATAAAATTGACTTTCAAAGAACACGGCTACATTGTTTGAAGTCTTCAGTGTATTGATCTTATACCCACTCCCCTGAGCTTATTCGGTCTCTGTGCGCTTCCCTTTTCTCCATATGGCTGTATAGAAACCTCATCTCATCAATGAGGGGAAATTAGAATAAAATTGGGGTCACAATCCGGCGATACTGCAGCTTTACTTAGCAAAGTGCAGTCACTGAATATATTATTTAATTCGTTCAGCGCATCAGCGAACACACACAGATGTGTTGTGGTGTGGTGTAGCGTGAGGGCATATAGATCCCACAAAAATACCTTTGTCCTGTACTAATCCTAGAAGAGTGGCTCCCTTCACCTATCACATTCCCCCATTGTGTTTTTTTTAGGGGGCTCTGACTACATTGTTGGGAACACATTTTTTATTATTTTTTTTTAATACTGCGTTTCCCAGAGGTTGAAATTTGACTCGTGTGCGACTGATGTGCGTACAGACCCGTGCGGTTTACAGGGGGGAGACCGTAACCCCGGTTTGCCGTTGTTCCCTGAGCTGCATTCACAGAAGCCTCCCTCGAAACTCACCTATTGTCATTATAATTCCCATACTGCCTTTTTCATTTTTTTTTCCTTTTTCCTCCTGTTCCATCCCATTTGCGTGATGAATAGTGAAATTGAATCCTGGCACATAAATATACACACATCTCTGCACCACACAAAAATATTTCCACTAATTTCTGCTGGATAATTAACCAGCATGGCGATAGCTTGACCTCCTGATGGTCCCAACTGTCAAGACACTGTCTTTGTCACTGTTACGCAATACTGACTTTAAGTTTTTGTTTTTGTTTTTTTTTTTCCAGAAAATAGAAAAATCTTCAACATGATTGCGGTGCTCTATATTTTGTGTATATGAGACATTTTGATCAGTGATTGTGTGTGTGTTTTAAAACCTGGGAGTTGTGTTTACATCCATGCCAATGAATACTCGTGTCTACTGCGGAGTCGTTTAACCCTGGTCTGAATGCCTGAATGACCATAGCCTTTTCCTTTGCAGACAGAAGCTCGATGTTAGTGGGTCTGAGCAGGTTTTTTGACAAGGGGAAAAGGAGCTCGAGGATGCTGTCCTCAAGAAGATACCAACCAGTAAAAAGCAATCCCCATTTTTTTATTTATTTTTTTTTTTATCTAACATGTTACATAATGTCTTATTAGCAGATATGAACACACACACACATACTTGTGCGAGTGGCAGCAGTTCAGCGACGAACAACACAGGCAGCAGCGCGTCCCCCGCGTAAGATGACAAGTAACTTTTTTCTTCTTTCTTTCTTTCTACTTTCTTCACATTGCACTTCAAATATCTGTCTCATTTCTTGAGGCTCGAAAGGATTTCTCCACCCGGCCAAGGCCATGGCCCAGAACAGGGCCCTTCAATGTCCTTGAGTTTGACACCTTAATTCCACAAAATACTGGGAGGTACTATCGCTGCAGTTGACATTTCATTGCTCCCAGGATGCATTTGTGGCTGTCTCTCACTAACATGGTCTGATTCGCCAGTGTGGGTTTCGTAAATGTATCTGCATGTGTGTGTTTAAATTAGTATTTTGTGTATTTGCCTCACAGCAATGATTTGTATGACATTCCACAAAAGTCCTGGATCAGACTCAAACTGGGATGGCATCTTTTTGCATGACATACAGCGGTTTGGCTCGCTCAGACTGGCAGAACAGCCAGCGTAGCATTTTTCCGCTCCTAAGGGGTGGGTGGATGGTGGGGGGGTCATTCCAGACACAAAGACTAAAGATCAAATCAACTGCCTCAGCCAGTGCCCTCTAATTTAAGGCTCCAAATCTGGGAACATCCTGTGTAATATCAATGTTTTTTCCAGACCTGGATTTACACACAGTGTAAGAAGGTTATTACCAGTCAAGCTGCAGTGCAGTTCCCATGTATTGAGTGCGAAGGCGGTGCGCTCACAGCAAGGAAATGAATGTGTGGTTTGCATCATTAATGGAATTCTTGCACCGTTAGCTCTTTTTTTTTTTTCTCTCTCTCTCCGACAAAGGTTATGGCGGAGCAATACTTATTTGACCTCTTCACAGCCCATATGGGTGGCTGCGATTTGAGACGATACAAATAAACTTGACTTGATTTTCACAAGGTCAAATCCAGTGCCTAGCAACAACGGTGAATAGCCATATGGAGAAAAGCCTTATGTAGATCTCAATAATGGGACATAGGTGCAAATGGTCTAAGCATTGGTTTGGTTCAAATCGAGATCTATTGAGAGTCCATTTTTTGAAATTTGCTTATCACCTCACCTCAGTTTACACTGTTTAGTGTGAGCATGTTCTAGTACTGGCTTCCTCCTATAATACCCACAAAAAGAGGTAAACTATCCACTTTCAATACTCTCATTAGTTGTGATTTTTCTTTTTTTTTATAAAGCAGCATCATGACAACAAGGTGTCCTGATAAAAACAAGAGAATCAAACCTTATAAGATTTGTCTCTCCAAATCCCCCAAATTTCATACTAAATAGAATAACAAATTGTATACATTTCTATTTCTAACTAAATTGAGATTTTTGATTAAGTGTATTTCATCAAATGGTATATTTAAGTCCATCGGTCAAGTCCATCATGACATGTTTGTAAAGCTATGGAAATCAAATAATATGCTATCATGCCATGTGGTCTTTGTGTGTGTGTGTGTGTGTGTGTGTGTGTGTGTGTGTGTGTGTGTGTGCGCGTGCGCGCGCGCGTGTGTGTGTATTCACCGTTCACTTCTGACAGACAGAAGGGTTTTGTTTAAGGTCAAATGCCATGGCTGATCCAAACAATCTGCAGCAGGGCTGTGGTGCAACTCTGACATGTGTCATATCTTATTTATTATCATAATGTCAGCTTGAAGGAGCATCAATCCAGTCCAAAAGGTCAATAGTTCACAATCCAGTTTCAATTTAAAGTTTAGAGAGGTGGCACGCTATAAAAACTGTGTTCGGAGAAAAAACTTTGCGAGCAGAGAACAGTCTTGACAACATTATCGGCAATATGAAAAGCTACAGAGCGCAATCTGACTGGCTGATTGTGGCGTAACCTTTGTTGTTTACATCAAAAACTCTAATTATTATAGTGACCTGCACTGTGTAATTAGTGGATTTCTAATTTTCAACTCATTTCATATTGTGCTCAACAGTGTATAGGTCACAAAGTGAATTTCAAGCTCCCAGCATATTTTCAAAGTCATATTATCATATTATCAATTATTAACAAAAATGCATAGAAATCAAAATCCTATATTAAAGTTAGGAAAACTGTGGTTATCATAAAACTACAGGTTAAGGTTAGGAAGTGGTGTGCAGTTGCTTTTTATAAATAGGCAAGTAGAGCCAAACAAGCACAGGGTAAATGTTGGAACTTAGCATTTAGCATTGAACCTAAAGTGCCTTCACGGCTCCAGTTACTCTTTGCTGAGCTTGTCACTGCTCTCTCTCTCTCTCTCTCTCATGCACACAACCTATATATACTGAGCTATTCCTGAGAGGAACTGCACTACTTGTACAATAATATTCTTCTCAAACTTACATGTTTTGCACAGAGGTGATAAAAATCAGTGTGAATTGCTCATTCACTTGCTGCCGCTGCTGCCTCCTAAAATTTAACGCGTAATGCGCGGGAGAGAGCAAGACCATAACTGATCTTATTGCCAAGGAGAAAAAAAAAAAAAAACAAACTTAAAAGTACAAAAACCAAAATTGAATTTAGCCTATTAACAAGTATTGTGTATATATATATCTGAAGGCTGATACATCTTATTCCTCTGTGCCAAGGAGCTCCATTGTTGTCCAAAAACTATTAGCTATATCAGTGAGCCACACCATCACTGGATGACTTCTGCTTTATAAACTTAAGTGTGTGTGTGTTCATTGTAATCCCAAATCCACTGTCCTGCTGCTGGGAATACTCTCTAAAGCACTAACTGCGCATTATTCCGCCAGTGAAAACAGTCTGCAGCAACTGCAAAGGAGAGGAAATGAGTGGTATTTGCTAAAAACTATAGTGTCTAGCTGTTTTCTCTAGGAAATCTGTTTTATTTCAGTGCTACGAATAATTACGCTGCATTCTTGCGCCCCTGACTTTAGAGTATGTGCAGGAACCCTACACATTTCCTGTGTCAAATGAAAAATGTGGAATGGAAAGCATTGTAAATGTATATAATATATATANTGTTGTACAGTTATCACAATGATAATGCTTAGTGATAAAAGTTAGCTGTATGCTAACATATTCAATTAGCTTTGTGAAGATCATGAAGATTTCAAAATGTTGATCCATACACTATATATCCGCAGGGTTGCGGGGGGCAGGAGCCAATCCCAGCAGACAATGGGGCAAGGGGCGGGATACCAAAGGGACAGATCACGTGACATACAGAGACAGACTCACTCCTACGGGCAATATTGATGCAATTGTTGGCAATTGATGGCTCTAGCTTTTCACAGCTGTCACATCAAAACATTTCAGGACATTGCTTCACATGATTAAACAAGACAAATTTGTAGATAAATACTGTGACACTTAGAAATCTTGGTGTGTTTTTCCCAGCCTTATTAGGCTTAAATATATAATATATAATATATAATATATATATATATATATATAAAAATATTGTGATGCTGGGTCAGATAAACTAGCAAGATGTCCCGTACGCATGTCAATTCACTGTCCTACATGCTGCGGGACTATATCAGTCTCTGGCTCCTGCCGGTACCTTTATATTTGTCAGAAATGAGAAAACAAGCTAAACAGTATTTTACAGTATAAGCCTGGTTCCCACATAATGATGGGCGAGGCCAATATTGCAATATTCGGTTCGCAAACAGTCACAGCCCGAATCAATTCGTAGAAACAGGAACGGGTTCCACAAACGTCTTTGTACGACAAAGACGTGGCCGTGTTTTCTGGTGCAATCTCGGTGCAATGCCACTCCAAATCACTTGCTAAAATGCAGCAGTTTTATTTTCAGGCTATATATAAGACATCTAATTAGCAGAAAGCGGTGAAAAGAAGAAAATCCCACATGTGGGGTCAGGACTGAGCGGTCCGACTCAAAGAGGGAACAGCTCAAATCTCTTAATGTCAATCCAAATAATTTTCTGCTGTACCTACTTCGCACTAACTCAGCCTGTCTTAGTCATGGTTGCAAAGGCCCATAGCAAGAGTGTGTCTGAAAGACAAGAAAATGAAATAAAGAAAATTTGAATAGAGCCATTCTAATGTCATGTTCGGCAATCTGAGCCAAGTCTGTGTTGATACTAATGCTGTTACAGTGAGCTCCCACAATGTAGTAATGCAGACACACACTGAATATCCTCCACCGCTTCAGACAAGCTTTGTATGTGCATCTGGGGATAGATTAAGGAGTTTGGAGTGAGTGTCTGGTCTTTTTTTTTTTTTTTTTTCTTCCCCGGCTCTATTCCCCATCTTTGACGGTGGAACGTTTCATTTAAGAACGTCAAAGTGTCTCTCTGCTCTCTCTGTTCATGCTGCTTTACTCAAGACATTGCCATCCCACTTTCCTCCTTATGTAACACCCAACATCCATCATTTCTTACACTGCTGTGCTAAGACATGACAAGACAGACAAATGTCAGTGTTGTGTGAGTCGATGGGAACGGTGTTTGTGCTTGTTGCCGAGATGTGACAAGACAGTCAGACATCAACTAAAAGGTTACACGGACAATCAGCCTCGAACATGGCCGAGAGCTGCCACGACATCAAATCAGTAGTGTTGATGAGGGCTGGTGGGGCACTGGATTGGGGAGTGTGTGTGTATGTGTGTGTGTGTGTGTGTGTGTGTGTGTGTGTCATTTGCCATCAGAACAGATGTCTCTGCTGCCTGTCATTTTGATGTAGAACTACATCAAACCATTTTCCTTGATAGCTGGTGACAATAGCTTGACACGTTCCAACTAACTGCTTTGCTGCTTCTGGGCAGGCGCGCCACATTCTGCTGCTGGTGGAACCGTTGGTTGTTGTTTCTTTCTTTCTTTTTTTTTGTTTGTTTATTTTATTTTATTTTTTTCTTGCTGTATTAAAAAGAAGGTTCCAAAGTTTCACAGTCATTAGTTTTTTTTTTCTTTTAGGAAGTATTTGGAATTTCCCTGGCCCTCACATGCTCACAGAGCATAAATAAACAAAAAGTCGGTACAGTCGTTTTGCACAGCTCAGTGCAAATTACAGTGGAAACTCATTTATCTGGAGCCAGTGGGAATAGAGGCTGTTAAGATGGCTGAGACCCATTCACTCATTCAAATGCTCACATATGAGGCTCGGGTAGATTGCATACCAGTTGGTGAACACTTGGGTTTACACAGTAAGACCATACTAGTTTTATTCCACGTGTCCCAATTGGAAGTTGTCAATATTTTCCACTTGTATGATATAATTTTAAATTCTACCATATTATCCTGTTTTTCTTGATTTAATTCTATACAATTTAACTGCTCAACGTTAACAGCTTTATGCATTAAAGTCATAAACAGTAACCACAAGCTATATGCAATACAAGCTTACTCTTGTATAAGTAAATTGTCTTGTTACGGGGTCAACAGTGTCGTGTGTTTGCAAATCTATAAATCTCTTTTTTATTCTAAGTCATTAGAGCATATTTGCATAGCTGTATGTTTTTTTTTTTTTTTGTTGACTGTGTGACATTCAAATAAATGAGTTTCCACTTTTCCCCTTTATTCATTATTAGGATTATACATATAAGGCATTAATCAAGGCTTCCCTTAACCAGTATGCATCCACTTACTGCTCCGCTCTCCCTCCTGAGTTCCTTGTGTCCTCACACTCCCCGGCTGGGTAATTACCTGAGCTTGTAATAAGCTAGGGACTGAGACATTAATGTAGTTTAGTTCTCTGTGGTGGAACGTGCTGAGGCAAGCCATCCACTTTCAATTACACTTGCGCACATGTGCGTGTTTCATACACACACACACACACACACACACACACACACACACACACCTTCCTGGAGTGTGAAGCTTACAGGTAATTACTTTGCCACGGTGCTGTCTTCCACAGCAGTGTCCCTCTGATCAATACTGGTGTTAGCAGCTGGCACTAGCTGGTCTACACAGTGATGCTAAATTCCCCGGGGAATTCTATCATAGGTATAAATCTGGCTCCTAAGGACTCTCGTGGAAAGAAGCAAATCGTTACAAAATATCCCTTGTAACAAGTTCTTTAATCTAGTATTGACTTATCTTTTTTTGAGGGTTGGTAAAGTGGTAATGGAAAGACATAAGCGCAGTTTGTGTATTTCTCAAACCGCTCATCTCAAGGGATCTTCACACACAAAAGCCTCTAGATTTCAATCTGAATCGACCAAAAAAATGATATATATATATATATATCCTTTTGAGGAGCAGTTCTACAGATGGAGACACTGTTGATGAAAAACATCAGAGGAGAATGATCAGACTGGTTGGGGCTGACAGAAAGGCTGCGGTGACTCAGATAACCACTCTGTCTCGGTGAGCAGAAAGCAAAACACCTTTGGGATGTGGTGGAAAAGGAGATTGGCAGCAGGAATGTGCAGCTGACAAATGATGTGAGGAAAATGTGTGATGCAATCACCCAGTGAAGCAGAATCTCAAGGGAAAGCTTGCAACATTTTGCAGAATTTGCCACAATGAATTGAAGCTGATTTAAAAGCAAGTATATTAGTATGGTGTACGTGTATATCCGGAGCTGTGGAGGTAACAAGTGAATCCCGACCTTGTCACTCCATAATCCCGTCTCGTTGTTTTGTGCACTGAGCTCCAAGTTGGCCAATGCACAAATATTCTTTTAGCCTTTGTCTAACCGGCTATCTAACTGCCTGAACCACTGCCATCCTGAGGATGCTGTTTAGTGTGAAACTATAATCTCATGACACAGAAGAACACAATACAGAACATGAATTGCCAAAATTCATTGCCTGAGAAGCTGATTTAGGATATATCGTTAAAGGGGCAGTCAAATGCACAAAGTCATCCTTTACAAATATATATGCAACTTTCTTATGATGTGAACAAGCAGAGAGGGGCAGAGCATAGGCACTAATGATATAACCGGTGCTTTTTGATAAGTTATATACTCTTTATAGTCTTAAATAAACCCAAACAAACGAAATAAACATCATTTATGCAAAGAAGGTATCCGCTGCGTTATTTCTACGATACAAACTCAAATCTAAAATGCACTTTCAAAAGTTCAATGACCACAACAGCCTGTTACTGACTTATATTTCACACTGGTGAGTTGTGAATTGTTGGAATTGCCACTTGAGGCTGCAGCCAAAAGCAAGTCAATCCCATAGACTATATGAAAATAGACACGGGACTGAAAAGTGAAACCGAGGTGGAAGTACCTTAAACAGGAAACTCCACTGGTTGCAAAAATAATGGTTTGTATAGAATTGTATGGGAAAATGTTCCTAATTCTCACTTGACTTATAACCTCAAGAAACATTTTCCTAATGAGTTTATAGTTACAGTCTCTAGTTTCAAGTCGTTTTACTCACAGGATGATTTTTTATTTTTATTTATTTTTTTTTAAATTATGGTCCCATTGAGAGGATTCAGGACGTGACTACCGTGTGATCATCAGACTGTACCAGAAACAGCAACCTGCCTGACAATTAGGAAAGAGCATAGAGCAGGTCAGATCAACCCTCACTCCCCTTACCTCCACCTTTTCCTCCAAAGATGGTTTCTTAGAGTTTAAAAAAAAAATCAAGGTGTTTATGGCTAAATTACAAACTCGAGGCTTCAAAATGGCCGTTCGCAGACCAACGGGTGACTTCACAGTGGGTTGACACTTGGTTCACTCAAAAAAAATATAATTACTTTTTCTTTGATCATCATGAAAAGCACCTGTTGCGATTGTCATTTCTGGTTTGATTTGGGACGAAATTACCCTTTTGAAATTCAAGCACTACAGCAGTGAGTATACTGTGTTCACAGTGTGAAGGGAGCCAGTCACTGCCAAGATGGCGACAGTGGAGCAGCCCACTTGAGAAACCTATGCGAGACATCATGAATGCTAAGCCCATCTTTATCTAGAGTTTGTGAATATATGTTTAATTTCGTTATATGTGTAATTCTATTACTATTGTTTTTAAGTTTTTCTACCATTTTAGACTAGGAAGACAATCTAAAGATAAACGATGGCGTTATTTGGATGTTACAGCTTTGACAGGACCCCTAAAGCACCGAAGGGAAGCCGGAGGTGAAGGGAGACAAATAGTACAGCAGGAGCTCTCTCTCTTTCTCTCCTGCTGTCCCTTCCTGACGGAGAAGGGAGAGGGAGGTAAAAAGAGAAGAATCTATAGGATGGCTGAGCGAAAAAAAGCTATAGTGAGGATGGAGGGAAAGTTAGGAGAAGAAGACATGCCAGAAGAGAGAAAGCAGGAGAGACACGTGTAAATGGGCCTTAGGAGGGTTTCTGAGACTGACAGACTGCCGCCAGAACTGTACCGCGCTATGGGTAAACTGTCAAAACAATGACTGGTCCACCTGGCAGCCCATCCCTTCTTCTTTTCGTTCTACGTTTTATTCTTGCTCCTTTGTTGCTGCTCCACAGAAAACCTCAGACTCTGCACTAGGAGTGAAGTGCTTTATGGAGTTAAGTATATGATGCACATAAATGCCAAGGTCTTCTTTCACACGTGGACATTCCACAGTTTTGCCACCTTCTTTACCTACAAGTATATTATGTGCAGGTGTCTGAATTTACAGCAATGCCCCAAGGCGCCCTGCAATTGAAGTATATTTAAACGCGACTTGAACTAAACATCACATATTACAATATGGCCATTTTGTGTGCTTTTTTGTTTGTTCTCTACTTATTTTGTCTTGATTCCCTAAGGTATGCTATATTGCTGTGTTCAAGTCAGAAATCTTTAAGCTTATTTTGGCATCATGAGACATCTCAAGCAAATCTACATCTGATAACTAAAGTGAGAAAAGCTATTGGGGATTTGATAGGATACTGCTGTAACCCCAATTTCAGATTATCTGACATCATGTCATCAAGTGATGGAAGAGAAATTGCTCACTAGACTTCTTCAAGTTATTGGCTTGTTACTGACTGGCAACTGTCACGTTGTTCGAATCAGTCGGCAGAGTGCAGAGAGGACAGGGTGACGATACGCAACATAAAGAAACTGATTAACTGTCGTGGACCTTTAACAGAAACATCCTTATTCACAGTTACAAATAGGGGAACCATCTGAAGGGCTACAAAAGGTGGGATGTGAGTGTCTACAGAGGTATGTAACTGTCTGTATGTGTGCGAGGCTGTGTTTATTTGCAGGGTTACACCACTGTCTGTGTGTGTCTGTGTGTGTGTGTGTGTGTGTGTGTGTGTGTGTGTTTGCTAGTGTCACACTGACAGATAGCCATGCCCCTCCAGCCCAGTGTGTGTTGCCCTGGGAGACCCAGCAATAAACACACAGTCATCCTTCAGCCATGAATCTCTGCCAGCCGCCTCATCTACCGCTCTCCACCAAGAGCCACACAAACATACCGTTAGGATGCTGTAAATTCCAGCAGTAGCCATGCTACAGTAGCTCCACAGGCATCCTTCCTGGCCACTGTTGTGCTCCACCCATCTATCTAGAGCGCTTCCCCGAAGGCCCTGGGTTATGACTCTAAAATAAAACATTAGTGCCGTATTCACAGCAGTATCGAAAACAAGTGGAAACAAGCTTAGAGCTAGTTCTTCTGTATGTTTCCAGCTGTGTTAATCCTGACAAGCCATCAAGATTACTGCAAAGTAAGAAAAGCTATAGAATCAATAGTGGCATTGAACATCAGTCTGAACAACTGTTTTAAAGTTTAACCTTAAAACCTTCCCAGGCAATGGAATGGGTCTTTTGACTATGTGACTAAAATTTCTCTGAAATTGCAAAAAAAAAAAAAAAAAAAAAAAAAACATTCCACTTTATTAAGCCACAAATGAATCTGTGGCCTTAATAAAGTGGAAGCCAAGCACTTAACAGTAATTAGAAGTTTTTAAAAGCCTATAGGAATCACAAATATAGACCAAATAAAAATACACTAATAATTGTAGGCAAAAACTTGCCACCATACATGTTTGCGATATCATTACCAATGTGGGTACGCCATAGGTGTGTAGGGCCTTTAATGGGGCCAAAAAGCTAATATTCAATATTGCTCCGTGAAATGTAACTTTCACTGTGTGAGCTGCAGAGGGTCTCCTTTTCAGAGACCTTGAAAAGGAATACATTGTTTACAAGCACTTCTATAAAGAACAGAATAAGAAAACAGAAATAAATTTATGCTTATATTTACTAATTTGGCAGTTGCTTTTATCCAAAGCGACGCGCAAGTGAGGAACATTACTAAAGCTTCAGAGCAGCGGGAGACCTTGGTGAAACTATAAGGTCTGGCATCTATTTTTCAAGCACAAGTTTATCAAGGTAAGAAGTGCGTCGAAAGTGTGCTTGCTAGGTGAGGTTGTAGGAGACGGTCTACAAAGACGCAGAGTGGCGCCCCTCCTCTGGTGCCGGTCAGCAAGTTGTTTGCGCCATCAAGGAAACCGCAGATGAGAGGAGTCTCGACTGAGACCGCCTTGTGTTCAGGGATGACAATACTAGACGGTGTTCCTTGGAGGAACACAGTGGCCAAGAGGGAGCATAAGGCTGTATGATTGAGTTCAAGCAGACGGATGAAGACAAAGGCAAGCGTTAGTGACTTGAATTTGATTTGGGCGGCTGTGGGTAGCTAGTGTGGGCGAGTAGCAGTGATATGTTCCCCTTTGGGCCAAACTAAGAGTATATAGGTAGACTAATGACTCTGTGGGGACGACTGGAGATGTTTTGATTAAGATGCTAATCTCAGTATAACAGGCTTATGATACACGAGCCTCATTCACTGACTATCCAACGTGATAGCATTTGCTGATGCTGGGTTGGTTTTCTTTCTCGCAAAGTGCAGGTAAAGTGCCGTTTGCATGTTCTCCCTCCAGATAATCCAGCTCCTGCCCACAGTCCCCAGACATGCACGTTTCAGCAGATAAGTGGTATAGATAATGAATGGATGGATAGCAAGAAACCAAAGTCACAAACCAAACAAATTTTCCAAGTGTAACACAACAGTTTATGTGAGCATCAGCAAAAGGAAAGTCCATAGAGATCATTTCAGACATGGCAATTAAAGAAATAGCTCATGAAAATTGGTCATTACATGGAGAGACATTTCTATTAAGCAACATGTTTGAGACAGTTGATAGTAAGATGTCTTAGGAAGGTTTACAACATAGTGCTGTTGGTTTGTACAATCAGGTTGTCTGACTCTTGTTGTAATGAGAGCATTTTATTTTATTTTTTTACTTTATGACAAGTACAGTAACGTGGACATTTTCAGAGATGTTTTCTAACTATATTTGATTTTCAAACTTCTCAGCTTTCAATATTTAGCAGGTTAGTGGCGTCTGAGCAGAGATGGATAGTTGGTATAACTGTAATGTGTACATGAGCTACAAAGAAACAGCATAACAGCATCTTGGGTATTAAAGATTAAAGAGTTGCATTGCTATCAGTCTCCCCTATGCCCGCAGCTAGAATGACTTCAAAAAGCATTTGCATCGGTGCGTGTGTGTGTGCACGTGCATAGGTTTCATCATAACACCTAAAGTTTTTCATGACCCGGGGACGACGCATTGACTTCAAACAGAGCCGGGGGAGGAGCGACTACGGCAGAGGGTTAAGTGCTACGTTGGACGTGAGTGCACGTGCCACGGCAAAAGCACACCCCTTGGGCATAAAACACGGCATTCAAACAACATGCAGCCCACGCACACTTACAACAGCTTTCTAATTGATGTGGTTTCGATTTCATCATGTGTATTTGTCAACTTCTCCTACCTGTCAGAGTGAGTTTTTTTTTTTTTTGCGGGGGAGGGGGTGTGTGTGATTATACCAAGTGTGATTATACCAAGTCAACGAAAATTCAGTTATTTCCAATTCATTTAGCTCAAGGAAGGAAATTACATTACATAGCTTCCGAAAGAGAAAAATAAGCTGTCTTTCAACTTGTAAAATTGTGTGTGCGTGGATGGCAGCAATTTAATTTTCTTTTCACAGCGAACCGCAGGACCCATTTTTTAACATGACCACTGAATAACACAGATGTGTGGTGGTGTCAAGCAGCACAAAACTCAAACACAAGAAAGGGGAAAACTGTGGTTAATCAACCGGCTGTGAAATGTTCTGTCACCACTGTTAAGTTTTGACGGAACAATATCCTAGAAGTCCCTCCAAAATATGATCCCACCCGCTCTTTGAATATTCATGCAAACTGAAATTCTGGTTAATCGGCTTTTGAAAAACATAGTTACTTACTACTAATTTCTGTTTCACAGTTAAATTATAATGCAAATGCTCCCTCAGAATGTGTGAATGTGTTTCCCCAGCGCTGTTTTGATTGGCTGCTCTGAGAAATATCAGATGATGAGCAGGGCACGGCCCAGGGGCGTCGGTGTAAGAAAAACTATTATTTTCAATCGTCCATTTCAAAAGCAATCGTAACCTTCTCTTAAAGAAAAACTCTCAAAGTAATATCAACAACAAACCCGCAGTCAGCGTGGTCCTCGAGATAACGCTGCAGCAAAACCTCACAGAGTTGAACCGGCAGCAAACATGCCAGCCGACGATCTTGCTAGCCGTTTTTTTTTTTTTTTTTTTTGAAAGGTTCCTTTTTTTGGGTCTGTTTTGGCTTTAATGCAAAAGGGGCAGTGAGAGACAGACAGGGAAATTTGGAGGAGAGCGATAGGATGACCCGGGCTGGATTTGAACATGGGCTGCTGTATGAAGGACTGAGCCTGGCCCAGGTGAACCATCAGGCGCGCCACCTTTTTCATTTTTTATTATTTTTTTAAAATTCCAGTTGGACACGAGGACATATGTTAGTAGTTATGCAAATACCTTAAATGTTTGTTGTGTAAAAAATAAAAAATAAAAACTTTCTATGCCAGTCTTGAGAGACCTCCTTTCTGTCAGTTATACTGCTCTTGATGGGGTGAATGAGTATTTCTTCATTTGTATGTATCTAGGATTTGTAATCGCCTTCCAGCAAACCACTTCGATTACATTAGATTAGATTAGATTAGATTATTATTATGAGCATTACAGGATCTCTGGTAGATTGCCATTAATGTGACAAATTGGATGAATGTGTGCGCATGTACTGTGTGTTGACTGTATGAGTGCATGATAAAGAGAACCAGATAAACCTTTACACAAGGATCAATGACGGAGCAGGGGGAGGATTACAACTTTCATGAAGCTATTGAAGCCTGTGATACTGAGCTATACACATCGGCAGATAGATGGAGGGATTGCGGAGGGGAGGATAAGGCACACGATGGATCAAGTAAAAAATGTAAACTGGAAAAAGCTTCTTCTCTGATGGTTCCTTTCCTCCTTATCTGTGGCTAACACTGTGATTTCCAGGATGTGTTGGGATCAAAAAGAGAGGTTCACAACACATGGCCATCTGTGGACATTAAGATTGAATTTGATGAGGAAAACAAGCTGATAATCTGTTCGTATAAAAATCTGTGCTGATGGATAACATGTTAAATTTGCTCAAGCTGTGAGGCCTCTACCTTGGCTTCTAACAGTCTATAACAATGAATCAAGCAAGTCTCTGCCATGGCATTCTTTAACTGCGGGTCTCAACTCCGCGCTGTGTGCTAAATTGTGATCAATTGAAAAGAAATTTACTCAACATAAACAGAATACGATGCAATAGGTGCACTGCCAGGTATTAGTCTTAAGAATGTCACTGTGAATTAAACTTAAGAAATTAATTTCAAATGTGCGTTTTAATATTTTGGAACATTTTTTTTAGATTGCTACGATTATCATGGAAGATGTTTGGTGATTATTGCCGCTGTTAGTAGCTTCTCCATTTCTTTTCTGCATTACACTATGAGACAATTACATGTCAGCAGCAAGCTCGACAATGAAAAGGCTTTTGTTATGCGTGCTCTCTGTTTTTTGCATTTAAAAAGAAAAAAAAAAAGTGAGAAACAGCTTGCACCTCCTGGTTTGCACTTAACTGGTGTTGCAAGAAGGTTCTGGGGGCATTTTGAGCACGTCCTTATGTGTCAGCAGTACCATTCGCTTGCACTGTAATCAGGGTGCTCGCCCCAATGTCTGCCGGGGCTCTTCGCAACCCTTACTTTGAAAATCCAAACACACAGGTTGGATGATGGCTCCCTACAGAGATGATGTATACAGTTTAAATGTCACAGACTTTCACTTCAGACAGAGCTCCGCTGCGTCATTACAGTTGAATGGCCATGTGTATAGTGTGTTCTGCTTAAAGAGATGATGACGACGTTTTCCTACAAATACAGTGACTTCAGAACATATTCACACCTTTTGTTAGTACACGTTAATGTGCTTAGTACATGTTACTGTGTTGTAGATTTAATTGTAATTGCAATCAAATTGCAGGTTTTCGCCCCTCAATATCCCATAAACACTCAAAGTCATTTGCAAATTTATTAGAAATAAAATGCTGAAAACTCCAACAAAAGTATTTAGACCCTTTGATGGGGCGTCCTCATTTTTTTTAATGACTCCTGAGATGTGCCTTCCTGGGGCAGCACGGTGGTGGTTAGCGATGTCGCCTCACAGCTAGAGGGTTCAAACCGCGGGGGCCTTTCTGAGTGGAGTTTGCATGCTCTCCCTGTGCCAGTGTGGGTTCTCTCAGGATACTCCCACTTCCTCCCACAGTCCAAAGACAATAGGTTAATTGGCAACTCTAAAATGGCTGAAGGCATTAGTGTGAGTGTGAATTGGACTGGCTCCAGCACCCCGTGACCCTGCATGGATAAGCGATATCTATAATGGATGGATGAATGGACTGTCTTCCTGGAAATAGAAGCATTTTCTATACAGGCAACCCCTCACAGTCATAGTTATTATGATGGGCGGAAAGGACGAAGTCAGGTGATGTAGGCTATTAGAGCGACGAGGCCTGCTTTATGAACAGGATGTGAGTCAAAACACAAGACGTTACACTATAATTTGTCTTTGGCTGTTGTATGGCTTAACTGTATTATTGCAACCATGACGACAATGCGCCTGCATCCATAAGGAAGTGCTTAGTTTTACCATAACCTAAACAAGTACTTGTGAAACACCAACCTAACTAAACCGTGACGCTATGTTCATCACATGTATGTCACTGTTACCGTGACATTGAATGTCTGGTACATCTGCCATATGTAAACTCCTGTGGGTTTGATCAGAGAGCACAGTGCACACAGCACACATAGAATCCAATGAACTCCTTGTAGACCTCCATGAGAAAATTGCAGCAAGGAATAGATCAGTGCAATGGTATAAAACAGTTTCTGAAGCTCTAGTTGTTCCAAGGAACAGAGTGACCTCAATAATTGTGAAATTGAAGTTAGTTTGGAGCCACAAGGACTAGAGTTGGATGACTGACCAAGGCGAGTAAGTGGGCAAGACAGGTCCTGGTAAGGGAAGGACCAAGGACCCAACGGGGCTTGAAGTCCACTTAAACCCAACAGAACATCTGTGGAGAGACCTGAAGATTGTCGTTTGCATATGTTTCCCATTCAGTCTGATGGAGATGGAGAGGATCTGCCTGGAAGCCTGGGGAAAAACTGCCCCGCGGCCAAATGCATAACACTCTATGTGAAATCATGCCTAAAAATATGCGGGGTGCACACAAAACCAGAAACCAGATGCAGTCTTTTCATCAGAATTATAAAGATGTGCAAACGCATGATTCAATTTCATAAATCTCACTTGTTTTTTATCAAGGCGCTCTCACATTTGTGTTTACCTTTGTTTTGTCAGAATTTGTTTTCATATTTGCATTTGTATTTATCCTCTCTCTCTCTCTCATGCTGCTTTAATATGAATAATCAACATCTTCATTCGAAATTTATTCCCAAAGACGTGCTACATGAAGCATAAGAATCGGGCTTCAATTCAAAATCCTAAGCGCCAAATTTAAATAAATGAATGTGCTACAGGAGTTTGTATTTAAATTTACACTCACGATGTGTGAAGTTAATTTCATATAAAATTGCTGTCTGATGCCCAACTAGAAATATTCCGCTGTGAATCATCCTCATCGTCAATCAAAGCAGCGATTAAATACAAACAGAATTATTTGTGCATCTATTACAACAAGATTATAATTGTGGTTTTGGTTTGTAAAGGTTATTCAACATAAAAAGAAAGAGGTGGAGCTGAGTCACCAAGCATTTCAAAGAGAAAAAACATAAATTAATCACTGAGGGTGGCAGAGACCTTCAAGTGAAGCAGTCAACCACCAACGAGTCAATCTCCATTCACAGGCCTACATATTACATGCTGTATACACTGCATGTGTAAGTAAATAGATGGAGGATTAGTGTTAATTTTGTGTGCAGATTCGGTGGACAGATTGGCCTGGTGCGTGTTCGCCTGGTGCAGTGATTCAAGAAGATTGTATTGCAGTAACTGGGCACCACTCCAGTATTATTGTTCAGTATATAACTCCAAACTGTGGGATGGTTACTTATTAATTGTCAGCATGTGGTAAATACAGAAGAAGTGGGGGATTGTAGTTCTGTGTGATAAAAGTTGTGTGACAAAAACGTGTCGGAAATGTAGGAAAAGAGTCCTATCGTCTTTTTTTCTTTTTTTACTGAATGTACCTCATGGGTAATGGTAAATGCAGTGTGGAAGCTGCTGTGTACACAGCATACTTGAAAAAAACTTAGACTCAGAAGGTAATCCAGTGCACACAGGGCAGTAGTAGGTAGGTGGAGGGTGTGCGAGCGTAGGCGCATTTCTTTTGCACTCGGCAACCAAACCCGTTAAATTGGCCACAAACTTTGTCAAGTTCGGCACGAAATATCCTTCCGAACAAGGGAAGACGTGTGGACAGGAAGAGAAAATACAGAGGGAAAGTTTGTGGGAGGGAAGAAAAAGAAAAAAAAAAAGAAGGAAAAGGCAAGGACATCTTGGAAACAAACAAACAAACAAAAAAAAGGATAAGAAGAAGGATGATCAACGGACGCATTAGAGTGAGCGAGTGGTATTCGAGGTGTAATCGTATTCAACATTCAAAGCCATCCCACTGGGATTTTCTAAAGGGTTAATAATCAATGCCAACGCATTGGGCCAGGCCAATTAGCACACAGCTAGAGATCTACCATGACCTGGTAAATGGAGCGAGAGAGGGGGAGAGATTGATTTTGTTTACACACAACACAGGCTGACGGAAGAAGAAAAAGCTTGTGTTGAATTCCTAATATTATTCTGAAACGGTCTTCTTGGAATTGGGTAATCAAACAATTATGGAGGGAGCGGGGGGGGTGTTGATTAACAACAGGGATGTAATCCTTACAGACCATTAGTGACAAATTACAGCAAATACTGTAAACTGTATGCCTGTCATCTTGGACTGACTTGTCTGTGAACAACATGTTGCTGTCGGGCATTGGTGGGTTCTCAATTATTGGCTATCAGAGATGAACAAAATATCAATATTAAAACTATCAATATTGAATAATACATTTAAATTACAGTTTCAAAATGACTTCTCATTTTGAAACATAATTAACTGACTAAATACAAGCAAAACAGAGTTAAAAGTTAAAGAGTCCGTCGCTCTGAAGTTGGAAATATTCAGTCTCAGGTCCAAAGTATTTCTTTAAAAGTTCAAAAGCGGAAACACACATTTTCTAATCTAGCATGTGGAACTACACGCAGGTGTGAATTCAGCTTCAGCAATTTGAAACATCCTTCCAGTTACATTAAATGTCGACTATTTCTGCTGATCATTCCAGTTGGACCTATCCCATAGGAACTGTAATAACATCAGTTCTGAGGCAATCTAGTTGAGCTGTCACAACTGGGTCACGGTGAATTCAATTCCTTTTAATTAAGACACAACGGCAGCCCTGTGAAACATAGAGAGATTGCACCTGGCAGTTACCGCCATGCATTCCAGTCTGTGACAGAGCTGCAGCGTGCTACCAACTCAGTGAAATATAGAATTTATCTGTTATGCCTACCAGAGCTCCAGCCCCCCCCCCCCCCCTTCCCCCGTGACCTTACACAGATAAGCAATGTAGATAATGGATGGATGAATTCATCCTGACTGGCAATGCCGCCGTGCCGTGTTCAGCGTTAAGGGATCGAGCCTGGCCTAACAGAGGGCTATGCTGCTATCCTTAGAACATGGGTTACAACGCGTAACCCGTCATTACGCAAAGCAAGGCTTATAGCCAGAGAGCATGACGTGTAAAAGGGCATCGGGAATGGATCCCCCATGCTTCAACATGTGTGACGCGGGCAAGTTCTACTCTACTTTAATTGTTGTGATAATTGAGATGAATAAAATCTGTTTTGTCTTGTGTTTTCCCCCCTCGCTTTCCCACAACGCTTCACACCCATTCCACCTCTTTTCAGACTTTATCAATCTACATGTTGCAGGTGTGAACTCTCTACTTGATACAATAACACCACTTCAACTTTTAAGTTTGTGTCAGTTTAACTGTGCTGTATTGTAGCGCTTTTAATCCTCCCTATTTCACGCTAGAGGGAACAGTCAGCAGCAAAGCCTTTTCACAGTACATTCAACAACCGGCAGAAGAAGAAAAAAAAAAAAAAAAACTGACGAGAGTTTGAAAAGGATTATTTTGACATTAGAACGGCAAGATCACCCAAATTTCTCTTTTCTGTCAGCCAGAATCCATCCATCAATTTGCCCACCCATCTGTCTCTTTTCTCTTTTGTTCTAGTTTTTGCCGCCTAGCTCGCTCTCACTTTGTTTGACCTTTAATTTTGAGTCTGCCTATGTATCACCAAAGACTTCAAATTATAGCAAGCATTTTCTGGTATTTGTTCACCTATCAATTGTTTTGGAAGGAAGAAAAATCTCATCCCCAACCCAGCTACCTTTTGTGCCGAATGATCTCAATCATCAAACTGTAGCCATTACACAACCTGCATTTATAATAATACTCATAAGGACAAAGGTCTAGTATGTCTGCTGGTGGTACTTTCCAATGGGTATGGACAACCTATAGCATGTTTGTCTACAGTGGAGAACTTGTTGGTCTTCCCAGTTGAATAGATTGTTTATTGTGATCAAATTGTCCACGATCCTATGGTTTGGTCACGTAATAGGTTTTATTTAACATCTAACTTACTAATTTTAACTAATTTAATATTTCTGATCATTTCTCTTTATCATAAATTGGGTCTTATTTGTGTAGTTTTGGCTATTGCCTCCATTAATTCTAAAAAATCCAAGCTACTTAATTTGGAGGTACAAATGAAAGTGAGCAAACCAAAGTCGAGTAATACTCCCTGACTGCAGTGGAAAACTGTATGCATGCACAACTACAGTAAGTATGGTGGGTCAAAGTTAAACCTGCATGCTGTTGGGTGGAATGGGCAGTTTGAGCGGCAACTTCGCTGTTTATCTTCCTTTCCTCAAAATGATTTTGGTTAACATGCGCGTCGGTTCAAAAATCGCCAGACTCTCGCTCCCCCGTTCCACATTTCTGTGACCTTTTTGTCACGTCGATTGGTACTCGAGCATTTCAGGTAATCTATTCTCACCGGCAATGGAAAACACGCCTGTCATTAAGGATGAAACACATGCAAAAGTACATTAGATAGTATAGTACCTGGTTAGGCCCGGCTGGCTTCACCAAGGGCAATTTCCAACATCAAAATGCAAAGTGGTATGATAAGATTTTCAGTTTGACATTCACCTCGCACAGGTTCATTGGCTTGGTTATATCGGCAAAGATAAACAAAGGGACCAAAATGGTAATACCCAAATAAACAAATGTTTACATCTAATGGTTTAAGTAATTGATAAGAAATTGTCTGATGTGGTAAACAAGGGACTACTAACAGAGATAACATTCCCAAGAATCAAGTTAAACTTTCACCCTGCTTTTTTTTTTTTTGGGAGTGCAGATTTTCTACTTCTTTCTTAAACCTTGTGTGACATTTTTGAAGAAATTGACTTAATCAGTCCCCAGAATAAACTTTATGAGTTTCTCTTTGAAATTAACAAATAATTACTGTGAGGTATGTCAAACTGCCTCACATTAAAAACTCCCTTCTCCATCTAATACCCCTGTTCTGTTCAGGGTAAACTATGCAGACCAGTATTGCAGCTATGCTTTTTTTTTTTTTTTTTTTAATGAATAATGCACTCTTATTTGAGCCTATGACTATCTGTAAATGAGCAGCCATATAAGCGCATAAAGAGCATCTTTGGTAGCATGTATGAGATTTGTGTGAAAGGTTCTGGGTGCAAGTACAACTTGCACATTCATTTGATGAAAGATGCCAGACTCTCAGTAATTGCATTCAGGAGTTTCCTTGTTGAACTGAGTGGTATAAGCTCCAATACCATTTAAAGTCAATAATGAAAAGGCAATCGTCTCAGATATTCAGGAGGTTTCAATGTCGTCCCTGCATGTGTGTCATGTTGGTGCCTACACTCATATAGCCCATTTGCGTTTCAAACAATCATCACATTACAATATTAACACTGACATAATTCTACCATCTTATACCTTTACAGCTGCACCAACTGTTTTTTTTTTTTTTTTTTAAATAACAGTGGGTGTGTGTCATTCCGGACTTTCCCTGTATGAAATGTTATATTGATCATCAATGGGCTGGTTTCTTTGGAATGTGTGTTTCCAGTGTTTGCTGCTGGAGTTGGTGCTGTTTCTTCCCCTCAGCGGCGGCGAACCCACTGTGCTCTTTCGTGTGTTTTGAAATGCTTTAGAAGATTGCTGGTTTTGAAATTGCCAACGCTTGCGCCTTACCTTGAAATTACAGCCTTGCATACTGTACACATTTCCTTCTTGCTAGCAAGACATTTCAGAGTAAAGTATTGCTGAATTACTGGCATTTTGCTAACAATGTCTGAGTATATAAATTGGCACCCAAAGGCAGGCTTAGCAGACGAGGCTGGTGAACTCAACTTATGGATGAGGTAAGGTAGGAGGTAGGCAGCAAAATGAAAAACAGGCCCCAGCCCTTTTGGTGTTTTAAACTTGATGGCGAGAAATATACAATGTAAAACAGACTCCTTTTTATTTTATTTAATTTTTTTCTGTCCACGCCTCACATAATGATCTCTGAATTACTTT
Organism: Rachycentron canadum; assembly: GCA_038496675.1. Classification (NCBI taxonomy): domain Eukaryota; kingdom Metazoa; phylum Chordata; class Actinopteri; order Carangiformes; family Rachycentridae; genus Rachycentron; species Rachycentron canadum. Next base: position 14,141,519 of record CM076656.1, on the reverse strand, counting down.
TGTTCGTTTGTAAGTTTGTAGGCGGCAACAGTCTGGCAGCACCCAACAAACCATAACCAAGGTAATTGTCTTGCAAATGGAAGAGGTGAACAGGTTACACAAAACAAGACAGGGATGCAAAGGCAGGCTAGAGAACGTGACAAAGGAAATTGGGAAATTGCACTCCTTTTCTTTATTTCGGTAAATGCTCAGGCTAATTAGATGATGAGATGCAGCCAGCTGAGGCGGGCGGAAGCTCACAGGGCTTATTAGGGAAAAGGCAACAGGTGTGCAGAGCAGACGAATACGCCGAGGAGGACGCTGGAGGAATGTCCACGTGAGGAACGACTATGAGTGACAAACACACACTGCAAACACGATACGTTATGTCTTATTTCGGGGGCCGGAACGCTCTCAGATCCTTATGTTATTTTTTTGAGCGCAGATACTCTTCAAACGAAGTGCGGCTTTTAAAAAAAAAAAAAAAAAAAAAACGCTGCCTCCGCTGCTTGACTTCACAGGCAGTGCTTGAAGTAAAGAAGTAAGTGCTAATTCTCCCACTCCTTCATATCTTGTTGTGTGTGGGGGTGGTGGGGGGAGGAGGGTATCTAAAGAAGAATTGATTAAATGTCTAATCATGGCTACTCATTTCTGTTGGAAATTGTTGACTACTTTATTATTTATGTATTTATATACCGATGTAGCTTATTTATTTATTTAAAGGATATCTGTCCAATAAATGTAGTAGAGTAAAAGTACTATATATATATTTCCCTCTGAGATCTATAGTAGAACGTTAGCGATATTGTAGACTGTAAGCACCTCTCACCCCAAACAGAAAATTCTCATCTTCATCTCTTTGCTGCTCTTATTAGTGGGACTCAAAGAGCAAAATGTAAAGTTTTATTTGGACGTTGAAGGCTAATTGTATAGCATATACACCGTAAGTGTCTGTACATGCAGCTGGGCACAGTGTCACTAGAGCTGTTTTGCATTCAGTGAGAAGCAGTTGTTCAACTGGCAGTTTTGATTATATTTCTATTAATTATGCAGCCCTGATAAAGGCTAGAGTATTTGTCCGAGAGTGAGTAAAAACATACATTAAAAGATCAACAAATGATTGAAATGATTTGATATCAGATTATTCTGATCAAGATCCATTTTTTTAATTTTTTTTTTCCAACCCAGCCCTCGTGCTGTTACATTAATGCCCATCAGAGCACATATATATTCATACATGCAATTCATCATAACATTGTGTAATCCAGATGTCCTTACTGTAGGATTCTCGTCGCATTGCTCCTTTGGAGGGTTTTGCGCTGCTCAGTTGAACAAAGTAAACCTTTTCTTGACTGAAAAAAGGAATCGTTTTTGTAGTCCTTTTATCATCTTAAGCTGCTGCCTGTTGGTGCTCCCAGTACATTGCAAAGCTAAGCAGACTGACAGAAGCGGACCGGCCACCCGCTGAACCAGCTGCTATAACAAAAAGATAAAAAAAAAAAAAAAAGGTCAGCATTGGCCATAGATCGGCTGATCAGACTCACAGAAGGTTGGTATCACAGAAAAATGTGATCTGGGCATCCCTAATACCTAGCCAATGTCAGGGCAGTAATTTATAGGAACAATCATTTGTATTTTTTTCAAATGAAGTTGTGATGGTGTCAACTTAAAATACTTAAAATAAGGCTCCTTAAGACAGATAATGCACTTTTTGGTGAGCCAATAAATGCTGAGATTTGAAAGCTGTTGAGACACAATATACCGGTAAATGCTGCTAGAGGATCAGTTAATCTGACTATATATCTTAATCTATACATCTATATATCTAGATATAGATATATAGATAATATAATATATAGAATAAATAAATAAAAATGTAATAATAAAATATTTGCACATTCGTGGATGTCAGAAAAAGGCTTTAGGCACAGTCAGATCACTTCAGAGCACTGTTGATTGCTCCAGTGATCCAGAAAAAAAAACAAACTCAAAACTGCTGCAGTGCTATGTAACTGTGAATGTGGCAATACTCACTGGCTAGCACTTATTACAAGTGCACTTTTTGATTTGATCATCCCGCACTTATTAAATCGATGCCACGGTTTCCTACGACAGTGAAGCTTTAGTGATGTCTCTCACTTGCAAGTTGCTTTGGGTAAAAGCATCTGCCAAATGAGATTATCGAATCCTTTTCGAGTCTTACCTGGAAATGAATATATAGCCCAAAAATACCATTGATACAATCATCTGACACTGATGATGGCAGTCATTAATGTCAAATCAATAATAAGGAGGATCTCACTATAACCAAGGACCAAACCAAAGGTGATCTTGAAATTTAGGTAGTAATTTTTATTCACACTGTAAAATAAACTGGTTGTAATTCTGCAAAGTGCACAGTTAAAGGTATAATACATTACATGTCCAAAAAGTACGAGAAATATGTTGTACATATCCCATAAGAACCCGGACCCATTTCTCCTTCAAGGAAAATTATGGGGGACATGGGGACATATCAATTTGTTCATTTATTGTGTTTACAACAGGTTAAATGTAATAAGGGACTTGTTATGTAAGCATTAGAATTCTTAAATGGCTTGAATCTTACCTTCAACAATGAAAAACAAGCTTTTTAAATATGGCTAGCTGTGCCCGTTGCGGTCCAACACAAAGTCACATGACCTGTCACATGACCTACTATGATGTTCAGCATGTGTCACTTAGGGACTTCATGAGTTAAGATTGTATATGTATGTATAAGGAACTTTCCAGAACATTTAAATGGCTTGTGACACCTGTGTCACCATGGGTTACCAGCAATCCACAAAACCTGACAAAATCTTGTGAGTTTAATCGTGTAATTGTCCATTTTCAGTTGTTGGTCTGTCTATGTCTTGGTCTTGTGTTTGCTGCCTGCCAAAAGCTCAAAACTGCCTTTTATCCAGCTGAAGGTATATTTGTAAGACAAACATTTTACACCTCGGTCGTTTTCTACTATGCATTTTAAATGGCTCCCATCCACTCTGAGACGTCTGTGCCTGCCAAAAAGCATTCACACATTGCTGATTTTTGGAGTGGGACTGCTTTATTTGGTGTTTCTAGCCATTTTAGAGCAGCCGTTTATAATGGAACACATATATGGATAATTCAGCTGCGGGTAAGACTCAGAGAGAAGTTATCAGAGAAGCAATCAAAACAAAGGTTAGCTGCAATCTCAACTCCCAACTCTTCCCTGATGTCCTGTGTCTGCTGCACAGCATCAGCGAAACACTGAGTTGGAATGTGAAACTGCTTTATTCAATGCTTTTGAAGGTTAGAATCACCAGGTCTGTTTGTTTTGTTGCGGAGAAGACCTCTGTGGATAATTCAGTGTTCTATTCCGCCTGGCTTTTGAGCATGCATCCGGACGTGACGTGATGCATTTTGCATTCTCCAAATGGGAGCAATGGCCAAGATTCTGAGCCAGGCTCAAAGCTGTAACACATTTTTTTTTTTTTTGGATTCTGAATATGTGGACAGTTTATCCCAGTAATACTTGTTTGGGAAATTTCATTGGCCGTTTTCCGGAGATGTTAGGACCAACCTGGTGGCTGAGATTGGCGGTCATATCAGCAGCTTGTTGCCCAGCTCCTGAGATGACAAGCAATTCAGTGGGCGCTGTCGTCTCAGCAGAGAAAGTGTTATCTCTGTGAGCCCTTTGCAAATTTCCCAGTGACTCTGTTGTCTGTAGTTTTTTTGATTAATGATAAAACCTCCTCTGGAAGATGAAATTTGTTCTCTGAGTTGCAATATCATATTTGTTGAGAAGATGAAATACGTGAAAATATACGTGAGTTGCTAGAAAATACGTGATTTGCTGGCCAGTTCACGACGGCCCTGCCTCTGTGGACTTTTCATATGTCCAAATATACCACATTTCAACTTGTACAGGTACAATTTAATAGCTTAACTGGATTTGTTTACATTTGTGTGATCAGTCTTTCAGTATTGAATCTAAGTAGTTTGACTAGTAAGGATAAAGTCAAATTACAAGATTTTGTTAACATTTATAAAACATTATTTCGGACATATTTTAACAGTTCTTATTTGCATGTGGCGCAAGAAGATTAGTACAGTACAGTACTAGTGTCATTTATGTATAAACGAATGCAACAAATTATTAATATTAATTGTGGTTTGGCCAATACCTTGAGGAACATTGCTCCAGAATTGACTATTGCTGCTGTCAGTGATTGAACTCTCACTAGTTGTACATTCTTAATTCCTCCCTTCTGAGTTATACAATATAGCACTGCATCAAAGTGGCAGTGATGTGCTGGATCTCCTTTATTGGCAGTCTCCATCATCGGTTAGATTCCACCTTAACACCAGCCCTGGCACCTGAATAAAGATTTCCTATCATGGAGCCTGAGCACAGGCGCCACGCTCTGAAAATGTGACGAATGCAAATGGGACGAGAGAAATCAAATGTGACTAACGTGTGTGGAAATAGAGAAAATCAATTGTCTCCTGAACAAATGGATGAGCTATTAAAATGATTGTGTGCTACAGGAATATATTATCCTCAGCAGCTGCCTGCAGAGGCAACAGTGACTCATATTCCAAGTCTGCTTGGCCCGAAAATGCACACAGCGATCCCACTAAGGCAATTATATGCATACTCTGCATGAGCAGAACATGTGATTTATCTGCCTGCTCTCATGCTAATAGCTCTTACACATTATCATTATAACAAGCATAAAACATGTACTAAAAACATGCATGCACAATGCAAAGTAAGTGGATCCTTTGAAGTGGACTTTCGGGCCTAAAACGCATATTTTGCCAAAGTTAATTTGGCTGTTTGTCTTTCAAAGGCGATGGTCCAGTAATGCTAAAGACTTTGCTTTGAAGCGACGTTACAATTTTCCAGCTTTGATAACACAAAGGCTTCAGACTTCCGCGGAAATGTAAGCTTTGGAGTTGGGGACCAGACTTTAAACGGATGTTTTAAATCCTAACGAGGAGACCTTTCTTTTCCTCACCCCATGTCAGTGATATTGAGAATAGAGAATTAATTAAAGCTCACGCGCCAAAGAGGGAAGATATGATGGATTAAAGAGCATTTTATGAAACAATTGCAACTGACTGAAGTTTGGATAAACAGTGTCTTATCAATCTCTGTGGGCTAGAGAGGCTTCAGAGGAGAGGATTCAAACCACTCATCAGATAAAAACAGTCGCTGGGCTTCAAACGCAGCCTGTTTATTAATGCTTCAAAACAATCAGAGCCTCTCTGTAGGCATGGGAAAGGTTACACAGCATGGAAATAACACTGATTTTCTTGATTTTGAAGTTTCAGAACTGGTTTGTTGAATTGTTTTTTTCTTTTTCCCAAAATAAATAAAGATAATGTACATGATACCCATACTCAATCCTATTAGCTGGAGGAAAATGTCAAGGCCGAGAGCCATCTGTCTTCAGCATGATACATCTCCACATGGTAATAACGGGAGAGTAACCTTCTGAAATGACAGGTTTAGTGCAGTGTGAAACGTGGATCCATTAAAGTTTTAACAATCAAAATCACAAAATGGCATTGTGGGCCACAGCGCTGAGTGACCAGTGTCCTCCAGTAGGAATGACACATCATACCTTCCCCTCTTGTCCTGATGAATTTGAGTGTCAGAACTTGACATTGGTGGGAAATCTCCACACAGGAAGTAATGAAATGACAAATGAGAAGCGAAGCGAGAAAGCGCAGCGAGCACACACGTGCTCTGTTGTCAAGATAACATACTTTTATGTCCTTTTTTTGTGTGTGTTTGTGTGTGTCATTCACTGTGGCGCCATGCTGAAACACAAAATGTTCCTTTTTCTAATATATGTTCAGACCCGGCGTCAACGTGTGTCTCGGGTGATTCGTCCACAGACGGACAGCGAGATCCGACCACATGCTGCAAAACTGTGAATGTCCACTAGCGATCGGATCACCTGAGACAAATGTTTAATCCCAGGTTTGAGCTGGGTCGTAGATATCCCTGTATCGCTTGCCTGAACAATGATTGCTCAGTAACCCTGACAAGGCATAGCAGGTCAGTCAAGTTTTAGATTTCTCCACATGCAGAAGGACCTCTAGTCGCAATGATTTAAAAGCTTAAAATATTTTTTTTTTTCACTCCTTAAAGTGGAAGGAATGTGTTAAAACAGTACATTCGTCCCCTCTAACGTGAGCTGCAACCGCGACGTGCCAACCACTTAGTCATAACCTTGTGTCGCAGGCTGCGAGGTAGCATGTCATCATCTAACGACATTATTATGCAGGGTTGCAGGTTATGTTAGAAAACCCTGGTTTAAGATTGAAACGCTCTCTGTGTATGAGCCAGTGGCACGGTCGTGCCAGATGCTATTAACCACTATGTTTAGGTTTGCCCCAGAGGAGTTTGCCAAACTTGTGAAGCGTATTTACGTTAATAGTAGATGACAAATTTTTAAAAATATAGTGCCATAATAACAGATAACTGACCAAAGCATCACATCGGAGTTGTAAGTTCTGTTCAGTGGTTAAACAACACGTTCAGGTTTATAATGTCTTGATCGAGGACACTGTCAGAAAATGTCCCAGGGTGTAAACTGCCAACCTAGGAAATTTTCTCAGACTAAGTCACAAGCCGATGTGCAGCATCGTCCTGCTTCGCATTCATAGCGCCACGCAATCGTGATGGGAGCTGTCCAGCCGTCCGGTCACTCACCACACATCAGACAGTGTTGTTTCCTCCAAGGTGCTCACAGTGAGCATTTCAGCTCCTGGTTACGTATTAGACTTGGCTTGACGGACGTCTCCTGTAGGTTTTAAATTTAAAACCTTCACAATAGGTCTTCTACACAGCAGATATTTTGTCCAATCGGAGTAGAAGCGGCAGCGATGTCACTCATGAAATGTTCAGTTAAATTCAGCCGTCAGTCATTTGATTATTAACGCCTGCGCGTATCCCATTGTGACACAGAATGGTTCTGATGAAAAGGCCCTAAACTGTTTTTAGCCACCTGATGAATATAAGGCAAATGCTCACATTGTTTTAGCTTTTTTTTTTTTTTTTTTGGACTGTTGGACTTAACCAGCCATTGTGAGTCGTGTTTATGTCCAACAGCTAACTTCAACAGTCTGCCATTTAATGTTGGGCAGGTAGTGTACCATGGATTTAGCATATACTTCTTTATAACAGCTGCCTGCTGCTGGTTAAAAGAATGTCACAGTGAGTGGTAACGCTGAACAAAAATTATAAAATGTAATTGCATGGAACCAAAACAATGAGCTGAAAGACGGTGAAACTAAAGAGCCGAGAGAAAGCCGTGGTGGCTGACACTCTCCTGTGGTTTTGTCTTTACGAATAACTATCTTCATCGTACATGCAGTTATTTGATCCGTTATGCATACAAAAAATATTTATTAGTGCTGCATTAAAGGGAGGGGTGGGGGGGTTCAATTTTTCTTGTAATTAGCTGAAATCTGAATGTGGGACTTTAACTTTTTTTTTTTTTTTTTTAATTTATTTAGTTTTTTTTTTTTTCTGGCTTCACCTCATCAGCAGGGCCAGCCTTATGAATGCAAATGTCTGTGACTTGAGTTACAGAGTTTATGATGATGATGCTGCTGCTGTTGTTACACGATTAGTTGTGTTCAGGTTACGTCACTGGCCATTTGGCAAAGCCTGGCTGTCCCCGGTAGAAGGCAAAATAGTTCAATTTACAAAATAGAAACTAAACAACATAACAATAGAAATAGAATGAAATAGCTCAATATAACAAGTAAAAAAATAAGTACAACCCTGATTTCACACACTGATTTTACACGGCACGGCTCAGTTATTTAATTGTAATGTTATGTTGCTACTTTTAGTGACGAAAAGATCTATTGTCGAGACAAACAAATGTAAGAGTTCTGCTCTTGAAACTGCCATCGGGATTGCATCCTCAACAGAAACGGCAACAACGCGTCTCAATATAAACACACAGCTGTGAAGATCCACACACACGAGCAAACAAAGACACACTCAAAGACTCCTGAGACGTGAAGTGTCACCAGAATTGGGCATGTGTCCTTAACCACGGGGAGTCGTTCCAATAGCTTGGCTTACAGACGAAGGTCTCCATGAGCGCGCATACGGAAATGCACACACTCTTTCCCAAGCATGAAAACCCAGCAGCGCACACGCCACCTCCTGCTGCTGCTCCTGGCGAGCTATGCAACGTGGCCCGCTGACTAGAGAATGGCAGAATTGAGTGTTTGGGCCATCTGCTGCTGAGACTGATATAGACATCACACACAAACACTTGCACACTAGACGCACCAGACACACACAGAAACAAATACTGCAGGCATACACAAATTTTTGTCGAACCACCTGCGGAAAGATCACGGTGGTTATTGTCCATTTCAAACCTCTCTGTATACACAAAACTTTTTTTTTTTTTCAATGATGCTTAAAATGAGTATTTCAACATTTTGGGAAATATGATAATTATGAGCAGCAGATTTTTATGAGAATTTTTTTTTTTAATCCGGTGTTTACAGGTTCTCTGGGTTGGCCCACTTTGAAGTAGGATAGACATCTGCAAACAACCTGACTCAAGGCACTTGGTGAAGTGGAAATGAACTGCAGTCATGTATTGTACAATTGAGTGACTAGAATCTACTATTTGGTGTCTGATCCTTTCAACTAACCGTCTTAGAGTTGAAGTGTATCCCGTCACTCATCTGCAAGCAGGGCTCAGAGGGATGGACAAGCTCGACCAAGTGTTTTCCAAGTGAAACCCATTGCCGCCGACCACGACAATCCCTCTCTTGCGTGGGCCGGCTCCATCGCCTCAGGGGTTCCGGAACCTGGAGCTGTTTTTTAAGCCCCGACCTGAGGATAGATTGGTTCTTCCTGGAGCAAATCCTGAAAACATGAGCAACATGGGGGCAGGATCTTTTAGATTCTAAGAATAGAGAGAGAGATTAAATAGTAGGGGCATTGTTCGGTTGGATCAGCTGACATTGTTGTGATATCTGAAACTTGGCGAAGATGCAAAGCGAGTCATTTGCAGTAACAATAGAAAAGTGTTATGAGTTTGTGGCCCTGAAAGTATGGGTTGCACAATATATACAGAATATAGAATCACTCAGCTTTGTTCTTAAATAAACAGTTGGATTCCCACGTCAGCTCCAAATCAATTGCTATAGGTTCAAACAGAAGCAACGAGAAAATGGAAATGAACAGGTGAATCACGCACCGCGGTTGGCAGTGTTAGCCCTTCGCCGACTTCCTATAAGACATTGAGTGCTGACGTTAATAAACACTAAACACTATTCTTCTTCTGATGTTTTTCAGTGGTCGGCGAAAAGCTTTCTGGCACTTCACCGCTACCCTTGGGTGCATGTCCATTCGTTGCAAACTGATGTGTTCAATGTTCACCAAATGCACGATCCCAACGTCTCCATCCAAGCATAACTGCATCTGTCCTCCAGCCCCTCACGTAACAAAACACGGCACATGCGTGTCTCGTCTCACCCCACAAAGTGTGACCCAGAAAATGGGTTTCCTTGAAACAAATTCAATTAAAGGAATTCAACCACAGAGAAATGAAGATAGATTATGCATAAATGGAATAGGGAATACAAAAAACATTGCTTTTAAATGTGTTAAAAAGTACCATAAAGAGTTTTAAAGTTTTCTTCTAAAATATACATAATTTGATCATTTCTTTCTCGTGATACCTTCTTCAATGGCACATTTGTTCTTCACCAGTAGGCTGAAAGACAGGACCAGCCATTCCGTCATGTCCAGCTTTATTGCTGAGTTTTTGAGCCCACACAGAGTCAGAACAATAAAGAAAGTAAACATCAAGAGCCTGCAAAGGAGACTCGAATAAAGCCTGGATCAAATTTTATTGACATCTCTTTGCTGCAATTAGGAAAATGGGACTGCCAGAGGTTGAGGGCTCGGGTTGAGTGTGTGAGGGTGAGATAAAGAAAAAGAAGTTCATTATTGAGACCAAGCTCACCAAGCTTTACAAAGAAGGAATGTTTTCACCATTATGAAGACTAATTAGTCGAGGCACCGCCATTATCATCCTCGATTTTTGAAGTGTTAAATGGGGTTCTTTACATTTCAACCTTTGAAGGAAACCTTCAAACATTTTTCATTTTTAAAAAGATTTTTTTTTTCTTCTTTTGCCATTATGTACTCATTAATTTTAAAGCCTTGCGAATGAATAAAAATGTTATGGTTATGAACTCACAAACAAAATTACCTACAAAAAATAAAAGGCTGGAGAATCAGTCTTGTCCCCTGCACTGGTAGTTTTTAATATGTAATAAACACAGAAGGTTGGCAAATTCTCACTGCACCGTTTGCCGCTCAAAGACGTCTTATATTATATTGTTTGGAGCGACACCCAGTTGAGTCCTCACACTTGTTGAAGTTGTCGTTTACAGTAAAATAAAAATTCAAGTTTTTTTTTTTGTTTTTTTTTTTGTCTTTCCATGTTTAATAGGCTCTTGTCCCTCATTAAAATGTATAGAAGTCTTTACCAAGTGACTAGTCTAAATACGTGTCGCACTTGGTCAAACACTAAAACACTAGGTCTCCACGGAAACAATGATTAACTAATAAAGAAATTTTTACTGAATCAATCTAATATATATAAGGTGTATATATATATATATATATCTGTCTCTTATACACAT
>CM076656.1:13921672-14130447 GCA_038496675.1 Rachycentron canadum | reverse complement strand
TATATATATATATATATATATATATATATATATATATATAAGGTGTGACTTATCGGTGTGATTCAGTGGCTCTCCAGTCTCGACTTCAAAGAACACGCAAAAGGACAATGATTGAGTTATTTATTAACTACAGTGCTATGCGCAGGGAACTGCAATGTCTAATAATCACCGGGATGAAATGTGGAATAGAAGAATATGTTGAAACATCGATTGCTGTAATGAGTTTGGCAATGGTGGGAGAGAATATGTTGTTGTTATGTACGAATACAGCTGTACAGCTAGACTAAATTATAAGATGCTGCTACAAATGGAATTTAATGATTGAATATAATCTTGTCTGAAAGTGACGTCGGTCGCCTCACCACCTGAGCATTTCAGCGGCAATGAAGGAAAATGCATTATGTGTGTTAGGTATTTGTAGCCGAGAAGTTAGTCTACTTAGTTAGTTCCTATAATATGAGCCACATATGACAGTTGCAGTACATGGTGGGTGAGACTTTACTTATATTTATGCACGATAGCCTTTAAAACCCTAACAAATAGGCAGAGAGACCACAGCACATGTGGTAAAAATGCTGTTTCTGTAGGGAAATGGGAGGCGACCTTTCGGTGAGGATTTCTGGGAAGCATCACAACCACAGCTGACTAGCAAGTCAACAAAGTCTTATATGTTTAGTTCTGAAGCAGCTAGCAAATGCTGTCCTGCGCCACTAAGCATTTCTCTGTGTCTCCTGCTTCCAGGTCTTTCTCCAGCCTGTCGGACGATAGCGAGGAAGCCAGAGCCAAGTACCTCTACAGGCAGTGGGTGGGACTCGGTTTGACTGATGTCCACCTGTCCAATCACACAGTGCTGCTCAGCCTGCCCGGTTCCACTCCCAACACCGTCACTGACAGGTCCAGTCACCAGTGTTTCCTGCCCAACGGCATCCCGTGCGATCAGCGTGGACCAAGTGACCTGCTGAAGCAGCAGTTCTCCTACGCGGCCTACTCCGCTGTTGGAAGTCTGGAGGTACCCTTTCTATACCCCTGTATTGACATTTCCTAAACCAAAGGTTGCTTCACCCTCTCGGCTGTTGCACTCTCCTCCAGCTCTTCCTCCCCCTCATCGGCTTCATATTGTCAGATTGCCTGAGTGTCCAGCCCCTGGCCAGTGAAGGGACATGAGTAAAGGTCATAGCCAGAGGTTACGGCTTTAAATGTTACAGCTTGGTGAACTACAGTTTAGAGTCCAATGTGTCTGTGTTTTTTTTTTTTATATATATGCATTTCCTGGGGGAATGTCAAACTAATCGGTTTGACCTCTGTCTCCATCTTGTTGATGAAATCATTTCAAAAAGCTTTTGATGTGCTGAAGAGACGGGGACTCTCTGAACATCGTGACGTCGAATTTTAAGTGCAATTTAAAATATAGTCTAAACCAGATTTCCAGTAATTTGTACAGATAGGAAAGCAGAGCCTAACCAGCTACATCAAGAACTGTAGTTGGGGAGCACAGGGGAGATGTGGGAACACGGGTCATGAAGCATTTATTTACTGAGAAATAGCTCATACATTGCACAGCTATATTCACTGCTATACTGCTAACTTCTGTATTTCCAAACTCAACTCTCTTTCTCTCTCTCTCTCTCTCTCTCTCTGTCTCTCTCTCTCTCTCTCTCTCTCTCTCTCTCTCTCTCTCTCTCTCTCTGCCGTTCGCCCATTATGCACGCAACCGACAAACAACCTACTTTTGTGGTGACGTACAGTCTTGATGAGCGCACTCTGACTTTATTTAATCACGCATCAAATGCACCAGCTTTATCTTCAACCTGCATTTAAGGTGAAAATTCAGCATATTCAAAGAAAAACTATCACATTTCAGTTAGAATTCAAAAGAGTTTGAATCCATGATGAACTTTGAACTATTCACTTCAAAAAAAAGCAGATCCGCTCGTGCCCGAATAATTTCATTTGTTTTTTAAGAAACAAAGGTGGAAGAAAAGAGCAGATATGCAACATCCAATAGGGAAAAAGAAGAAAAAAGAAAAAAAAAAGGACGTCATTCATTCTTAGCAGTGCCATCGAGATGCGACCCAGTCATCTTAGTTTGATTTAGCGCATTAGCCGTTTTGCTGATAGCACCCTATCAAACAGATTGATCTAAATCAGACCTGTAAATTGTTCAACTGCCATAAATGCAATTTGTTAAGATTATACTAATCGTGCGGTCATTTATATTTAAAGAAAAGAAAAAAAATGTAAATAAAAACAACAAAATTTTTTTTTAATTATTGGTATTATAATTCTATTTCCAAATTGGGATGAAAAAAAATGTCATGATCTTCAATGCAGCATTTGATATTATATATGCACATTATAGAATGAAAACTGTATTCACTGGATTTAAGTGGATAATACTCAAAAGGATTTTTTTTTCTTCTTATAAATAGAACAGAAGGAGAAATTTTCTTGGTGTGGGTGCCTCAGGCCATCTTTTCCAGACAAGAGGTAGTTCACACACATTACACATTACACTCAGATAAGAATAGACTCCACAATTAGAACAGGACCAGCAAACTCAATGCAGTAGCCGTAAAAATCTTAAACATGGTATTTGTTTCATGATAGATGCACTGTAAATCTTTTCCACCATCCTTCAGGAGTGTGAAGGTTAATGGAAGTCATTATGCATGTTCTCCGCCTGTGTTACAGGTGCGCACGCGCAACACACACGCGCAGGCACACGCGCAGGCACACGCGCGCGCCGAAAGAAATATAGTCACACTATTTTTAGAGGGTTTTACTTCTCTGTATCCCGGGAACAGAGAAAAGGGTTGAAGGAGACGCTTGTTATTCCCTTGAGCCTCTGCCCGGCCTGAGGGCAGATGAAAAGTTGGAGTGAGTCTCTGAATACCAAGTTTTCCTCGGTCTTTTCTCTGCTTCTCCCTTCCCTCGCTCTCCTTTCTGTGCTTTGCTCGATCCATCCAGCTGTCCGCTCGTCGGAGTCTACCCATACGAGGGTCACAGTCATCCATCACCAGATTATTTCCTCGCCCTGTTCCTGCACACTGCCTTGAATTAAGCGGCAGTTTGCTGGATCTAAACACGGCTCTTAGACAATTAAATATGGTGTTTGTGATGGATGGATGGATGCATGGATGGACGGAGGCCTAGAGCAAGTATACCGGGCTAATAAGTCCTGCTGTTGGTGGCACTGTTTTGATGGCGCCGAGGGATCTTTGATGCACACAGAAAACAAAAACATCAAATAACATGACTGTGTTATTTGATCAATGTGGGCCAAAGGAAGAGAATGTGCTTTAATTGAAGTGCTACAACAAAAAGGATACGTTAACAACACAGTTGTAGGTGTTGCTTGCACTTGTCATCCAACCAAATCCTGCACTTTTTTCGTCCATAACTTTATCTGTTCATACAAAATGTGTCCGGCATGAGCAGAGATTTGACCCAGGAAGCATCAAGGACGAAAGGATGTGTAGTTTCTAATTTGTTACTCACTCGAAACCATTGTTGAGTGCAAATTACAAACTAAACAGAGTATATACAGCTTGTACGTGGACACTGGTTATCCACGGGACACTGCGGTTAATTCGCAGGTAAAGTCATAAAAATAGGGATAGGACGTGGTTGATAAAATTATTCATTGTTAAATCCTCCAAAAGGTGACCGGGAGTATGGAGTGGCTCAGGAAGATTCCTGGTCGGCCGAGCTGGCCAATTTATAATTTAGTTTTGTAATTTATAATTTACTGTTTCGTATTAGTTACTTGACAGTGCAGAAAAGTTAAAAAAAAAAAGGAAAAGAAGAAAAAAAAGCTACATCAGTAGTTGAACAGTGAAAAACCTGTTTGGGCATGTGCTGGCTTCGGACAAACAGGCAAATGTTGATTCTGAGTGCTTTCAAGTTTGCTTTTCACCATCTGTCCAAGTCCACATCGCACTAACCCATGGGTATATCAGGATATAAATATTACATGAAACTGCATTGGGCAGCAGTTAATGAGCAGAGGGAAGGGGATTTTCCTTAACTTGCTTATTCATGGTTACATGGCAGCTCAGTCATGGGGGGAAATCAAATCTTCATGTAAACAGCTCAAGACCATAACTGGATTCTGAGTTAGCTGGGTTACCGCATACTACAAGGTGACACCTTTATTATACTTTATTAGAAGCCAGAAGTGTTAGACATAGTGGATATTCTTAGGTTCGACCCTGTGACCTTCTTCCCCTCAGCCACACTGCTGCTTGTGTGGAAAACACAATTCTCGACGAACTTCATTTTGTGTGTTTGTACGGTTACGTCTATTCGTGAAGTGCTACGTATTAGCCCTCATTTTACAGAACACGGGATAACAGAGGAAATGGGATGCATGCTTATTTGTTATTTTTTTATTTTATTTATTTTTTAACATTTTTTGATATAGAGCAGGAAATGACGAGTGTTGAAGAATAGGAGTGGATGTGGAAAATGACACCAGAGACTGGCCCAGTTGTCACAGGAGCCGCAGGACTTTGTAAGGAGCACGCTGAGAAAATACACAAGCGGCATTGCAGTCAACATCAACATTCATGAAGTACAGAAAATCCTCCTGGCACTGTACACATTCACCAGAGGGTGTTATCCATCAAGTGAAGCGAGAGAGCAGCCTCCCTGAAGAGCCTCAGGACCATCTGGTCACAGCTGTAAGGACATGTAAGAGCACGTAAGACATACATGAATAAGTTGGTAGAGAAAGTGAATACTATATGGACCTGCATAGTAACAGATGGCAACTTCTGGGTTCTGCAATATATCTTCTGAATATCCTAATGGACGTTTTGTCTGACCCCACTCGAGTACCTTTATTCATTTAGCCTGGTACAGCATGTGTTCTTAATCATCTAAAATAATTGATATTATTTATGGTGTATTTAAGATATATTTAAATACCTTTAACCATTCTGGTTACTTTAAAATGGATGTAACAGACTTGTCAACAAAGTATAAATTGCTTGCTTTGACCAAATTTTCTCACATTTCTTTTTTTTTTCTCTCTTTTTTTTCTCTCCACCCCTACCACCCCTTAGTCTCATGTGTGACTTGACTAGATTTATCACGGTCCCTACAATGGCCCTGTTTGAATATTTCACTGTGAATTAATTAGTTTATAAATAATTATGGGCTCCTTCATTATCTAGTAGTTTCCCAAGGAATTTATATAAAGTTCCTGGAAAAGTTACCGAGAAAGAAAGGGTTTGCCATAATCAGCTTTGTTTCATGGGAAAAAAACAATCGACAAGAAAATGATATCACACAATTTAAACCAGAAATTGTTTGAGGATTGCCAGCATTTTTAATTTTTTTTTAATCTATATCTACTTTTGCAGACCGCCGCTTTGCTTCATATATAATGCAGTCTTGCTGTGTTACATTTTGTGCTATCCACGTTGTACACGTTGTCATACCTGATTTTGGGTTGTCCAGTGAGTCAAAGTAGTGTTTGACCCAAGTGTGTAAATAACACTCTTTTTTTTTTTTCCTTGACATGAATAATTTATGTAGAGGACAAATTCAATTTGCTTCAAACCACTTCAAATTCAGCCGGATGCCAATGACAAATTTCGGAGGTAAGATGGGGTAAAGGCACAAGTTTCATTACGTGACTCAACATCACAGCATCAAAAAGCTCACTGATGCTTTATAAATGCTTACTTTTAAGCCTTGCAAGGATAGGCTGTGGGGAAAAGCATCTAACTAATTCAACACAGCCATAGTGAGGTAATTGTCCTCACCTCCTCCCCTGTCCTCTCTCCTGTCTTCTCTCCTTTCTCACCTTTCAACTTTTCTCTTCTTTTTTACTTTGGATAAATTCCCATTTCATATCCTGGTCCACTGCACTGTATTTTTATTTTTTTTTTAAATACTCAAAACATATTGCCCAGAATAAGTATCTACCAATCTGTCACTACATGCACTCCCAATGGCCTTTGGTATTGGTTGTCCTTGTCGAGCTCTGTCATCAGATCAGCGCTCTCTGGCAGCGCTGGCATAGGCCACTGAGCTCTGACCGTGGGTCAAGCTGGGCATGAAACAAGGAAAATCACTAGCCCCCTGACATATATTCTATATATATTCGCAGTGAGGATCGAGGGTGAGAGAAGAGGAAGATGGCTCACACCCTGCTGCCTGGTAAAGAAGAGTGCAGTGCTGGCACCTTAAACCAATGAAGGAGGAGGAGAAGAAGGGGATAAAGAAACCCTGACATTAGATTTGACTAATCTCTTATTCACTTCACCTAAAGTAGGAGAATCCTATGACCCACCGCAGGTGAGGTGCCTCTGGGCAACAGCTGACATATTCACTGAGACGGCCTTAGAGTTATAGTGTATTTGGGAGGTTAGAAACTTTGCTCTTTGAGGATGAAGCTGTAATGTCTGGAATGCTGCCCTTTATTAGAAACTGCTTTTGGCCTTCTGCTGTCAAAGGCAGAAGGACAAATGAGGTCACCCCCACTGCTACTCCCAGACTCAGAGCAAGTGTTGAGAAGAGAGGAAGACCTGGGATGTTGATCACTTTCTTGACTAACAGGATACTGCTGCTGTTGGAGCAGGACAATTGGCTGCCTTTGGTGAATGTTACAATCTCTTCTGGAGGACCTCTGCTGTGGAAAGGTTTGAGGAAGCAAACGGGGGACGTGGCCGCTCCAAAGGCTTATTTACAGCACTGAGTCGATTCCTGGGGATTGAAAGTCTGGGCCGAGGGAGAGGAGTGAGGATGATCCTTCCCTTGTCCAAACTCTAGGCTTGGGACAGCAGGATATGGTTGATCACATGGACTAAGCCTTTGACACGTCGTTGGAAAACAGCTCACAAAGACTGCAGACGACGGTTGATGAAACTGCTGAGAAAGGATGTGTTGACAGCAAAGCGCGGGCATGGCAGCGGTTACAGAGTTCACGCTGTCAATCTGTGCCTTTGGAAGGCAGAGAGCAGCAGGCAAACCGAGACTGTCTCCTCCTCTGAAGGTTCTCCACTGTCCCTCGGCTGACTCGACAGGAGGCTCACGGTAAACAGCTGGAGGCTTGGTGATAAGCAAAGATGGCCACTCTTTCCTCAAGTTGTAGTTTATGAGCTCCATCTGCAGGCAGGAGACACACACACTCTACTGAGAAAAAGATCATCACATGGGATAACACTGATGAGAGGCCTCTTTGTACTTGCAGATTCAGGGTTGTCTTTGTTGTATTCACACAGTCACAAAAGGATATAGGAAGAATCTGGTGGTCCTAGGAGATTTACTGTGGCCTGGGTCTGGTCCTAATGCATCTCTGGTTCTGTGTCAAAGGTGTATTTGCAACTCCCTCCCCCCTTACTGTATCATATTTCCCAGTAGCCCCTCATACATCCAGTCACCCCCCGCCCCGTTTTCCACGCTCGCACTCCCTCCATCCTGTAGGTTTGCCACCCACCTCGAGATGCACAAAAACACCCACACACATTTATATAACAGTGTACACACAAACAGCCCACGCTAGCAATTATAAATTCCCCATTACAAGTGAAGCACTGTATACTGTAGTTGTACGTGTGCTTTTTGCTCTGGGGTCCATTCTGAATAGATCCAGCTGGATAAAAATATGTGTGTATGTGTATAATAGCTTACTGGTACATTTACATACATATACAATTTTGCATCCATAATCAAAGAGTCAACATTTGCGGGATTTGCCTCCTCTGTGTAAACTGCGTCGTTGGAGCAATCTAAAGTCTAAGAATGATCTGTTAATGAATGATTAATTACATCCCAACAGACTAAACTATATAATAACCTAATTAATCTGGAAGCCCTACTATATTATTTGGCTTTGTCGAGGCTTTTAACTCACTTTTGATCCCACAGCATCTTTCGAAAATGAGTCATAAAACATAAAAATGCATGTGTGGTGTAAAATTTAATTTGATTTTTGCCAAATATACTTCACTGCATATAAGATACACTGTTAAATGCCAGACTACAGTATTCCATTGTTTAGTCTAAATAATGACTTAATAGACAGCTTTTCATTTCAATTAACTCAACACTTGAGTTACCAAACCTCATCAACCACAATGCATTTAATATAGCGAGGTTCAGTAATAAGTAATTGGGGTTATTAAGACACTATTGCGATGTCATCATGCTTATCTTAACATAAATCATGGCTGTTATTGATATTAACTTTGTGTTTTAGAGGATAATGGAGTTTTTGATTTCAAGGAAAAAACTTCTTTTTTTTCACATTAATATGCAAATATAAGCTCAATGTGCTTCAGAATCTAAGGAAATCATCTCATCTAAGGGCATCACAAAGTGTGATTATGATTATTCTGCTATACCATATACAGTAAAAAAAAAAATCATGATAGCACAATGCTATTTGCACAATGTAGCACATTGTAAAGCATGTATTTTATGCTGACCTCGCTCCTCTAACAATAGTTTGTACTTGTAGTTTAAAACAATCGAAAAAGTGGAAGACACATCATTCAAATAGCAACAGAAAAGGCAGGGTTATTTGAAATGTATATGCACATGTAGCCATGCTGGCTTTTGCACTCTGCTATTGTATGCAACGCTTAAATCATCATAATGAAGCCAATACAGAGTTTATAGAAATACAATTTAAGTAATGTAATATTGTAACTTTCCACCCTTTTTTGCCATTTGGACAGTGGAACAAGACTTCACGTGAATGATTTTTAAGCTTCAGTACGAGATCACATCACACCCCCCCAGCATTACCAGACAAATTCCCTTCTGATGAAGTTTAACACCGTGCTTTGGTGTGTCTAGTTCATATTTGTAGTTCTGCATTTGCAGTGTGCTGCTATTAGCTAACTACACTCCTTTTAATCCTTCATATCCCACATCAAAGCACATGGGTTTATTCCCGACGAGCTTAGACCCCAATACACCCCGGGCATGTTGTCTTGTAGGAAAGATGACAGCCATCTACCACGCTGCTACTCAAATGGAAGAACGTGAGGCCGTGTCTGACGCAGCTGTGCACGTTGCATGTCTTACTTAGTATTAAAAGGTGGAGGCCCAGCTTGAGTCAGTGATTCAACTTTTCTTTTTGCAGCGTTTCATTCAAGTTAGAGTCAGTGTCTGCACTTTAAAATCCCCTTTGATCTCTTCCATTTTTTTATTTTTTTTTATTTGTATACGACAGCTTCAATCAATAAAGCCATATTTCTGGAATTCAGTTTTGTTGGAGTTGAACCTGTTGCAATGCGCGGTAGCTGGTGGCTCTGCGAAGCCTCTGAGAATGGCTTTCCCAACGTTGGCCCTCTTTCAGCCTGCCTCTCCTTGTTGTCTCCCATAATGACAGTGGGACTGCGAAGACACTTCATTTACTTGATGTGATAAGAGTTAATTACAGGGTGGATTTGAACAGCCTTCAATCAGTAGACTGCAGAAACAATCCACGACCTCCTCCCTCTGTCCCTGCATGGCCGCTCTCCTCTCCTTCACCATTTTCCCGTCCAGTGTTTCGAGAGAGCGGCTCCCTTTCTTCTCCTCCAACTGTTTTCTTTTTCTATTCAATTTGCTATTTTTTGTCTGACTCTTCATTTTGGTTTTGATTAAGATTTTCTTCTACATACAGTCACTCACTATTGTGTTTTGGAATTATGGCTGCACGATATCATATTGTGATCATGTTGGCAGATTTTGCAATTTCAGTTGTAATAGTCATCTTTGCGCTTCCTTTTCGCTAAAAAAAAAAACGAATGCTGATATTTGTCGGCCACACCCAACAAACATGTCTGTCGCGTCTGGAGAACACGACCAGTAGTTTGTCTCTGCATCACCACAACGCTTATGGAGCTATTGTTACATTTTACCATTATCAAAAAAATTGCTGCTCCCACTGTATCAATATTATTATTATATCCCTTGAGACAAAAAACTCCTGTGCACTTTCAGCACATACCAAGGCCACGAGCCTGGGCCACTTGCAGCAGTAGTAGTAGTAGTCGGCAATCCACTTCTATGGCTTAAAAATATATAAATATGCAGTTCAAAGTAGTAAATAATTTGAATGAGATGAGTGAACTTATCACTGTATCAATAGACAATAAATTGAATGTTAATTGTTGAATTGAAGTTGGGATATTTGTCATGGCAATTAAGTAGGTGAAATTGACCAGATAACTATTATTTTATTTAAAACTCAAGTGTCAGACTGACTGAGGCGGTATTAACTTCTGAAGGTACAGTGAGGCGCAATCAAAGCTTTTTCGATTGCCGTTGAAATCGGTGATACTTTGTTGATACTTTGTTCGCAGGATATCGGTTCCCGGAGAGATAGCGCGTGTGCTTCTCTACATCACACGGTCGGTCACAAAGTCACTGTCAAAACTGTATCGCCTAATGAGCTCAGTGTCACCAAGCGTTCCCAAAGCTTTGCTCCTCTGGCGGATTATCTCTGCCTGTACGCCATTTTCTGGCAGCTCCTAACAGGTTAGAACACCTCTAGAACTCTCCGGCATATTGGCCAAGTGAGTGATTTCCTATGACAGGCTGATTTAAAAAAAAAAAACTGCTGTAGTCCTAAAGGTAGGGCCAAAGAAATGCATCGTTGCAGATTCTTGCGCGGTCCACACTGATTGCCTTTGTGATACGCTTCATGTGTACAAGTCTACATAACATTATGAAGGGCAAGCTGTAGCTGTAGCTTTAAACGCATTAAAACGTGTCATTGGCGTGACCTTCAGGAGAGAGTTTAATTTAAGGAAAAACACCAGAAATGAATTTTAGCAGAATACATGTAATTTGATAAGGTGCGGATTATCAAAAACACTGGACACCAGCAGAGTCTGTCGAGAGCATCGGCTTCCTTATCATCACTCAAAAACTCGGCTGAGTTAAGAGGAAAAATTCATCATCTCAACAGGAGAATGATGCTCGCTGATTCATCTTTACAGAGGCTGATGATATTATTAATTTAATTTCCTCCCTGAGATGAAATGAAAGAAAAAAGGCAGGAGGGAAAGAAGAGAGATGGATCTAGTTCAAGCAGCACCATTTCAGTGCATATAGAGATTCTTCTGTATTTCAATTTGCTGCGTCTTGTACTGTTCCATGGTCTGCAGTTTAAATGGAGGCCTTTTATGATGCAAATGCAGGCAGGAGCGATAAATCTCTCTTGCTCGCCTCTCCTGGGTTCTCCTGATGCAAAAGGATGTGCTCTCGCGCGCTCTCTGTCTCTCTCTCCCTTTCTCTCGCACTTTCCCTCTCTTTCACTCCGCTGCAGCATTGTGTTATGCTCGCCCCGAGGCCACATGAAAAATGAATCAGGCACAGGTGACGCAGTGAGGGGAGGGGGAGGGCAAGGGCGAGGGAGGGAAAGACAGAGCACAGGCCAGGGTGACAGACAGGTGACAGAGAGCGAGAGACAGAGAGGTAAGGAGAGAGAGAGAGAGACCCTTTGACTTTCCTTAACAAATTCTAGGTCACTTTAATTTGGGGACATGATAACACTCGCTCGGTCCCAAATCGACACAAATGCAAACACAAAGTGTTTCCAGTGCGCTGTATTCAGGGTCCGTTGTGTTCCCGTGCCATTGATCATAAAGACGATACATCAGGGATGATCCAACGCACACCGGCAATTCATTAAAATGACTTTCGCCTTTGCTAATTTCATTTTAAACGTGAATTTTGCCAAACAACACAGCACAAAATTAGAAAAAGTTAAAAGTAGAAACAACTGCTCAAACCGTTTCATTTTGTTTATCAAATCTGACAGAGCAACCTGTTTTAACTTCCTGGACTCAATGGTTTTACTCTACGCTTCATGTCTGTGAGTACTCAGAATGTGTGGGGACGTTTTGATCCCAGCATCAGTGCGGAGTGAGATCATATACAGAGTGCTGATAAGCCGTGGAGCGCACAGCTGACTGAGGCTATATTAATACAGAAAGGCCAGCTGACATCTGGCTTGTGTGTTAAGCACAAAACGTCTTGGGAAAACATTTGGTTAAAAGGCATTTAGCGAGATGTTCATAAGTGCTAATCCCTGAGCCCCCGTGCTGTTTCTTCCTCATCAGGGAGAGGTGGTGGATGTTCAGTATGGCGGCGTGGATGACCTGAGGAGAGCCAAAGACAGCCTGAACCTCACCAACCAGATTGCCGTGGTCAAGCTTGGCCAAGCACCTTTGCTGTACAAGGTAAGATGGAATCAGAGTGCTGCTGTTCTGCACTGCTGAAAAGGGAATCATACGTACGGTTTAATGCTCTGCTTGAGATTTACCTGATACTACAATCCTGCAGCAGGTAAATTATTAAAAATATTCAGCCAGACGGAGGAATGAGATCTTTTGAGCTTTTAAAAAAATAAGTGCAAGCAGTGACACAAAAACTGCTTTTCATGTGTCGATGGCGTTTGAAAAGGAGCTTCTAAAATAATCTCAGGTAATTTACAATACTCGCAAGCAGCTATAGCTCGCCGCCGTTTGAAGAAAATACAGAAATCTGACTACCTGACTACCTGAATACCTGACTCCTGTAGCTTCACTGCAGCTATGTCTGAATCGATTTGCCTTCAAAGTAATAGCATCAGTAACATATTAATTGATTAAGCCTGTTTCTGCTTGGATGTGTGCCACATTCAACTCGGAGCAGTTTTCCTATCAATTAAACGATGACAGCAGAAATATAGACCCGTGTCCTGTTAATCAAAACATAAAGATCTACTTACATGTTAATTACGGACTTGTTTATCTGCAGTTTCCGTTCAATCAAAAGTAAATTAATTGTACAAACATGCACTTGTACTTGTAGGAATTGTAATGGAAAAATGGGAAATTTATACTGTAAAGTCAATTTTCCGCAGGTCAAAAAAAAACCTTTGTGACTTTGTGTTTTGTTATGGAAGAGGGTAAAACTGGCTCCATAACCACAAGACCTGAGTGAACTTGTTGGTCTTCACACCAATCCCAAGCTGTGAGGTCCTTCAGAGGATGAATGCAGTTAAATTGCAGACATCGCGGTTGCATTGTGCTCTGGGCTCACAGAGCGAAATGCAGCGCTAAAATGAACGGGTTCACCGATGGAAATGTCTCGCACGGAGGCTCCCGAAAAATGATGGCGACTAAAATCACGATCCCGGCTTTTGGCGCTTCCCGTCACTAAGAGATGCTAAAAGTGTTCAAATCATTTCACCAGTCAGTGTTGCTTCCTCATGATTGCCTTTTTAAGAGGGTTCACTTCTATTTAAGAAGCCCAACGTATATAACTTCACTTAGTGTGGTGCTGTACAAAAAATGATAGAATGAACTGTAGTAATTGATATGTCTGCTAACTTTGCTACTACTAACACCAGAGTTTCGATGCAAAGACCAGACTCTCCCACAAACCCTGAATGTTTCACCTCGTGTGTTCTTGCTCAGCAGAAAAAAAGTGAAAAATGACAAGAATTCCTCAACAAAAACACAACAGGGGAGTGCAAATTATGAATACTATTATCATTATTATTAATACCATTTTCAAGTGAAAATGAATTTCATTTCTTTTTATTCCTAAGTTGGAGAGAAGCAGCGAAAGCAAAATATTCTTCGCTGTTGTTCGGCCAAAGATTCTCAGGTCCCACAAACTAGCACACACTGCGGCCGTAATCTGGATCACGTGGTCTGCATCGGTGAGCTTGCTCAGTTATCACCGGAGATGGATCTAAAACGACGCCGTCTCCCTCAGCAGACGTAGCCTGCTCAGTTGACCAGTTGAAAGCTCTGGGAAAAGCAGTGACGGGACCTCGGGCCAATGCCGTCACCGCCAAAGTCCAAAATTTTGCTCATAGTGAATCCAGGCCCCTTGAATTTACTCGAAAATCATCAAACGATTTATTGCTTACTGCTTCCTTCGCATTATTCATCGGACATTAATCTACTTCTGAGTGTGAGGTTAGTGAAAAATGACTGGGTAATGAGCCATAACATGAGTAAATGGAGGTTACCAAATAAAAAAAAAAAAAAAAAAAAAAAAAGAGAGAGAGGGAATGTTTAAAGAGGGGGTCCCCGTACTGCATTTACATTCACATTGTTCCCCTTTTAAAAATCCATTATAACAGACTTCGACTGCTGTCACATGGGACCCTTCCAGCAACAGGCTGCTGACCCATTTTTCCTCCTCGCCCACAGTTTGTGACAAATTTGATCATGTGTGCTTCATAATGTCTCCATGTGTCAGCAGCTGAGAGAAATGATCGCCCTTTACATATAAGGGGAGGGGGAATGATTGATGAGCCTTGTACTCTCACTAATGAGTGTGTGTGTGTGAGACGGTGACTGCGGGCCCTGCGTTAGACATGCAGCTAGATTCATATTTGATACACACAATGAACACACGCATTGGGCAACTTAACCTGGTGTGCAAATACCAGCTAACCTTACACACAATGAACACACGCATTGGGCAACTTAACCTGGTGTGCAAATACCAGCTAACCTTACAATATAGAATCATAATATGAGCTTATTATTGTATATTATCATATCCCAGAATAGTTGTTCATAAAAAATAAAAATAAATAAAAAGATTGATTTTTGCTTCTAAATAAATTCTATGTGAATTTCTGTAGCATTTATGTGTGTGTGTTCTATTCCTATGTTAGGGTGAGGTAGGGCTTGGAAATGCATTATGTCAATGATGGGAACCCACAAAGAAGGTGTTCAAGGGTATGAGAGTGTGTGTGTGTGTGTGTGTGTGTGCGTGTATACGAATGTGGATGTGTAGTGTCCTGGCTTCCAAGTGAAGGACAAAGTTGTGATGAGAGAAGAATGGCCGTGGTTGGTTTCGCATATTCAATAAAATAGTCATTATGCACTCATAAAAAAACAAGGACGTTACATCTCCCATGGACAACGATGAAATACGGCTCTGCTCGGCGGCAGCTGCAGCAAGCTATGATTTGATCATCATGAGGAAAACAAGCGGTCACACGGAGAAAATCAACTTCAGAAAGGATTATTAATAAGACGTCATTTCAGTATAAATAACCGCACCTTCCCCTCTGATTCATTTTTAGAAAAGAAGTACATATATAATAAGGGTGGGTTTCTTTTGCTCTGTGTTCCAGTTGGAGTTACTGGTTTTCACATGCCCGCCGTTCACTCTCATCACCAGTCCTGTTTAAAGCAGCAAAAGGAATCCGTGATAAACCCACTGTACACCACCTGCCCAGCACCGAATCAAACAGTCAGCCAGAGCTTGTGACCCAGATGAAGTGTTTGCCCAAGGAAGAGCCAGATATTACCTTCAGGATTTTGTTAGAAAGACACAGTCGTTTGGCACCTCCTTATATGCACCAAGCTAAAGCTAAAAAAGTCAAATACAACAGTCCTGAGATAAAGCCCTCCTTCCTCTTGATGCTCTAATTTGTGTAGACTCGTGTTGATTTAACGTGTGATCACTTAGGAGGCTGTAGTTTGTCTATTTTAAAAAAAAAAAAACAAAACAGATTTTAATTGTGTCGGTGTCTGTCTTCTTCCCGCTGCAAGTGTGAAAATCCCTTGTGCGCATTTAAAAATAAAAGTCTTGTGTGCCGTCCTGCTTTCTCAATCTTTGTACCGTTGTGTGTTTGCATGGGCGTCCAGCTGTCCCTACTCTCCGAGCTGGGCTTTGGAGGCGTCCTGCTTTACATTGACCCATGCGATGCTCCCCCTGGCCGCCACATCTGGAATCAAGCCTTCAGAGTCACTCTCAACCCCGGAGGAAATCCCGCCAGTGGTGAGTGACCGTATTCCAATGACTGGCGTTGTATGTTTACATGTGAAATCTATTTCTATACCTTCTATTGTCAATAATTGTATGGTTTATTAACTATTTTTATTATTATTATTATTATTAACTATTTTTTTTCAGCGAAAACTGGTTATGAAATTTGCCAAAACAAAAAATGAATAAGTAAACAAAAAAACAATTAAATATGGTTATTAGTTTAATAATCTATATGGTCAATATGTCATTTATTGTCATCTTAAAATTCAGATTGGGAGATTTTGGACTTCCATGTTAGATGAGAGGATATCTTTTGGAAGAATGGTGTTGAATCAATATCAAGGAGCTCTGATGATCTATCGCCTTAACTGAGACACTTTTTTGGTTTTTACTTTCAACATGAAATATAGAATAAAATTGCATCAAAACCATACAAGATGACTTTCGAAGGCATGTGTGCACAGATCCATTGGCACTGTCTCTTTGGAGTGTGGCCAATGCCTAAAACTTACTCACATTTCTTACCTTGGCCCAGGGCTGAGGACATTATATCTCTCTGTATCTCCGTGACTCTTTTCTACTGTATTTAAATCACCCTCCCAAGATGGATGACCTCCCCGACCCTCAGTCTTGTCCCCACTTCCTGTTTTTCTGCCCGGTCTGGCCAATAGGGACGTGTCATTACCGCTGAAGTATCTTTAGTCCTTGTAAGAGTCCCAGTACCACAGTAGCAAGACCCAATAGAATCCCACCAGATGTCTGGACTGCTGTGTGAGCATGTGTATTAGTGTGCGTGTGTGTGTGTCTAGGAGGGGGTGGGGGGGGTGGGATGGGGGGTGTTAAACTAGAAGAGAGAGAGACAGATGCTGGCTGTCTGATCTCCCACCAATCGCAATGCTCTCAGGTCCCCGGTGCTAATGCAGCTCAGAAGAACAGAAGATGTGAAAGGACACCTCATTACTCAAATCAACCATACTTTATTCAACAGACAGAGAGCTATTTCTTTTTTTTTTCTTATTATTAGCCTAAAAAAACCCAATATTAGGTAAGATTCATGTTACGGCAGCACAGGCTGCAGGCAAAGAACCAAGACGATCAAAATTAAATAAATGAAACAGCAGACGCGACAATGAAGTTATAATCCATAAGTTTTCAAGTTAAAGTATACCAGTGGCTAATCACAGTAACCGTTGGTGTTGCCAAATGAATCAAGACTGAACTCTAGGACTACAAGTGTGTGTGTGTGTATATACATACATACATATATATATATCTACATACATAAATTGACAATACCTTAGACTCTATAAAATTAAGTGCAGGTAAATGCATGATGAATACAACATAGAACAACATAAAAACATAGAAAGAAATATATATACAGTACTGTGCAAAAGTCTTGGGCCACCCTTAGATT
Organism: Rachycentron canadum; assembly: GCA_038496675.1. Lineage (NCBI taxonomy): Eukaryota > Metazoa > Chordata > Actinopteri > Carangiformes > Rachycentridae > Rachycentron > Rachycentron canadum. The sequence continues at coordinate 14,113,292 of CM076656.1, read as the reverse complement.
TGTTGTTTTAGCAATGCTATAATAACCATGTATAATTATTTCTATAATTATCTCTTTATTAAATTACAAGCAGAACATACAGGAAATATGTATGCAGTAATAAAAAACAAAAAAAAAGTCAGAAAAAACTGCTTCTATTGGCTAAAGTGGCAAGTATATATAGTGTGACCTCCCCTTACACTTGAGCAATAGCAGGAACCTGGCTCTTAAACCTATAAAGCCCATAAATAATGACCTTTTCCACAGCATCATTTCGACACGAAATAGCCGACAAATACAGGTTTTCCTAAATTCCAATATTATGGAAAGTGTTAATTTTCTATGTATTGTATAAGAGCTACAAATATGTAATATGACCTTTACTTATTCCCTGAATATATAGTACACATCAGTTATTGCAGCTATTAGAGCTGTCTAATGCCAACGTGAGCATCACAGATGGTAAATCGACTTTATTTCTGTCACTTGACAATTTAATTAAAGAAATGAAAGCTGTTTGTGTGTATTTATTGAAAATTATCACAAGCTCTGCACGTTGTAATAAATAGCCAAAAAAAAGGTAAACACAAAAGGAACAATTCTGTTGAGCTGCCACTTATCAGGCACTTCCACTGAATAATATGTGTTGTCCTTTGTTTATTTGTTCAGCCTAATTTAATTATATTTCTAATATAATAATTCAGGCATGTAAGAGTCAGATATTTTTTTCAGAGATAAGTGGTTCATTTGTGGTTGCTTATAACACGAATAAACGTTCTCTCAGGTCATTTGTTTTGGCAGTGGACCAGCTCATACAGAAATGTAATTATATCTGCATTATAAAATAACGTGTAAAATGTGTATATATTTATATATATATATTCACGTCTAGTCTATACAAAGATGTATATTTGTGTAGGTATTCTTATATGTTGCATCAATATACAGTATGTCCATCCCAAAGCCTGTCAATGTTGACAATGTTCATATTAGTTAAGATAGACATGAACATTTATAGGAAATCAACAAGCAAAGCATATATAAGCAAATGCAATTCTCATATGAAAATGAATATATGTACATATATATATTTCACATATGTTATAAACTTGCATCTGCATATATCACATATGAACATATATCCAGAACATTTATCTAGTAAATGTATGCATGTTATAACATTATATCCCTTGCAGGTAACATATGGCATTGTCATTCTTGATATAGAGACATATGGGACCATCATTTGTTTGCTTTTTTTTCTTTTTGTATGGGCAGAATGAAAACTTAGTTTGATCAAAATGTTGCCAGCTTAAAAAAAAAAAAAAAAAAAAAAAGAAACCTGCTAATTACTACTAATGGTCAGCTGCATTTCTCCAACTTAATCTTTAAATGTCTTCATTGGTTTAAGATGGAAATTGGGTCCATTAGTTCAATAAAGTTGCTTATCCCATTCAATCTGCAACCATTTTGTGCTAGGATATATTCACAATCAATGCTGTCTCCTAGATATTATGTTCATAGACTACTCCAGAGACAACAGATTGCATCCCCAGTCCTGCGTCACTATATCTTTGCACAGATAGGTAAACGCAGCTAAATGAAACACATAGGCGACTGGTAAACACTTACATTACATGCAAAACGAATCTGCTTTTAAAAATTAGATGTACAGTATATGTATTTGTAAAATTTGTGTCATTGCAGTAGTACATTTGTTTTTGCGCAGTGTCGTAAAAGCCTGGCTTGTCAGACAGACTTGCTGTACTGTATGTTAAAGGGAGCATCACTGCGTCTCCTGCTGGCATGACAGTACAAGAGAGGGGAGGCGAATTTAACACACAGAGGCTTTCAGTCATCTCAGACTTGTACTTCACACACGCACACACACACATTCTGGTACAAAACAATTCCTCACAATTTACTGAAATTTAGGCCATTTCTCCACACTTCATGTGCACTTAGGTTGTGAGAACCGAGGTACTTCCTGCTGTTTTGTGTGACTACTGAAAAGCTGTTGCGTTGCACCTGTTTTGCTTGGGTTGAAACTCTTTTACCTTTCAGGCCCTGGGTGTTTTAAGAGCTTTACAACGTGCTCAGTTCTTGGCGGTGTCAACGGCACCTCCGTTTTCAAAAAAAACAAAAAAGCAAAAATAAGACTGAAGAAGCTGTCAAGAGTGCTCCCCTGTGGAAATGCTGCCAGTAGAAGAGCTGTTTAGAGTGAATGTAATTCTACTGTTTGCCAGGGCTTTGTTTAATGTTCCCCAGACTTTCCCCACCTCTCGGTTTATTGTTTAGGCTTTGTTGTCTTCCTCTCACCATCCTCTCCTCCTCCTCCTCCTCCTTCCTCAGCTTGTTAATTTGACTGTTCCTTGTAACATTGTATCACCGCTGTGTTGTCGTACGCTGCCTGCTGAGACAGCCACAGCAAATCAAAGCCTCTTCCATCTCATACATACGTATTCCCTATTATGTTATGTGGTGTTTTATGTATATATGCATGCATGTCAGTTTGTAAGTGCGGGAGTGTGTGCGTGTGTGTGTGTGTAGGCGTTGCAGAAGAACTCACTTTTTCACTCAGTTTCTGCATGCAATAAAAACTCAGCAAGGTGGAAGAAGCCTGTCCTGTGTGTGTGTGTACGTGTGTGCGCGCGCACATGCATTCGGGCGCCTTTCCCGAATGTGTATTCATGTATGTGCTTTCCATTTGTTTCTTCCATGCCGGCGAATGCCTCGTGCAGTGCTGCATGGATGAAATGAGAAAGGAATCAAGTCGTGTGCAGATTCCTGCAGAGCCCGCAGTGTTTGCTTAGATATCATCGGCAGGTGTTCGCTGTCAGGTTCACTCCACGTTGCTTCAGCATTCATCTAGTCTGATATGCGCCATGCTGCTGTAACATTAATTTAATCTTAGAAGAGATGCCACATCTCGGATATTCTTGGTTGCCCTATAACTGTCTCAACGCTCGGGGTAGAGCTGAACCGGAGCCAACAGAAAAGTCGACTCGCTCTCAAAATAACTGAGTGAAAAATCATTGACAACTGCAACTTTGTTTGATTTGACATGTTACAGCTTGGTTAGCAGTTTGACGGAGAACACAGATGAAGTAAATTCATGATCTGAGGTATCCACAAGTTTGCAGTACAAGTATAATGCGGGAAACAAAAAGTAAACACAATAGATGGAGTTTGACTTTGTTACCAGTCCAAAATGGCTCAATTCAAACAGCTTCGTCTGCAACAAATGATGTACCTGATCTTGTACAGGACCGATGAGAGTACAAAGCTCAGGAATTATGGAGACCTGGTTTTGTACATTCTTTGTGTGATTAGTTTAGGCTTGTTAAACGCTGTAGTTGAGATTTGGGAAAGTGAACATGTCCCGTTGCCACGTGCTTCTTGCCAACCTTTTTGGCTTGCGATAAATCAGGTCACCATTGACATGGATCTATGCATGGCCATGGTGAGTTTATTTCGAAAGTCATTCATTTTCATTTTTTTATTTGGATGCTTTTGAAGAACGAAAATGATTTGGGCCCAAATTCACGGAAAATGAAGAACGGCACTTTAAAATGCGAAAACGCAACATGCTATGTCGGTACGCGTATGTGTTTGTGCAGGTCCAGTGCAAATAATGAAATATCGTCCAGGAAGCATACATTCAGGATTTCACCTGCAAGTATTAAGGGCTGAAATGGTACTTACTGAGTGCTAAGACAGTTAAGTTGAATCTCACATAATCTAAATATGTAATAAAAGTGATTTTGGCCCTTATATTACTGTACTTGTACCTGTGTCACATCAAAACCTAATCTAGTGGCATTGTCCACCCCTACAAAGTCATTACCTGACAGTTTCCCTTCCTCTAGCGCTGAATTTTATAACTGGGGCAAAGTATAGTAGTAGTAAAGAAATGAATAATGACACGCTGCTGTCAGTCTGGATGCAATATCTATGAATGTAAAAACACAAAATTTGTTCTGAGTAATGTAGGTCGTTAAACGACATTGCACGTACTGAATCAGGTCGTGTTCAGGCGGGGTTAGGGAGGCCCTTTTGGGGGTGGCATCATTAATGATGCTGATGCTGATTTAGGACACGTTTTTGTCCATTGACACAATGGGACAATCTTCCCGACTCCAGACTCATGAGAGAGCAGAATACAAGAGGGAAATAGATACCGTGTTCTCCCTTTGTGGGGCCAGGGGGAAAAAAAAGAAAAAAAAGGGAAATAATTGTTTCTGGGATCCTTTTCATCTCAGACACCTCATGTCTTTTGCCAAGTTGTTGCCCCTGGTAGTGAGGCAATTTCCTCTCTCCTTTGAATGTAGTTGCCATGTGATTTCTTCCTGTAGCCCCCTTGCTGTGTTTAACAAATGAGAACTGCCGGTCATCAGTTTGGGATTGCTCCGCGTGTGTGCTCTTTGATATTACGCACCACTGGGTGTGTGCGCGGCCAAGATTGCATTAATTATGTTAACCTTTAAACATGCGGCATCTCATTCTCAGTGCTACTGCGATGTCGCCAAATAGAGACTGTTCAAACTATTTCACCGTGTTAATTTTCAAACTGGTTGACAGGTGGGTCTTTTCAGCAGGTCCCGTGGGTTATTTAGAAACCTTGGCTGGGTTCAAATGAACCCAATGAATGGAAAATGTAGTCATTAGCATATTGATTTAAATACAAGGTTGCTACAAGACATCTATTTTCCCCTCTAAATGGACAATCTAGACTTACTTTACATGCTGTAAAAAAAATGTAGACGGTTGGTTCGAGGGTGGGTGTAAGAAGTTGCAGGACTTGACACTGGAAAACAGAGTTCACGCAAGAAAGACGTGATTTTGGCAACTCCATCAAAAGACTGGAAGGTCAATATTAGATGGTTCTGCAAGCACGCAAGAATACATTCAGTGGAAACCTACGGTATGAGCAAAGAGCGAATGTGTGCACTTTTGCTCATCACTCTCTCTCTGTCTCTCTCGCTCTTTCCCAGGTCTCCGAGGGAAAATTGTCAGTCCCCAATAAACTGTGATCTGCATTTAATAATCAGACCTCAAAATCAGCAGGTGGAGGTGCATTAAAACAGCTGTTTATGACTGCAGCAGCTGAGAAACTCTCTTTCTGTCTACTGAGCTCCTCCATGTCGTCTAATCACAGTACAGCACCTACAATGTGTCACTCCAGTGACAATAAGTAACTGTGTATGTACATGTTGCAAGCGTTGGTTAAATCAATGCAAGGTAGGTTGGATTCCTTATCAATTTGATACTACAGATCATGATAATAGTAAGTAAATACATTCATTAATGGGCAAACAAGCCAAATATTATCTTGCTCTGATGACCGTCGAGCACCGACGTCGTCGTCCATTGGCACAACCGTGCCGGCGCACACAAGCACTTTGCATAAAGCGAATAGCTTACAAAGGTTCTTTGTCACAGAAAGCTCAGTCGAACAACTTACTCAGGTTATGCCCGTGGTGGTACAGCGTTGAGTCTGAAGATTCATATTTAAAGACTTGTTTGCATATGTAATATACTCTAAATTCTGGCTTATTACAGTGTTACTTGCAGGTCCTTGACAACGTGTGGAACCCAGTCTCCTGCATGAATGTTTGATGCACACTCACTCGTTTTCCAGTGCACAGAGGACACTCTGCTTCCTGAATTGCTGTTGAACATCAGCACTGATGTAAATTGCGAGGTGCAGAATCATCCAGCTCAGATAATTACTTTCCATCCAATTTACGGCTTGAAGTCAGCCAATGATTCGATAGCACGCTTTGTGAAGTTATGAAGATCAAAAAGCCGAACGAAGACCTGAGAGTTTTGTTTGCGTCATCCGCAATGACTTTGCTGGCTGCTTGAACATTGCGAGTGGAATAGCACTTCCCGCTTTCTCATTCTCGCTCGCAATGCTCTGTTTATCTTTGCACCGCTGTTTTTCCAGCGGTAATACCTATACAGCAGCAATCTGAAAGGATCGGGTACAGATGTAAGCGTCTTATCAAGTTCAACTTTGCAACAAATTGCCTCGATCTGAAGACAATTGAATCAAGATCAGAACTGGGGCTAGCCCACACAGGTTTTAGCCTGCTCGAGGTGAGGCTATTCGGCGCGATGGCGAAGCCATCAGTCGACGCCTCACCCCCCATTAGGTTTCAAGGTGAAAACAAACTTTTAGTAAGTTCTCATCAGAAATTAGCTCACACAGTTTTCAGGAGAAAGTACTTTCTCTGTTCATTCTGCTGAGAGTTGGACTTTGCTGGATTCATTACAGTTAATTGGCTGTTTAGTGGGACACTGCTGAACAGTTGAGTGTGGGAGCTGCAGCTGTAGCATTAGCATCAGCGCTGGCTGAATTATGCATGGAGGTTAAAGCTTCTGAAAGCTTCTCCTTATGATTTATTAATGTCTGCTTGCAGATAGGAATGGATTAGGTCTGCGGCAGGGATACCAAACGGTGACACATTCACAATGGTCACGGTGGAGATGTGTTGCAAAACCGGATAGGAATCAGAGCCAAAATGACGATATTATTCCATCAGCTTCCAACATTTCTAAAACTTTGGGTACTCACAGACAAGAAGGTCTACATTGTGTGTAAGACAGACTGAAAAAGCTCACATAGCTGTGTTGAACTTGGCCCATGTTACCTGCTTTATGTCACAGTGCCATATATATATATGTGTGTGTGTGTGTATATACATATATACACACACACACACACACACACACAGTAACTACTGTAAAGTTTGTTAAAAGTAAAAACTTGTCTGTACAGATAAAAGCTGTAATCTTTTTTTACAATCTCCCAGCTGTGACACCCACTGTCACATGGTCAGATTTGATCCATTGGCCTTGTGATTCAGCTCAGTACCGTGGTGTCATGCCACACTGCTACAGTGTGTGGAAAAAGCACATTTGTCACCACTGGTTGTCAGGCCAGGATTATTAGACCGGGGGCAGTTTTGACTTTCAAAGTAATGCTACATTACTCATAAATCTTCTGTTAATTGGCCTATTCACTATCTCAGAGACACTCAATTACATCCTCTCAAAAGCACATGGAAGCATAATAACGCAATAGAGACACTAAATAAGATGTGAGCAGTTGCTAGATTGTAAGGATTTTATCATGACTGCAGCATGACTAATAGTTGCGATAAAAGAGGCCATGCAGCACTTGTGTTGCACTTGCGTGAAGTTGACCAACCAAGTGCATAATGCAACCCCGATGCCGTCTTTTTATGACCTTGACAGTGTCATCAGCATTGCGTCCCTATTTGACAACCTACATGACCTGACGTCCATGTGCAAAATTGGGGAAGCTCCTCTTTAAACTCCATTTCACATTCAGATTTATCAGTGGATATTTATCCAGGCAAACTGAAAGTTTTCAATCAGCTAAATTTTTATTAACTGTGTTTATTTTTTTTGTTGTTGTTGTTTTTTTTAAGGTCTGTCTGGCAGCACCGCCTCTGTTGCTGAAACGGAAAAGTGAAGTTCTAATACTAAATCACCTGAGCTATAAATGTACACTATAATCTGTGTTTTTAATCATGCTGCAAGTACACAACGTGTACAACCCTCAGCTCACTGAGCCACCAGAACCCCCCCTCCTTCACATCCTCAGACTCTGGTATAATCCTCTTGTACTGTCACAACAGCTAAATCTGCCACGTGTCATACACGATCCTATTATCTTCCCTATACAATCTAAACGCCACTGAAGCTGCTTGGCATCATGTTGGAAAGATAGACAGGTACATCCTGTTTGAAATTCCTGTCACACTGGCTTTGCTGAACTTTGCCTTCCAGCCTATTTCACGGCTGATCCATCATGCACGTCAAGTGTGTGTGTTTAACCCACTAAAGGACACAGTTGGCTTTCATTACCCCACTTCCTGTCTCCTAAAATGTTTTGCTCTCTAGTTTTTTCCGTGACTGTGGTCTGTTCAGGTTGTGTGTGTGGGTGTGGGTGGCTGGGGGGGGGGGGGGGGGGGAATGCTGGATGTGCAGCAGAGCTTCAAATTGGCTCTCCTTGCCTCATGTCGAGAAGTTTTCTGAGGTAATAGACATGCAAATAACACAGGGTGTGTGTGTGTGTGTGTATTCCCAGGCAGTGTTGCGTCTCGGCACTCGGTCAATAACATTATGGAAATGTGCCGTGGATTCTTTGGGTCTCACTGTTTGAGTTGGATAACAAGGCAGTCCAATGAGCCTGTTAGCACGGCGACAGTGACAGAATGAGGTGTTTGTATTGTCACACACTGTATCACAGCATACGACAGGTGGGAGAGGCGGAGAAAGAAATGTACTGTAGACAAAGAAAGGCAGCGGGAGAGGTAGAAAGCACAAGTGATCAAAGTTCTACATCCCTCTCCCATTTACTCTATCAAAGGAAACGTGTGCAAACACATTTTTTTTTTTTTGTTGTTGTTGCTCTCCCCGCTTTTTTTCACTGTCAAAGTTTCTGTTTGTCGAGTTTAATTGCTTATCAAAACCAACATCATACTGCGGTGTGAATCCAATGCGTGCTTGCATAATTGAGCTCTCCATACTCCAGTTTATTTCTCGCTCAAGTTTGCGTGCGCTTCAACGCAGCAAACTCAGGCTCACTCCAAGGGATGGGCATAAATGTTGTTTATACAGACCCCGGCCTAAGCCTTTCTGATGTCCCCGATTTAACAGGGTGACAAATTGAGACGTGGCCGATGCGGAGTGCGCTTGCCTAATTGTGTTGGCATAAATATTGCCATCCTCAAGACAATTCCTCCACCCGATGGTTTACTTATTTATTTATTTTTGTGCCATCTCCGTATGCATGTGTGTAAGAATAGAGTCCAGTGGGAAATTTGAACATCTGTGTCTCGCTGCCGCACAATGCCCTGGAGGGAGCTGAAAATAGATGGTTTGCCTTTAAGGAATCTGCTTCAGCAGGTAAAATATCAAAAGACAAATAATAAAAAAAAATGAAACACATGGTTAACCTGGCAATTACTTATACTTTTGTATATTTGCAGCTCATTACACTTGAATAAGTGTTCTCTGTAATTATGCCATAGGAATGGCATAATATCAGCTGTTCTCAAACTCTGCCAGTTTAAGATTTTTTTTTTTTTTTTTTTTGGGGGGGGGGCGGGATTTGTCCCCCCTGAGACAATATAGTGCCAGAACAAGAACTTTAAGAATAGATGCAGGCCTTTGCTGAAAATGCTGTCTTTGAAAAATTTGATTTTTTTTAAACTTTTTTTTAAACTTTTTTTTTTTTTTTGCCTTTCCACATTGCGTCTTTGATGGAAGATTTAAAGCCTCTGGAGACCGTGGGACCTGCTGAGCTAGTTCAAGAAAAAAAAAAGAAGAAAAGACCAGCATTGCTTAGTGACTTGTATGATCGTTTATGTGGGGCGGGTAAATAACTTTATTTTAGTTGTTGTTTTTTTTGGCTCTAGTAAAAAAAAAAAAAAAAAAAAATTGCTGATCTTCTGCAATTGCACATGGAGTCAGTCAGTGTCGCTCTGATTTTTACAGTATTTTGTTATGTACCTTATAAAACTGTCAGGACATGTCTACATTCGCAATAGACAAGGTACATGACTCGAGCTACAGCGAGAGTCCTGTTTAGCTTTGAGCTGTAGTATTCCTAGAGAGCCCGAACCTGAAACAAATAAAACCACAGACTGCAATTTGATGAGTTTGTCCCAGGGTCCCTCATCTGATAAGATTATTGCTTTTAGACGTTTTCTTCCAGGAAGTGTTGGAAACCCACGAGCAAAATAGTCATTACTTGATAGTCACATTCTGCCGCTGTGTTACTTGTGGATTTATAGTAAAAGACGACTTATTCCCCACCCTACTGTGGGAACAGCTGGCGTAATAGCTCCGCTGTCTGCGTGAACTCAAATCTCCCATGCGTAAGATATACACGGCTTGAGAGAAAGAAATATTTATTTCAGAACAAGCGGCTGACACCTTTGAATTCTTGTGAACCTAAATCTGAACTCAGAAAAGCATGGAATGACTGTTTGGCAGATCCTCTTCTAGTGTATTAAACTAGTTGTGGTAAACTAAGGCATCACAGAACATTAATAAACCCCGCCTTCTTTTTCACAACTCGTGCTGCGAAACCTTTCAATAACAGATCATTCGCATATCCATATGTAACTCATGAAATTTGGAGATATCGGTGTACAGGGATAGCTTTGTGTTTACAGACTGTAAGAAACTTTTGTGTTGCGCATTAATTGACAAACAGTAATTTACAAACTTTCCAAATTCATTGGTGGGATTGGAACGGAGGCGTCAGCAACACACAGGAATTTCTCAACTTTTCAATTCTCGTGTGAAACCAGCTTATGTATTACTGCAGTTATTACATAGCAACAAAGGTCCAGCACGCCACTGTCGGTACATGACCCTTTGTTCATGACAGTTCAGGAGACTATGAATGCTGCAAATGCATTACAGACATTAAGGTAAAAATGTAATATGGCAGACCTTGATATGAGATTCTGTATATGTGTACAAACTCTAATGTCCGTAGTATATCTATATTATATTAATAATATATATATATATATATATATATATATATAACAGTGTTGCCTGGTTATGGTCACATCAAGCTTGGAGGTTAAAAGAAAACGTAGACAGTCAGTAGGAAACAATAATCAAGCAATTTTTCCAGTCAAAAGCTCGTTTGACACATCCATCCTCTCCGAGCTCATCACCATTCGGTTTTGCGACGCCACTGCAGCATTGAACTGGAAATGGAGGATCTCCCTCCGCTTCCCCATTTGGTAAGACAGATGGACAGTCAAGAGAATTTTACTACTTCTACAAGTTTGCTATCGTAATAAATCGTGCTAACAATGGATTTGTAAACTAACAAATTGAGACTGAGCATATTCAAATTAAACTGAAAAGTCTAGACACCTAATTATAAACCTGCACCCACGAGCTGACTTTTAAAGTGAGGTCACATATTAAANATGTCCGTAGTATATCTATATTTAATTAATAATATATATAAATATATATATATATATATATAACAGTGTTGCCTGGTTATGGTCACATCAAGCTTGGAGGTTAAAAGAAAACGTAGACAGTCAGTAGGAAACAATAATCAAGCAATTTTTCCAGTCAAAAGCTCGTTTGACACATCCATCCTCTCCGAGCTCATCACCATTCGGTTTTGCGACGCCACTGCAGCATTGAACTGGAAATGGAGGATCTCCCTCCGCTTCCCCATTTGGTAAGACAGATGGACAGTCAAGAGAATTTTACTACTTCTACAAGTTTGCTATCGTAATAAATCGTGCTAACAATGGATTTGTAAACTAACAAATTGAGACTGAGCATATTCAAATTAAACTGAAAAGTCTAGACACCTAATTATAAACCTGCACCCACGAGCTGACTTTTAAAGTGAGGTCACATATTAAAAAAAACAACACACACACATACACACACACATACATCTTGTTAATAAAAGATGCAAACGAATGAGATGAGGATTTTTTTTACGCAAAGCAAATGATGATTTTGCAGATTTTTTTTTTTTTTTTTTTTTCTTTTGAAGTGTCATTGAAAGTTGGGATATTTTTCATTTGGTTGCATTTCTCTCAGTCAATTCAGTGTCAGAATTGATGGGACTTCTATTGTTATCAAGCGTTGGGCAAAGCTGTAGACCTGCGGCTGAGTCCATCTCAAAGGAGATGGCGTCATCAAAACACATTGTTGTTTTCAAAACATTTCAAGTTCTTTATCTTGGTAATGAATAAAGAAGAGCGATGGGACAAGATGAGGGAAGCAGAGATGACATGAATACACGAACAATGGACGGGATTTTGTATTTGATATTCTCTGAATTTCTCTCTTGAGCTATTGTTCTTCTTTTCCCGTTCAGCCAGCTATAACAAGTCTTTTTGTCTGCTCCGTCTTCATTGGATTTAAGTCTTCTCTCCCCGCAAAGTACGGTTGATGGAATGGCAATAAGCACTGAGGCAGAATTAGTAAGCAAACCCACTATCTTCACTGCAGTTGCATCTTCTGGCCAATTAAGCTGTATTCCATTCTTGCCCCTCTCTCTCTCTCTCTCTCTGCCTCTATCCTTTCTGGCCATTGGAGCAATGGCAATTTGGGATGAGACTGGCACTTAAGTCTGGCCAAATGTGAAAGTGTTTTCCCCAACAAGGATCTGTAACAACCGCGACCACACAGCCTCTCCACCCAGCACACAAATGGGTTCCTATTTAAATGTGCAGTAAGGAAAGGAGAGGATTACTGACGAGGGATGACAGCTGTCAGAGACATTATACTCTTCCCTTCAGCTCTCCTCTTGTCAACTCTCTCCTTCCTCTCTGCCTGTGTATGCCTTGGTCATTCTAAAATGCAGTCATTAGTACTTTGGATGGGGGTGATCTTTGCTGGGTGGCCTTACAGTTAAATGTGAAGTATCCTTGAGCAACATACTTCTGAAAAAAAGATGAGAATTTACAAAGAAATGAACTGTAATGGTCGGACCCATTATTCCCCTGTTAGCTCTTTTCATTTGAGTCCAACAGAAAAAAATTTAATTATCTTTACTAACACTCACACTCGGCCAGTTTATTATGTACAACAAAGTAAAAACCAGTGCTTTAATAATACTACTGTCAGGGAGGTAGTGTTGAAACTTTTAAAGCAGTGTCCATTCTTTCACTTTATGGTTGTTCTGCAAGGTGATAATGTTGAATTTAGGGAGAGGTGTTTCTGCTAGTTTCTCAGGAAAATGTAACCAGGCCGCTTATATTGTGATTTTCTCGTCTTAGGAACCATTTAAAAGTCACACACACATTGATAGGGCAGTTCCTGCACACTTGCTACTTTACAACACTGTACAGATGGATTGGCCAAGGACACTTGGACGTGCAGATTGGAGGAGCCGGTCTGCCCCCGAACAGCCACAGCCGCCTCTCGATTGGACGTAATTTTAGAGTCACCCACAGGTGATTTCTATGTGGCTGCATTCATTTGCATTCCGTTTCCGAAAGCTTTTAAAATTGTAAGATGCTGACATCAGAAAATGCATATGGTTATGGGGGGGGGGGGGTTCAGTCAGACACTGTTCAGAAACTGACACTGATACCTGCAGGTTAATCTGGTAGCCAGGAAAAAGGTGATGAGCTAACTAGCTAACATAGTTCATAGACTCCTTAATGCAAAGCAAAGTTGACCTACTTTTTGTTGTTCTTGCTGCTTTTAACCCTTGCGATATGAGTCCTGCACGCATGGAGCGTCCTATCTTGCAGGCTCCGCAGGACCAACAGCAAATTGAGGAGGTCTCAGGAATTTACGATGTGATATTCCAGTGCAGACTGGCAGGCCCAGGGTTTGTGAGCTGTAATCGTAAATCAGACATCTTTGTACAGAAACTCTGAACCTGGATATTTCAAGACCAATGGGAGCAGACAGTAACTGTCTTAATAAGTAAAATCGTGCTACTTGCTTCACCGCCACCTATTCGCTCCCCACTCCTCTGCTGCACAATCCTGCCTAATCATGTGTCCATAATGTGAAGCGATTACACTGAGGTGAACTGATCGATGTGTCTTCTGGAGCCTAAAGTTACCGATGTCACTAGCTGCAGAACAGAGGCACAGGTATAGGTTAAAGTTTACTGTGGCGCCGATCAGCATTGACGTAAACACAGCACCCAGATGAACCCTCTAATTTTCACCCCTCGTCCTCCTGCACCCGTCACCTGCGCAGCATGGTGCTGTTCACCCAGAAAGACTGCAGCTCTGCCCTGGGCTCTGTGCTCTGGGATGACAGAGTCAGCTGGAGCCACGACACAAGCTTTAAAAAGACAGTCACTGATGGGAGGCATCTCAAACTGAGGCTAGACCTCTTTCACAGGAGCAAAAACCCGGGGATGAGAGACAAGGTAGATCTGTTTTACCAGTTTGCAGCTAGCAGCTCGCTCTCCACTGTCTGTGTGTGTGTGTGTGTGTGTGTGTGTGTGTGTGTGTGTGTGTGTGTGCGCACGTCTGTTCTGCATGTTCTGCACACAAGCAAACAGTTGGCAGTGGAAAAAGGGTCAATCAGCTTTAATCAGCTGGTTTACCTGCGGTCAAAAAAAACCATTCATCCCCACTAATGTTGGTGGAAACGGGGGATTTAAGAAAAGTTTGGAGCTGTGTCCTCTTGTGCAGGACTGAGGGCAGACCAGGCACTAAACTGACTCACATAGCATCTGGTACTACAAGACAGGACTGGATGGAGCTGGTTAGCATGGTCATTTCAGTAGATGCCTCTGCAATACAATAGAAGGAGGTCTGTGTCACAACATAATCACTGCGGCTCCTTCACACACTGTTGATTGTGTTAGTTCATGGTTTGAACATTTTCACATTTTTGCACAATTTTACACATTGCACCTTTAACCAAGGTCCAAGGTCACAAAATTCATTTCCCTGTTATCCCTGTTGGATCCTGATTCAAAATCTTAAAATTGTATATTGACTGTCTATGGTTAATTCCTCACCTTTCTTACTGGTACTCTGAGGCAACTATTTTCAAGAAAACAGTAAAAAGATTTCTTTTTTTCTTTCTTTCTTTTCCTCCATATGTATACAAGGATTCTGTTTTATTTTTTCTTGCCCTTCTTATGAAATGTATAAAGCATAAATAAATTGGCTTTGAGGTGTCAACCCTGAGTGCATGTTATCAGTCAGTCTCGTTCCAGAACAGGGAAAAGACATATGTGGAGAAAATAAATAGCTCAACTCAGGGGCCAATTTGTGAGTGTGTGGCCCACAGCCCCAAAGACACGGTAGCAGAATCGTCCAGCGTTTAGGCGGGTTAACTGTATGCTCATGGAGCCCAGGTTGGATCCTTTACAACCACACTTACACACAGCACACACACAGACACACTGATGCATGCTCGGGTAGGGCACTTAACCCCCACACCCTGAGTGGAGGGAGAAAAGACACTCTCCCTCTTGGGCCTGAACAAAGTCTGTCAAATCAAACAGTGTGTGTTTATCCCTTACTGACTCATTTCCCCTGTCTGTCAGTGTCATTACTTCTTTTTATCTCTCGACCCGTCTCTCTCTCGCTCTCTCTCCGTAAGCAGCTTTAGCAGCACCACTCTGAGTTGAAGCCACTAGCAGAGCATGTCTTCCCTCAGGCTTACACACCAACTGCAGTGGGTCAGACTCTTTAACTGTGAGCCCGTCTATACAGTGAGAGTCTGTGCAGTAGCCACTTGTCTGCACTACAGGCAGTAAAGCCCCACTCTGTAATCGCAATGTAGTGGTGCCCTCTTGTGAAACAGCTTTACACCACTGCCTGCTATATTTATGCCTCACTTCAATGCAGTATAATGCAAATCCGTGATTGAGAGTGACTGAGCGTTCGACACAGTAACCCCTTTTGTATGGTGGCTGCATTTCACACTTTATTTCAAGGATGAGAAACATATTTTAAGTTGTAGTGCATGCAATATTATACACCCCCATAATTTGAATTATACATAGGAGTAATTTACAGTATGCAGTTGAAACTCATTACTATTTAGTCAAATGAAATACAGCTTAAAGTATTTTGTATATGGAAACAGCCTTGTCTTATTTGGAGGCAAAAGTGTTGCTGGGTAATATCCATATAAGGGAAGAAGTCATTCGTTGTCTGTTGAAAGGATCAAGATGCCATGCCCAACCAAAGAAATTAATTACTAATTAATCATAAAAGACAACACCAGAAACCAAACTCCTTATATAATAGCATGGATGGAAAGATAAGATAAGTTCATTGTTCTTTCTTCTGAACAACAGCACAGATTCATAATGCATGGAGTTCTAACAGATGCTTTCATGCTCAGCTGAGTGTTACTCATTGAGCATATGGAATACAGACACATTGCGACTATCGTTTCATACGCTCAGTATGTTCACTCAGAATTAATTTAGTTTTGGAAGCAACATTTAAAATGCAAGTGCAAGATTTCTGGCTTTTGATTTCCACATCAGTGCCTTCACATCACCATGGAAATTGTTTCAGGCTAAATCTTTTGCTTTAACCTGGCTCTTCTCTTGAGGGTGCACACTGTATAGCATGCTGCCACACTCTGTCACATAGGAATTAATTGCGAGTGGCATGACCTGTGTGTCCACGTGTGTGGGTACATGCACTGTGCACCTATGCGCATGGCTGTGTGTAACCCTGATGTGTCGGCGCGTTCTCTTCATTTCCTGGTGAGAGCAAGTAATCCAGGGCTACAGCCTCTATATTAACGTTGCTGTAGTCTGGATAATGCACCTTGTTCATATCTGGACTTGACTGGCTTCATACTTTTTTCTCTCTTCATGTAAATACAAAGGATCTTTGGCATGTTTCCTTTTCACTCTTATAATGTGCTCTTACAGCAGACTGGTATTTGCTTTTAATGACAGAACACTTAAAAGATGCATTTTATCATCATATCTATGTAAGAAGAAAGAAGACATGATGCAGATTTTTCTCTGATAGTCTTGCTCTCAGATACCTTCATCATTTCAAATGACAAACCTGCTTGTCCTTGGGTGTTTTCTCTCGAAATGGTTAGATTTGAATTGGATTTCTTTCTGTTGTAATCTTTCATGTCTTCAAAAATATGTGGGACGTTTAATAAACAGCCGTGTAGCAAATTAAATGAGACTTATGCAGCCCAGTAAACAAAAATTATGACAGAAGCAGCCCAGTAAAAGGTTTAGTACAGAGAAACCAGGTTCTGCAACAAATCCTTCAGCCTTAAAGTCATTAGTACCTACCCTTAGAAGCCAACCAGTGGTTTGGTTAAATTTAGGCACCAAAGCTAATAAGGCTTAGGAAAAGATTGTAAGCATTTCCTCAAGGTTAGAGGACTGTTGTCATTGTGGTACCAACAATAAACACATGGTTAGGTTCGTCAAACAGTTACAGATAAAAGCGACAATGCCGACTGTCAGTTTGCAAGTAGGCAACAAACCAAGGTCAACAGGTCAGAAGTCCTTTGTTCTGTGGACCGATCCATCCACTCTAACCTCTTCTTAAGGTGGACTCTTTTTACAATGTCACCCAAACTCCTCCTCTGCTCCCGTCATAATTACTACAGCAGCCGGAGGTCACCGAACAATAAATCAAACAATGAGTCGTAATAAGCTGCTTGTAAAGATGACGGAAGGGGTTGTTTTTTACAGGAGGACAGTCTCAGGCTAGGACTTCAAGACGGACTCACCGATCAATTAAATATCATTAAGACAAATAACACACAATATCAGTGAAAACAATAACTAATATCAAATAAATCTGGTGAAAATGTTGAATAAAAAAAGAACTATCTAAGATTAAAAAAAAAAAAAGAAAGAAAATAAAATAGGAATTGTCTGATGAAGAGGAAATGAATTGCTGGAATGCAAAAAAAGTAACACACAATGTCGGTAAAAAACAATAACAGAATCAAATAAAATGGGGAAAAAAATAAATAGAAATGAGCTCATTTAATGGAGTCAGTAAAGACGGCACATTCTCTCAGGAAGGCAAAAATATATGCCCGTCTTTGAACCTGTTTGACCTGAGAGCCACCAACAATCTTTTACAGACAAGCCTGACAAATAATTTCTCTCTAACCCACCAATTTTCTTAATTCTTGCTCAGCACATGGATGAATTTCACTGTGCCAGTTTTTAATGCTTTACTGGGTAAAAGACAGGAGCAAAAAAAAATTAAATAAATCAAGCTAATTCTAATCAGTTTCAGGAAAAATAAGAGAAAAAAAGAACAGAAAGTAATTTCTGACAAAGATAAAACAAAATGAACCAACGGCAGTGGATGACGGGGCCCCAAATCATCACCAACTGCGCAAAACTGCGGAAACGTCACACTGGACATCAAGCAACTAGGATTCTATGCCTCTCCATTCTTCCTCCAGACTCTGGGACCTTGACCAAAATTTACTTCTCATCTGTAAAGAGGACTTTGGATCTCTGAGCAACGATGCTAATTTCTTCTTAGCCCAGGTATGATGCTTCTGACATTGTCTCTGCTTCAGGACCGGCTTGGTACTAGGAATGTGACAGTTTGTAGCCCATTTCGGTCTGGCATGGTGGCTCTTGATGGACTGACTCCAGCTTCAGTCCGCCCCTTGTGAAGCTCTCCCAAGTTCTTGAATTGGCTTCTCAAGGCTGCAATCGTCCCCGTATCTTGTGCGCCTTTTTCTCCAACGCTTTTACCTTCCAATGGACTTCCCGTGTGGATATACTTCGCCACAGCACTCTGCGAACAGCCGGCCCTTTCAGCAATGACCAATCTGTGGCTTGGAGGGTGTCAGTCGTCCTCTGGACAACCGTCAAGTCAGCAGTATTTGCCATGATTGTGGTTGCACGTACAGAACTAGACCACAAGATACCCAGTGTTTATACTGAGTATGAATAGTAATTTAACCTCAACTCAAAATGAAAACATTCTAATATTTTTTAGATACTGGCTTCTTGATTTTTATGATCTGTATGTTGTTACCATCAAACTTTAAAAAAAAAAAGCCATGGAATATTTCACTCTACATGCAAAGAATCTAAAACATATGAAAGTTTAACTTCTTGAATTAAATTCAATTTTTTTTTTTTTTTTTTTTCATTCGACTGTATACAGTCTAACTATCTTGGACAATGTTTGTGTTTACTGAATAAGTCTGTTTTTTTTTTTTTTTATTGCAACAGCTTCAGGTAGGGACCCATTGAGCCACAGAGTTCATATTTGTTTTATAATATCATGATATTTACTGATATTGCCCTGATTTTTGATATCATCCTGTATTGCAACAACCATATAAAAGGGAAATATCTATTTGGTTCAGAGTAGGGCTTTGTCGATATTGAGATGCACATTTGTGTAACTCAATATCTCCTCTAAAGTGCATCATAAATGCGTGAATTAACACTTTCTTTCAATTTACTTACTTATTTGTCCCACAGTGGGGAAATTGAAGATTTTAATGCATAAAATCACAGTAGTGTGATGATGATTATTTTGTTTATTCAAAAGTGGTTTCTATTGGAACTAGGAAAGAATCTATGACAAAAATATTAAACCTTAAGGCCTAAAAAAGTGTGCAGAACGCCTTGGTTTTTTGTTTCTTACAGTATACATTACTACAGCTTTATGTTATTGTTATAGCTTTATAATTTGGTTAGGGTTAGGGTTAAAGTACAGGTTAAGTTGAAGTTTCATTACCTGACCAGTTACACCTGCCTGACTCTACTATATCAAGTTGCTCTTAGTAATGTTGTGCTTTCTACATTCAGGTTTGATGAAACTGGTTATCCTGATCTGGTCTGGGTGAAAAACACAGTAAATCTACTTTCTAGGACATCAGCCAAACATGCTGACAACTGGATCCTCTTTGACAAACAAATTCTGCTAAAACCTCAAATTGCTCTAATCCATGTAGCAATAGATAAGAGTTCCCATTAAGTAGTTATTAATGTTTCCATTTAAACATTCAGTACCATTTGGCCTGATGTCTGGCTCATAATGAGCCAAACGCCAGTGTTGCACTGAGCTATGAAGTGTCTGTGGGTTGCATGGTGAGAATTAGACTGCACGGGAGGTAGCACAGCAGTGTCTGTGGGATTTGGGAAACATGATAGGGGACTTCAGTGCTCTTCATCCCCGCGCATCTTTAGTTTTGTCTCTTCTCAGCCGCGTTGTTTTTCCTCTCCTCATCTTTCTCTGTCTTTGACACCGACAGTAAGTACACCAGGGTGTTAAGAGTGCCATTAAGCTTTCATTAAAACACCATCATCATTAGAGAAGGATTAGTCATTCCCTGGATCCACCACTTCAGCAGCTCAGGAATATCAAAGTCTATAAAAGCAACAATGTTGCTGGCAAATGAAGAAGCACACCAGTTGGTTTCCACCATCTTCTTTTTTTTTTGTCTTTTTATTTCTTCTCGAGTGAGAAGGTCTAATTTTAGATGTGCCTGGATCTGTCAATATGTGCTGTGTGCCAAAAACATACAAGAAATTAGCTTGTTAACATGTAAAAACTGTCAGAGGCAGCTGCACACACATTTCACAAAAAGTAAGATCAGTGTTGCTCATAGACACGATATGACACACACACACAGAGACACGCTCACATTTCAGCAATGCTTCTCCCAGATATATGTCTGTCTTCTCGATACACTCCTGCAGTAGAAGTACTGAAGTCTAAAATCTAAGATGAAGTGACAGAGATTGGAGCGTTATCTGACGTAATTAAAGAACACGACAAAGGTTTCACACACTGTCATTTAAATGTGAAATTACAGTGCTGTGAATAGAGCTGTACACTGACACTACCTGTGCCTTTGGCCCTGACACAAAACAATATTTTATATTGTATCCTACTGTGAGGAATTTTGCATGTTTTTCTACCTCTTATAGCTAAACCCCCTAGTTGTATCATTGTTTAGTCATCTCAACCTCCTTAGAGTAAAAGACTGATGAGTATGGAAATATTGGAAATATAATCCTACCCTATTTTGACAAATGTATAAAATACAAAATATCCAGAAAATCCAGAAAGTGAGAGTGATAGATCATCAGACATCAAAATACAGCACAGCTTTTTATCATAATAAAGAAAAATACGACTGGTAAATAAAAAAAGTTAGGATGTGGAAATGGCTTGTTACAATTTAACCTCAAAGTCTTCACTGGTTGTGGGAACCATTACAGCTGTGGCTGAGGACACCAGAAAGTCATCGAAGACATCTTGAATAAATAAAATACTACCCACCCCATAGACGTCATGGCCCCCGTTCAGAACCAGGTTTTTGAAGGAACATCCCTAGTTTACACTGAGAAAATAAAATATCAGACTGACTTTTTAATACTTATTATTTATTGTTTGGCACCATAAAGATATCAAGAAAAGCACAAAAATCTCACCCAAACCACTGATTGCCTTATTTTATTCTGTGCGGTTCAATAAAGTGGCCTTAAATCAGCTCCTTTTCCAATATTTCTCACAGAGGAGAAACTCCGTTGTAGAACCAGACAAGGATAAGGGTGTTCTTATCATTAAACTGTGAAAGATATGTATTTGAAAGTGCAAGCAGCAATTGTAAAAAAATTAATTTGTCAAACTCTTCTTGGCCTCCGGAGCAAGAAAACTGATTCGCCGAATAAATGATTTGTCAAATATTAAATTTGTAGGACTGACAGCAGTGGCCTGAAATCGATGCAGTTTGTGTTTGGGTTTCACGTCAAACTTGAGGCAATTTGGTTTTCTTTATTTAGATTTAGCTCTGAGCAGATCCAAGCACCGATTCCAGATTATTAGAAATGAAGGAGACCAGTGACCGATTTTTGGAAGTGATATGCTGACGCATAACGATACATGAGGACGCTTTCCGTGACCTCCAGGTGTTTTATTATTTTGTCCACTTTATTTATGTCCACATGGACAAAATAACACCTTTGCACAATGTACAGTAATGCAGCTCAACAACTCCACACACTAAATCCTCCGCGGTGATCACACAGTTGAATCAACAACCAAGACAATATTATTTCAAACCAAACCTTATGAGCTTTATGAAGGGGGATTTACTGCACAACTGTTATATTGAACTGCATCAGTGTAAGACAGACGTTCCTAACAAATCGCAAACTGTATTTTAATATTTATCGGTTGTATGAACAGGTTGCTTTCGGTACTGTCCTAATCTCGGAACTGATGCACCTGGTTGTCTGAAAAAAAGCTATTTTATTGAATAGTTTTATCATTATTACCACCGTATAAGATTTTTTTAAAACCTCCCCTTCTCCCTTTTTAAAACGTAACAGTAACACACTTACCCGGAGCACATTTTAACTGACCCCTCTTGTGCTTTCATCTGAGAACCTTTTTACTGACCTGCTGCAGTCAGTGTGTTATCTCATTTCCAGCTACTTGTGCTGTTTATTGCTGCTCTATCTTAACCCAGGTGTGTTTTTTTTAATCACTATGACTAACTACAGAATGACTATACTTGAATTTACAATAGTTCTGCTCCAGCATAGCACTCTCTCCTTTTAGCCACTTTCTCCCTAATTCAGCAGTTAAACACACCGTTCAGATCAGATCTGCTCCTCAGTTTATCTTTATTACCTTTATTTATCTTAGCAGTTAGCAATGGCTTTTCTTTCTCCCTTCGAAGTGTGTTATGGATCACAAACTTGTTGTTTTGTTTTTTTTTTTTTTTTGCTTTTCATTTTTAAATTAAGTGTGGATTTAGCTGTCTTCTGTCTTACCTCCAACACACAGCCCCACCTGCTTACTAGTAGCTGCTTTCAGCTGTGCAAATGCACTGCCCCCTCTGAATCTGCCAGTCGTGACCCAAGTGAAAATGTCTCAAAATAAATACAAGTAAATTCACCTCCACGTGGTCGGTATCATTGCAAACGATCAAGCAAATTAAGATTTTATTTGTAATTGACTTCATTCAATTCAACAATCACCAGCTGAGGGCATTTATATACAGTGCTGTGTCTAATCAATTGGCCGTAGATAAAGATGGATGTAGGCGCCGTGATGTCACCTGGTTATTTTGAAGCTCAGAGAGGGCACGTCTGTCATCGGTGTCTTGCCAGTGCGTAACTCCGCTAACTTCCTGGCTGATCCAAAAATGGCCCCAAGATTTAGATGGATAAAATTTAGACGAATGAGTCTTATATAAATTTCTAATAAAATTCTTTTTTTTTACCAGACTGTTAACAAGTTTGTTTCTGCTGTAAAGTTGGGCATTTTTACACCTGCAGCTGCAGGTGCCTTTCACATTTTGGCATAATGACAAACACACACAAAAGGAGAAAATAACTGGCACAGCTTGTAACAACTGTGAAGTTTATTCTTTGTGCATATATAATAATAAATAAAACACTAAATAAACAGCTTTTCAATAATGTCCTTGTTCTTCTTTGCTGCAGAACCAAAATAATTTACACTTAATGATATTCTAATCTAGGAGTGAAGCAGAGTCAGTGCTTAATATTATTTATTTAAATGAATTTTTGATGTGTTACGATTGCATACAAAGTCAACATGGAGATGCAAGCAGGCACTCATGAATTCGAATTTGTTTTATGTGGTGTGAACTGAGACTAACGCTGTGTCTACACAGGAAGTGTGGCGTGAGCTGAACATTAGCGTCGCAGCTACATCACCTTCATTCTGCCTGTCTGCGTCTACGCGCGTTACGTCATCGTGGTGTTGGACGTCAACGTTGTTCCGATATACGATCGAAACAAAAGAAAATGGACCAGAAACTGAAGAATATGTTTGTCTTATGCTTATGCATGCGATGTAAGCAAAATATGCGGGAACACTTCCTGCAAAAGTCGTTGGATTGAATCAAATAGAAGCACATCTCCTCCGTCTGATGCACGACACAGACAGCTGAAAAGTGGAGCTGGGAATGCCTCCCGTGTGGACGTGGTGTAAGACTATTCCGCAGGAGTTGAAAATGTGTCAGCCTGACCGACAGCATTTGCACCTCTCGTGGGGGTGTTATGAATCAATCTCATAAACATGAGAGAGGAAGGAGCAGAGAAAGGGGTGCAAAATAACAAATAATAGTCGATAAGGTGGAAAAAAAAAAGCATCGCTAAGTAGATATTTAGCTACAACAGCCTACGTGACAGTCGCTGGAATAACTAGAGTCCTTGAGTGCAATGACTGAGTCTCAGTAGTTTGATAGTAGTCGATTTAGAGGCCGCACTCGCTTTTCTCCGAATTTCTCTCTCACCTCAAGTCTCCTACCCTGGCCGTCCCTCGCATCTGTCTGCTTGTGTGAGCTTAGCAAAAGTGTCTAATGGCGAGGTGTCACATATTCACGGTGGATGAGAGGAGAGGACCCCTCCTCAAGCATTTATTAGTTGTAATGCATTCCTCTCCTCCGCTTTGATCACCATGGGGAACCACAAGATGCTTCCTGCCATCTCGTTTGTTTCATGTCTAAATATTTTCTTTCTCCCCACAATCTCTCTTTCTCGTTCTCTCTTTGTCTCTTTCTCGCTCTCTCTTAGCAATGTAGCACACGTGCATGTTCATACCAACACATACACAATCAACTCAAGACCTGAGTGAGCCAAGTCCTGGGTCTACATGTTATATCCCATGTCTGTCTGACTTGGTATAATATGTTTCCAGTGACGCGTTATGTGCTATATCATACATTATCCAGGACAACAGACTTGTCTTTTAGTGTACGTGTCTTTTTCAAGCTGTGTGGGCGGCATGACTTTAGGGATGGCAACGTTGTTTGGTTGTTCTTTGTGCCTGCCTCTCTCTCTCTCTCTCTCTCTCTCTCTCTCTTTCTCTCTTTCTCTCTTTCTCTCTCTCTCTCACTTGTTCACACAGTCCACCACTTTGGACCAGCCAGAAAAAAAATGTTTAAAGCCCTTTTTTTATGACCACACAGCTAAGCAGTTGGAATTAATCTCAGCACAGATGGAGGGACCGTAACGATGCACGACATGAGAACATCACACAAAGTTAAGCCCAAAATTGTTGAGACCCCCTCAATTCTTTATTTATTTATTTATTTTTTCATATTTTGTTATTTTGCAGCCTTAGGCCAAAGGAAAAAAAAACTTAATAAATTTTGCAAATTTATTAAAAAGGAAAAACTAAAATATCACATTTACATAAACGTTCAGACCTTTTGCTGTGACTCATGAAATTTAGCTCAGGTTTCTCTCTCTCAGTGATCGGTGAGATGTTTCTACGCCTTGATTGGAGTCCACCGGTTGTAAATTCAGTTGATTGGTCATGAGTTGAGAAAGGCACATACCTGTCTATGTAAGGCCTCACAGCTGCAGAGCAAGTAAATGAGGTGTGAGGAAGAAGGAACTGTCAGCGGGGCTCCTTCAAAAAAAAAAAAAAAAAAAAAAAAAAAATTGCATTGAAAGTTGAAATAGTGGATATTTGGAACAAGCAGAGCTTTCTAGATCAGTTTGAAATGGCCTTGGCAAGAGAGGTGACCAAGAACCCGATGGTCACTCCAGATCTTCTCCAGAGACCGTGATGTGGAGATAGGAGAAACTTCCAAAAACATCCCAGTGATGAATGAGAGACATGGAAGGCACTTGAACTTGAAGTATCATAGCAAAGGGTGTGAATGCTTATGTCGGTGTGATACTTCAGAGTTTCCTTTTTAATGCATTTTCAAACATTTCCAAAAAATATCTGTTTTGACACCATAGATCCGGGAACAGACAAAGGGATTTGTTTCATTTTGGGAAAAAATGGAAGGCGTATGAATAATCTTGGGCTTAACTGTAAGTGCATGAGTGCAGAAAGACAGATTGACATACCCTAACTACGTTTGGATAGATTGCCGTGAAATTTTGAACAAGCAAGGACATGTTCTGCACTCGTGACCCCTGACAATTCCTTCCTTCAAAGTTTTCTCTCACCCTGTAAAATCACATTTTCTAGATAGGTGACTAAACAAGAAGGAGGTCCAAACTTAGTTATTGCTTCTATTCTTATTTCACGCTTCCATGTTTGAATTTATTTCTCGTTTTCTTGGACAAATTATGCCTTGTGACATCGCTGGAATGAAAAGTTTCTTTACTTAAACAGTGTTGAACTGCGGCGGTTGTGTGTCAGCGGTGAACATTAAAGGCTGTTGAGATAATCTGTTTTCATCTCCCCGAGTTGGTTGATGGAAAAAGAGTAAGCTGGAAGACGCTGATCAATTCGAAAAAAGTTTATTTAAAAATACAAAGGCCTTTGGAGATCACACGACAAAGAATCCACCTGTTATAGTGAAAAATTTGGGTGAGATCTGAAGGAGACTCCCTGTTCTCTGCTTTTCTATACTCTTCTAAGACCTCCCTCACTAACGTAACTACCTCTGATTCTCTATCCTGTTTTACTGCCTAATAAGGTTATAACCCAAGTTGCAAGGTCATTGCTCATGTGTTGTTTTCTACTACTGTATCTGTTGAAGTCCTTCTGCTGATTCATGCAATATGTAACCTACGTTGCAAGGTCCTTTCTCATGTGATGTTTTTCTACTACTGTATCTGAGAGTAGTCTTCTGCTGATTCATGCAATATGTGTCTCGTGATAATCAGGTGAAAATAGTTTCTTGCCTGCCTGCCCCTCCCCTACTGTCACATACTCTACACACCCTCAGATCTTCCCTTTAAACACAGTGTGCAATATAATTGTGCATTTTGATTATCTAATTGCAAAATCTTCCAGTGAATACACACATATCATACCTACACTACATGGCAGTGTTGAGCGTCAGCATTCACAAACTCCCCCTTTTGATCTCTAATAAGAGATCACCTAAGTTTTGTGTTCTTTTGAACTCTACTGGATAAGACGGACAAGTGCGTCTGGTTTCCGTTTGTCCTCTAGGTCCTGTTTCTCATCCAATGGAAGCAGTGGCATTATACTGTGGGCATCTTTTTTCTCGATTGCTGATGTAATAAGTCTGATTGAGAGGGAGTGAATGCAGGGAATGCAACAACAGCCACATGTAACTAGAATAGCTAAAAATGTAGAAATAGAAATCAATACAGACATAATCAGACCTCGCCATTTACCAAATATGCCAGTCATCCAGTTTTCCAGGGGATTGTCGATACCTGAGTGCTCATGCATAGTTTTTGATAGAGTACGCAGTCCTTCTAAGGCTTTGGCAACGGACCCGTCCGGTGCAGTGTTGTTAGGAATAAATGTAAAACACATATCCCCAAACAATCGCGCATACGCCCCCTTTTGAGGCTAATATCATGTCCAGTGCCATCCTGTTCTGTACTGCCATTAGGGAGGTTGCTTCTAGTTGTTCTGAGAGTCCCTCTACTGCATCGCGGGTTAGGTTAGTCAATCTCAGTATGTTGTAATGTACATAATTAATACAATCTATGTTTTTGTTAGGAGTGACTGGAAACAGCCGAGACTACGGGAAGGTTCTCAAATCCAGTTGCTACTTGGTCAGCTAGTTTATATTCGTTGGGCACTTCACGAGGGACGCTGATAGCATCAATGTACATGGGAGAATTTACTGACAGGTCAAATCTAGTGCTTCTACGGGTTCTAAGCACATGACGGCAACGTATGCGAATGAGCGAGGAATGTGTGTGGTTTTGAGCGGAAGTCAGTCGTCCTGCAATCATCATAAGAGGGGCTTTTAGTCTTACCATTGCGCAATGGCCGATGGCCTTAGATGGTATACGCACAAATAATCTACGTCCTCCACAGTAATAGTATAATCCTGCTCTGGCCCACTGGCCTATCAATCTACCATCGACTGTGCTTTCACACCAATCTTGAGGAAGAGTTCCTAAATTGTATTCTACTTGTGTTGCAATAATATTGAAACATGTGTACGTACCGTTTGCTTTGTCTGGGGTAAAGGGTCCTGTGTGCGTAGAATTGTCGATTGGAGGAAATAAGATCGCTAAAGTGGTGCAGTTTAGAGGCGTGCTCATGCGAGTTAAGCCTAACATACAGTTGTAACTCAGTTGGTCAACGTCTAGTGGTTTTAATTTAGAAAGGTCCATTTCTACGACGCCAGATTGGATACGGTTGGTCTCCTGACCCCTTTTAGTATTACCTAAACACAACTCTGTAACAATTAACAATCAGTAAAAATACAAGAATATAAAATATATATATAAAAGAGTGGTACTTAAGGAGTAAAAATAGTCAAATATAGAATCTTCTTTGGTCTTATAGCCTGGTCTGTCCTGTGACAGCCAGCCTAATCAATGCCCACATAAACAGTCCCATGATAAGACACCACCCAAGTATACACAGGTTTAGTTGAGCGTTTGTCATTCTTAGCTGTTGTTGAGGTTGGATGTTATTGTCCCTTCTGCCTTGAGTTGGTGGCTTGGCACTCCACTTGGCGGAGAGGAGCGTTATTTCACCTCCTCCCTTGATGGAGAAGTTGTCTGCTTTTTCCTCTGTCTTCAGGGGCTAGGGGTAGACTACCCTAGCACCTAGGTACCACCAGGGGATTATTCTGCCCCTTTTTCTGGTGGATTTTTCTCCAAACCAGCCGGTCCGGTGCTCTCAGCTTGGAGGTCTGTGCGGACCTCAGTTAGGAATCATTGAGGTGCAGGTGTACTGCATGTGTGGTTCGTTCTGTGACTTGGAACGGTCCGGTCCACCTTGGCTCCGACCACTTGCGTTTGATGACCCGCAGAAGGACCCACTTGGCCGCTGGGTGAACGCTTTCGATGATGGCTCCCTGTTGCTCCTTCACCTGCTTGGAAAATGCAGATACCAAGCCCTGCAGTTCATGGAAGTAAGCTTTAGATGTTAGTTCTTGATCATCATCCTCTACCAGCGGTAACTTTGAGTGTGGGCCAGGAAATGCACGTCCTGTCTGGAGCTTGTGAGGTGTAAACTCACCAATTTGCTCTTAAGGTTTTGATTCATGCGTTCTACCTTTCCTTGTGATTGTGGATGATACACGGTACCGAATGAGTGTTTTAAGCCTTGTCTTGTAACTTGGGCATGTTCCATTACAGCAATGTTCGAGGTTTGCAGTTGTATTTTGTAGGTTTTGGCAGTTGCAGAATACTGCACTTGAGGTAAAGAGGTGTTCTGCCAATCACTTTAAGCCAATGCTCTCTTTACCACCCCGCCTAACTCTTTGGCCTGATGTTGAGGATGCAGAGCTAAGGAAACGTGAGGTGCAGCTTCATCTGACATCATGTACCATTGTGATTGTTCTGGGGTGAGGACCACCCCCGCTGCTACCCCCTCAGGTGCCACATATATGTTTTTGCAGCCAAAATTCCAAATTTTCCCTTCTAACTGATCTTGAAATTGGTCTTGATACCAATCAGTTTGGAGTCTGTCATAAAAGAGGGTGACATGGGGAGGGTCAGGAGGGGAGACATATGGCTCGAGCTGTGAGATCCAGGGCTTCCACTCCTGGTAGGCCGAGAGAATGCCGCGCTGCTCGGGTGATTCTGGCTCAACCATGCCCCAGTAAATGTCTGCATACTCTTCTCCCACCGGTTTGAGGAGGTATTGGCCTTCAGTGGCTGTTGGGCTGGAGCATTGGAACAGTGTTCCATCTGGTAGAGTCACTGTTAGCCCATCTGGGCTGCACAGTATGGATGCCCCCAACTTGATGAGAAGATCTCTCCCCAATAGGTTCATGGGCACAGTTTGTGAGTGTACGTATGGATGTTTTACAGTCTGTCCACCCAATTGGGTGAAGAGTGGCATAGTGATTGGCAGAGTCTGTTTTTCCCCAGAGAAGCCCATTACTGTGATGGTCTTGGTAGATAATGAGTCCGGGGGCATGTTGATCAGGGTTGAACACGTTGCCCCGGTGTCCACAAGGAACGGCAGATTCTTCGTCTCTACCCGAAATGACAGCATTGGATCTGCCATGTCAATGCTGTCCGGGTTTCTCTGTGGGGTGTGTCATTGTTGTTGGTAGGTCCCCCACTCCTCCCACTGGTCCCAGTCTTTGACAGGGAGCTGCGTCTTTGTTGTTTGGTCAGTTTCTGGCCCCTCATTCAGTGATAGGCTGCCAGAAGGGGACCGGCCCCGTCCTCGCATTCCTCGTTCAGCCACCGTCCTTCTATAGTGACAGTGGCGAGCCCAGTGTCCTGGTTTTTCACAGTAATAGCAACGGTCATCTCCGGCCGTCCCCTGGGCGGTCCACCCCTTCCTCTTCCACCTCTCCACATGCCTCTTCCCCTCACTGGGCCTACCCCAGTCCCTCCCATGTACTGCCGTTGTGGTTGTTGTGGCTCCCAAGGGATATTGGGTAGAGGTCAGGACCCTCCCTGAAGTCTGTTGCTGTTTTGAGTGTAGGCATCATTTTTGTGGTTGGTTTATCTTTCTTTTTATCATTAACTTTCTGCCTAGCCTTGTTAATCTGCATCTTCAGAAGCTGAGCCTGCAAGTCTTTAATGTTGTCCTGCTCTCCCTCGTGTGAGTCTTGTGCCTTGGATAAGTGGTGTATGATGTGTTTTTTCCCAGATGTGTGAGTCACATCCCAACATATCTGGGTTGTCTTTCATCGCCTTCCTCACTTCCTCTGGCACTCCCTCTAATACGGCCTGCCTGTACCATTCCCTCTGAGCACCCTGTGTGTTTTACCCATGTGTCTTTACTTTTGTCCAGAAACTCCGTGGGGTTTTGTTTGGGGTCCCATTTTAGCTTGGGCATTACTGCTGCGTTGGGTAGGGGATATTTTTCTCTCATCTCTCTGACTATCCTGTTGCTCACAAGTGTGAATGGTGTGTTGTCGTCTAGTGTGTCTGTGTGTGTCTAGCCAGTTCTTCAATCTCCTTCATGTCACCACCAGTCAAACATCTAGACGCTACTGCCCTGAAATCGCCTAGCGCTAGTGTCTGTCCTGCTGTTAAGCTGTCGAATTGGCTGCCTTCGGATACAGGGGGCAATTTGTCCACTTGTCCACTCTGTACTTCTCGTTCTATCTGTCTATCAATTCCTGGAATCCTGGTGTGCTTGGTAGATCCTTCTCTAAGTTTTCTGAATCCCATCTCCCTTTTGCCTGCATTAATACCTCTACTTCTTCTCCCTGTCTCTCCCCGCGCACCCATTTTCCCTTAGCTTGTAGTGCTATTCTCTCTGGATCTTCTGTTCTATGTGTTGTCTGTATAGATGTGATGTATTTTTTCATTTGAGTTTTCTCCTGCTCCTGTCTATTTCTATTCTTCCTCGAACTCCCGCAACTGTCTACTCTTCTTCTCTTCTATTTCATCTATCAGTCTCTCCGCTGCCCCTACTTCTCGAGCCCTTCTCTGAGCAAAAGCCTGTACTTCTTCCACTGCCGGTTCTTCTGCTTTGCTGGGCGTTGGTATGACAGGCAGATATGTAGTGCCTTGGCTATCCTTCACACTGTCAGGGTTGGAGACAGTCTCTGTCCATGAGTCTGAGTCGGCTACGTTGTCAATGTGTAATGTGCCTTCTGTAAGTCGGAGTGTTAGATATAACCCCACCGTTGGTGTATCGTTTGGAGGGGCGTAAGGAGGTGGTGGTGCGGGTGCAGGTTTTGGTCTTACCTTAGATGCGGGTGGTGCACCTTTTTCTTTTTTCACGCTCTGCCACCAGACCGCCAGTTCGGACCAGTCACGTCGAGCCTGTTCGAGGCTTTTCCCTTCCTTTTTCCACTTTCCTTTCTCTAAGCCACCTGCGCTGTTCTCTTTTTCTTTAGCTTCATCTCTCCTGACTGCACATTCTTTCTTTTTCTCCCACAACCAGGCCCCTAACGGACCTGTATCAGACATATGTTTGCCTTTAAGCTTAATTATCTGTTCGAGCATTTCCTTCACTCCCTTTAATTTTGATTCTCTACCTTTCTCTTCAAACACTCTGGCTGCCGCTATCATCACGTTGTCTACCTGCTCCCCCAGTGGCTTCTAGGCCCCTACACGGCCCCATCCACCATCATCTAACTCCCTGTCAAATTCTCCTTCCATCTCTTCCTTTTCCTGTCCTTGTGTCTGTCTATTTTCAGACACAAGGACACAAACTCTGAGGCCAGCCGGTTTGTATGGCATTCACCCAAGCAACAGGCCTTATTCAGTAACAGAATCAAGACAGCCAGTCAGTTTGTATGGAGTTCACCCGAGCAACTGACCCATTGACACAAACGGCCCCTTGCGTTAACACCGCAAGGTTTCCGGGGCTCAGACAGATTACGTTAACACTGTGAAGGTTTCCTCTGTCTGTTTTTCAGATGTGTCAGGACACTGTCTTATATGATTCTCCCTGAAGACACCTCAAGCCCTCAAGCATACAAAAACACAATCAAAACAGATTAAAAAATACTTCACATGTACTCAAAACAGTTTAAAAACACTTCACATGTACTCAAGGAAACCTATTTTTTTTTTTTTTCACATTTCTCTGGTAACAGTTTGCTATCAACAATTTACGGAGTCCAGCTCTGAGGGCCTCAAACCCGTAGAATTTATGAAGTACTAGCTTCAAGGGACTCGAACCCAGTGGAATTTACGAAGTTACCGCTTCGAGGGCCTCCAACCTGTAGAATTTACAAAGAACCAGCTTCGAGGGCCTCTAACCCGTAGAATTTACGAAGAACTAGCTTCGAGGGCCTCTAACCCGTAGAATTTGGGGTGCCTTCAACTCCCCGGGCCTCTAACCCAGCTGCCTCTCAGGCTCCGTCCCCTCGTCAGGGAACGGTGGGGTCCACCACGACCAAGGCAAGTCTGTTTTATTCTTTTCATTTTACTCAGAAAACTGTTACCACAGAACGCTTTTCTATTTCTCTACATTAGCTTCAACTTTTTCAAAAATGATCAAAACGTCTTTAATTTGGTGACTACGCACGTACAGATTCAGGACATTATTTTGGATATTTTCAATCTGCAGAATTCGTATTTAACAGGTTTCTGCTTACCTCGTTTTCGACCAGTCTGTGTCCCGTTTCTTTCCGTGTGTCGTCTTTAAGCCGAAATGAGCTCCTTTCCCATCCCGGACGAGCCCCCAATTTTGTTGAGATGATCTGTTTTCATCTCCCCGAGTTGGTTGATGGAAAAAGAGTAAGCTGGAAGACGTTGATCAGTTCGAAAAAAAATTATTTAAAAAATACAAAGGCCTTTGGAGATCACATGACAAAGAATCCACCTGTTATAGTGAAAATTTGGGTGAGATCTGAGGGAGACTCCCTGTTCTCTGCTTTTCTATACTCTTCTAAGACCTCCCTCACTAACATAACTACCTCTGATTCTCTATCCTGTTTTACTGCCTAATAAGGTTATAACCCAAGTTGGAAGGTTATTGCTCATGTGTTGTTTTCTACTACTGTATCTGTTGTAGTCCTTCTGCTGATTCATGCAATATGTAACCTAAGTTGCAAGGTCCTTGATCATATGATGTTTTTCTACTACTGTATCTGAGAGTAGTCTTTCTGCTGATTCATGCAATATGTGTCTCGTGATAATCAGGTGAAAATAGTGTCTTGCCTGCCTGCCCCTCCCCTACTGTCACATACTCTACACACCCTCAGATCTTCCCTTTAAACACAGTGTGCAATATAATTGTGCATTTTGATTATCTAATTGCAAAATCTTCCAGTGAATACACACATATATCATACCTACACTACATGGCAGTGTTGAGCGTCAGCATTCACAAGGCCCTCCCTCTTTTCTGTGAGTTCAGTTTATCACGATTTTTTTTCCCCACAAGGTGAAATGTGCTCTCTTGTTCAAGTTTTATATTACACACATGCACTTCAACCTAAAGGCATCCCTTTACGCCACCATTATAACGCGTACACATCTAATGTTTGACCGAATCCCACAAACTGTAAACCAGTTCATTTATTGCTGTTTGCTCTGGGATTTTGTAAATGGCGGCTGCTGTTGCTGATCTGCCAGCACTATATCTATACATAGAGTGTTGAATTTCCCTTCATATAAAATTTATTATTTAATTTCCTTTCATTTAATTATTTATTTTCAGTGCCGCCAAAATGTCACTGTCTCCCTCTGCACCTGCTGAAATGGTTAAAAAATACATTTAGATTTTTGTCACGTAGATCAGATTCAGCTGTGGTGTTGAGGCTATAGTGGAAGGTTATATATTGTGGATATGGTGTCAAAATGACTGGGACCTGGTCTTTTCTCTGTATATATAAAGCCAGGTGCATGCGCCGCGTGGCAGCATGTCCGTTCTAATGCGTTCACACGGGCGCCAAAATGAAAACCAAGAGCTTCTGCAGGCACCGCGGGAGCGCCGTGCATCTTCAGCGTTTGTTTCCAAAACTTTCTCAGAGCCAAGATGGAGCTGTTTGTACGGGTGTAACATCGCTCCAGCGTAAAAGGCTAGGGGCTGAGCCAAGCAGGCGCGGCATTACGAACACGCTATTGCGCACGTTTAGAGCTGGCTGCACAAAAAAAAAAAAAAAAAAAAAGAAGAAAAAAGTTAGGTATCCAGAGAGAATCTCTGGGTCCCTGCTAAACATATAATTTAGTGCTGATTTTTGTGGAATTCAGACTAAAAACCCTGAAACACTGCACAGTGCCAAGATTTTTTACAAGCCTAGACAGTTATCAGCTATGATTTTTATCCTTTATTTTGACAGTCATGAGGTAAGCAGTGTAGAGATAGTACATTCACTCTAAGGTGTATTACAGTAAAGTATGGACTAGACACCATGGGTATGGTATTTTAATTTTTTTTTTTTTTTAAAAAGCATTGTATGTGTATTGTAGTACAGTACGTGGCTTCATTTATCCTATGTAAGACGATATGTCACTCTATACTTTATTTTTAACTGAGGTAGTAAATGCCATGGTGAATGTGCTCGGGTAAAAGTAGCATGGAGACTAGCATCAAAGGACACGTTTTAGGTTGAGGTATGTGTTGTGCTACATTGCTGTCTCCGGGGACTCCTGATGTCTCCACAGCGACAGTGCCCAAACCTCTTGGGTAAACCTTGCTTCCCCAGCAGTTTATTTCTCGAAATGCATCATCAGTTGTGGCACATTCTGACTCAATGAGGACTTAAAGCATTGCGTCACTGTTGATGTTAAGACTTCTTTCCGAAGGAACATGCTTTTAAGCAGTTCAAGTTGTCATTGTATAGTTGCGCTGTACACCACTGCACACCACATCAATGAAACAAATTGGAGCACAAGCCACAAAACCCATTTATTCATTTCTTGAATCTTGTTGGCATTGAAATTACTGTGTGACATACAGTGAAAATGTTCTTTAGTTACTCAGTGATGATCCTTTTTATTATCTGAGCTTTATTATCTTAAGGCTGCATCTTAGCTACATCATGTTCAGGCTGGCTATATATGTAATTCCCATCAGCCTTGGCTGCCCATGACCCTGTCACCACTTCACTTTTTGGTATGTACTGACCACTGCAGACTGGGAACATCCCACAAGAGCTGTAGTTTCAGAGATGTGCAAAATCGCTCACATCCTTACACTTGTCCATTTGTCTTCTTTCCAATTCATCAACTTCAAGGACAAAATGGTCACTCATTGCCTGATATAGCCCACCGACTGACCGGTGGGTCTTAATGTTATGGCCGATCAGTGTATATACTGTATGCATTGGTGTATATATATGCACATATAACATCTTCGTCGGCTAATCTTGTCAAAAGAATTATAAATGTATGTGTATAATTTTGATTCTTTGATATCTTCAGAGTCACAGAGCTCTGAAAACTATTGAGCCACACTTTTTAGACTGGGTGACACGTTCAAACGTGGTTTTATTTTGACTTCAGCCCTCCTAAAGCGTCCAGCTACGGGATACAGAATATGTTCGAATCCGCTATTGAAAATAGTTCCTAATTAGTGTAGCATTAATTACTGTTTGAGTAAAAACTACAATGTCCAGCTGTTTTAGGAAATAGCTTTGCCTTTTTATAAAATACATAATTTGTATCATGTTTTTAAAGCATAATGTTTTCAGTAGGAACCAATGGATATGGGGCGGTCACAGATCCAAACTAAATTCATTGACAATAAGAAAAAATATTTTTATTTCTTTTCTCTTTTCTTTTTATTTCTAAAAATTTCTCAGACTCTCGTGTTTTAGATATGACTTTTGCATTTCCGCTGGATATTATTCAAATAACATTTAATCAATTAAAGTTGAGGTTGAAAACAGTGCAGTGGCCCTTTAACAGTACATCATTGCCAGTGATACACAGGCATCAAATGGGAAACCAGGTGGTTTCTCTCAGATCCTCAAACACTTCTTGACAGTTTTTCATCTAAGTGGTTTGAGGATTTTCTGCCTGCCCTGCCTTTCATGGAGTCGGCAGCTAATCTTGCCTCAAGATGTGGGAGGCCCACACTAACCTACACGCACAGAGAAACACCCTGCCCTGTGGAGCCAGTCTTTCAATCCAGGTATTAGTTAATATCAGTGTCTGGTAATGGAAAGACTGATTTATAGAACATGGACACTGCCCAGGTATTGATTTGGTGATCTCACGCTTTACTGAACATTCAGAAAATAGAGAAAAGAGAAGAGAATAAGGGCTTTAAAAATTAGCTGTAAAAGAGGAGAATGGGAGGAACTGGGTGAGGAGTGACAAATGATGGGGAGAGAAGTGCAACACTTTGACTGTTGGGAGAAAAAAAAGAGGCTTTATTTTTCCTACTGAAACAAAGTATATTAGAGAAAGGAAAGGAAAGGGACAGGGAATGGCAGAATCTGTTAGAACTCACATTTGCTATGTGGTAATTGTTATGAATGGACATTTTTTGCTTGAAAATCCTTCCTCCCTAGTATGCTGATGATACTTTGACATTGGAGTGTCATCTGCTGAACTAACATCTATTTAATGGAATAAAATGACCAAATTTCACATGCCTTTTCCACAACATGTAAGTGCAAATTATACTTTTTCTCCAGGGCAAAAAGACACACGCAACAGCACATGTGCAAATCCAAGTGTTGCAGTGTTGTTGTGGAAGTATAAGGAAGCATAAAATGGAAAGTGAAGTACACTCTACTCACTGTAAAAGTACAGTACTTAGAGTAAATGTACTAAATTACACAATGCCACTGGTATTAAAGTTATTTAGCTTTTAGCACACATGGGCAATATTGTAGTACTGAAGTACTGAACCCGGAAAAAAACTTATTAGAAAAGCTAAAAAAAAAAAAAAAAAAAAAGAAATACTGATGCTAAACTGTAATAACGTTCTTCAGAAAGTCTGAAGTAAAGAATATTTAATCTAGCATTCAAGTTCTTCTTGGTTTTAACTGACGGTGACAATGTGCTGTTTTAGTCATAGTTTTCATATCAATTTTCTTTACTTCCCATACCCAATTGTTAGAATTAATTTCACTTTTTCACCATTTTGTCAGCATCTAATACAATCCAGTTTGCCAATGTATGCCCTGAAAAGACAAGTGTTGGAGGGTTGGATCAAAACAAATGCAATTCTTTGCTCAGTATCTTATTGCAAACGTACACATGGTCAGTTTCTACCATTAGTGCTGACATACAGTCAGTATTTTACAGTAAACAGAAAGCACAAGTAAACTTCTCCGGTACTTCTTAATTACTTCAAGCCATAAATTAGAATTAATTTAGTGTTAGTAAGCTTGTCAAGACAAGATTTATGTGGGAGAGGATGAG
This sequence comes from Rachycentron canadum, assembly GCA_038496675.1. Lineage (NCBI taxonomy): Eukaryota > Metazoa > Chordata > Actinopteri > Carangiformes > Rachycentridae > Rachycentron > Rachycentron canadum. The sequence goes on along the minus strand of CM076656.1, from coordinate 14,076,166 downwards.
GGCGAAAAAAAAACAAAACATCAAAGACAATCGTTCTCAATAATCTTTTAATGAAGGATGTTTTATGTATGCGGTAATGAAGTGCTACAAGGTTTCTCTTCATCCTTCGTATTTTTTAGTCAGAAAAAATATTTGTCTTGTATCTGAAAATCAAAGCTTTTCATGGCAAAAGGAAATTAAATATTGTTCTCTGAGACATTCATATTGGACACCAAAGGCAAGGATCAAAAAAAAGGAAAAAAAAAAAAGCCTATTAAGGTCTATTAACAAGAGAACAAAATAATTGTTTTCTTTCTTTTCTGTCAGACCTTACTGTTATTACTCGTTCTATTTTGGACCCTAAAATCAGAACACGGCCAAGTGAGAACCAGATAGGTAGGGCTAGTCTACAACAAAGCAACATCCATTACAGAAATTGCTTTCCATTTTACATTTGCACTCTTTGAATTTTGCCAGTCCGCTATTGGCAGCAACTGTATTGAAATTAATTCATTTTGCTGGAAATCTTTAGGTTATGCTGCTACGAACTGACCACCTGTGCTGTTGCCTTGTTGTCAGTAAGGCTCCAATCAATTTGATCAGATGATCCTTTACAAGAGTGGATCCGAGAAGGAAAAGAAATGATTTGGTGATTATAAAATAATGAAGAATCCCAGCAACCAATTTGAATCGTGTACAGTTATCCCTTGGTAGATGCTTATTGTATAATATTCTGTATTTCTGGCCTTTTCCCTAAACTATTTCTCCCTCCTCCCTCTACTCCTGCTTTTTCTCCGCATTAAGTGACGCATCTTTTTTTCACTTTGTCTTCTCGTCTTCTCGCCCTTTTGTGCTCTCTTTCCCCTCTGCCCTTCTTCTTCCAACCTTCCCCTTACTTGTCACCTCATTTGCTGTTCATGTCTTGCCTTGTCCCCTCTCCTCACCTCTAACTGCTCATCTCTTCTTCTGTCAGGCCAATTCTTTTTCCCCAGTTGTCCTCAGTGCCTCCTGATCTCCCTTTCCCTCTCCTTTTTTTGCCTTGACTTCCCCCTCCTTGTTTCTTCTTACCTCTTCCTCCTTCCCCTACTCCTCCTCGTCTTGTCTCCTTTCTTGTTCACGGCTTATTAATCGTCTTGTGGAGCCGGAACACCACTGTGACGCTCTCCAACCCATCCACAGAAAGCTATTGACTAGAAGTTTGGTTCAAAGAAACCGCAAGGGATTTTTTAAGGGTTTCTGAACTTGTCCTCACAGCTAAGGTTGGAATATAGATTATTCACAAACTTGGACAAAGTATGGATCAGCTGCAAGGGAAGCAGAAAAGTAACAATATGCTTAAGTTAATGGGGTATACAAGAGGCAGCTGGCTGAGGAAATGAGGATAAAGGATGCAGGTTTTTGTAATGAGTTATGACTCCCTTCGTCATGGCTGATTGTAGTTGCGACTTGTTTGTGAAGATCATATATGATTATGACAAAGGGCAGAAATGTAACAGAACACTTTATTTTCGAAGTCAACAGCTTCCTATTCCGGCAATTAAATACTATTAAAGGGATTTCTTGAAAATGCAGAACAGTGTCATAAAAAACTTGTAAAATTATATGAGGATACCATAAAATAGAGTGTTGTGGTGGGGCAAAGGGACACTTGGAAAATAAATAGTGTCAGTAAAGATGGTTTATATATGATAGATCTGTTAGCATATATGCCATCTGCAGTTAAGACCCGGAAACAACCCCTACAACCCATCCAGATATTGTGAGTTTTTAGACGTGGTCACAACTGAAATGACATTGCATGGTCTTATAAATAGTCGCTGACAGTTCATAAAAGTGCATGTCATATGTTATGGCAGCAGATAGTTTAGCCTTCTTGTTATGTTTCACCTCTGATTCACCACTGTCTACTTTTGCGTTACTGAAATACTGACAATGCTTCGTTTTACTCTTTTAACGTTTCCTTGTGTAGGGGTCAAAGCCTTATGTGTGACATGTGAATACATTGATATGTTGTGGAATTTCTGTAGCAGATTTGTATACAAACGATAATGTTTGTGGGTCGATTTCAATAACATTCCCATCCCAACGTAAATGGGTCTTTGTTGTTGTGGCTGCTTGGATCTGTTTGACAGGATGTGATTGGACTTTCAGGGTGAAAATGACACATTTTATCCCGAAGCAAAGGATTTAGCAACAGACAAGCATTTGATGCAAGTTGCTCCATTTCCAAATGAAAATCTCCAAGCATAAGTCATCACGATATTGTAGAAATGAGTTTTCTACTTCCTTGTATTATAAAAATACAATGGACTATTTGGACTATTAATAAAATTAAATATTGAAGTTTTAGTCACAAAACCAGAGACTTGCTGTTGTTTTCTCCTCAAACTAGAGAATCAAAGCCACAATTTGTGTGACATTTACATTTGTGAATGAAGTGAGGTAAGATTTGGATTTGTCTTTGAACTTTTGACTGGCGCATTGCTAGGGATGTAACAACACGATTTTACAGCAATACGATACGTGTCATTTTCCATGATTCCGATACGATTCAAGAATGATATTGAGCTCATCCAGAATCCAATGACTTGAAATCAATACAGTAACTTTTTTTTTTTGCCAAAAAATGCAACCAGTGTGACTGTGAGATAAATAGCTGGATACTGGACAATGCAGGTGAGGATCCCTAGAATGAATGAGGGATAAATTAATCATAGATATAAGCAATTCAACTCAACCATGAATGGTAAATACATTCACCTTTTATTAAAAGTGCAACCAACATTTCTTCAGGTTGAACATTGGCTGAACGTCCTGCTGTTGTTCTTCTACAGTGAGCAACTTGTCAAAAGCATCTCTTTTTGTTGCGAAAGCGTCTCCGCACGCTGGACCTCTGATTCAGCTTGAAAATCTCGCACTTGCCTGGCTCTTCCCCACCATCCCCCATGCCTCACTTTGTCATCTCTTAGGCGCTGCTGGCGCATGCCGATGATGTCTCACACACAGGGGGAGTGAATCGGAGTAACGTTTAACATTTATTTACTATTAAAAGTGCAAAAAAAATAAATTGTTTGCCGTGGTTAAATACAACGTGCAAAAGCCTAACATCGATACAATTGTTTTTAGTTCGATGATACAATGATGGACAACTTGCCAAGCGCCTATTGATGTAGCTAGGTCACAGGAATATAAATCAATATACAATCCAGTGGATGAATTGTTACACCCCTGCGCATTGCTGCTGTGTGTTTATCAGCCGATTCTCATCCACCATCTTTGCTAGTGTTTGCTAGAGTCGCGTCTCCTATTGGAGTCGCGGCTCCAGTCAGTGATCATTCAGGTAAATGGGATCAATATTGAATTCTTCTGATGTCACTGTGAGGATAAGTTGGTCTGAGTTCAGTGTAGTGACAGATTAAAGACAGAGATGTGCATAGCGCATTAGACGGTATGGAGAAGAAAAAAACGCCCATAATTATGGCTAAAAGAATGAGCATAACTCATAATTATGGTTTACAGTGCTTTTGTCAAGATAATACGGAAAAACTCAATGTGCATTTCTGGCTTTTTACTTGACTTATGAGCTATCACCCCCTATTAGAAGTCTTTACTGAGTGAGATATATAATTAGATAAGGTTGTGCTGATTCTGAATATATGTACATGGCTTTGTTGTTATTTGTTTTTTTTTTTAATGAAAACCGCATAAGGAAAAACACGAATGCATGAAAAAAAATAGGAAAAGCCTTAATGTGGGTCTAAAAGGATTAACAGTCAGTTTGCCACAACCTCAGTCGTAGTGTATTTTATGACCGTGTCCACGTTGACTATGTTTACCTCAGAAGACCAAGGCTCAGGGACCAATACTGTGGGTCAGGGGCCAATCTCTCTCCAGTCTACACTCAAGACCTATATCAACATGGCTCTTCCCAAATATGGGGCTCGCTTTTCAAGATTTATTCAAACTAGCTCACTCTAACCTTGCTCTTCCAGTATGTTATTCAAGGACTGCACCCCATGATTACTGTCATAATCAATAGTCCCAATTGACCGACTCTTTCGTCGATAAAATAAAAAGCCCCAAATATCTTGAAGTCCAAGGTAATGACATTAAAATTCTTCTAAAAATCTTTTTTTTTCTGAAAAAAAAAGCAAAAACAGAAAACCTTCTCCAACTTCATTTTGACATTGGAACCAAAGAATATTTGGCATTTCTGCTTTATATTACTTAAACTGTTGTATTTGAGTGAATTTTTGTCCATATGTTGTCAGCAAATTCAGATTTGACGTATTCTATTAATTCTACATCTGATTACAGGTGTTCACCTTCACACCTTTGTCCCATTGATTTAAGAGGGAATATGACTAATAAGGCCTTTAATTGCCAACAATTTCCTTATACGGAGTATGCCAAAAAAAGATTGAAGACAGTTTTCAGTTTTAATATTCTTCTTTTCTAGCAATGTGTGTGTTCAGCAACATGTGCAAAATGTTATTTGTGTTATATTAATGGAGCTCCATGCATATTAATCTAATGGAATGTTTTATTCATGTCTATCTGCATGACTGCCATTCCATTTAGGCAAAATTTGCATATAGCACATCATTTGGTGTTGGAGAAGTAACTTTAGTTCGAATATGTGCCAGATCCTATATCACAACACAGTCTAACTGTTGGCTTTACACCAGTCCTAACAAACAAACTGGACCAGACAGGCCAACGCACTTAAATTTGTTCTGATTGGGTGTGAAAGTTACTTCAGTGTACCTATATGTCTATATGTCAAAAAAATTGATAAAACATATATAAAAAAATATGTAAAACAAACAAAAACAATCCACCAACCAGAAGCTTTAAAACAGAAGTGGCTCTGTACAGGAAACAGATTTACCTTCTTCCCTTAGGGACAACAAAACCTTTGCTCTTGCAGGATTGTCTGAAATTCAAGACACACTTAAGCGGCAGTGGTAACTAGAGCAGGACTGCTGTGAAGCGGTGGCTGTGCTGTTTTTAGCTTTTTGATTTGCATTGTTACTTTAATTCAATTTTTGATTTGCATTGTTACTTTAATTCATGATATTCACTCCCATATATATATATATATATCAAGTGTATTTGTTACTCAAACAACAACACACACATACACCTGCAACATCCCACTGCCACTGTCTCACACACCTGATGAACACCTCACTGATGGTGGATGTGAACACTGCAGTCACAGCTGAAACGTCTGCTGCCTGTATTTTACAATTTAGCATAATGAACCTGTTATGCAATTCATAAGTTTATCATGGTGGTTTTTGGTTTTACAGTGTAATGATTTTGACTATTAAAAATACTGTATGTCCACAAAAACTGATTTTTTATTGATTTATTTTTTCTTTTTACTTGTTACTTACACCCATATGTAAGGCAAGGCAGGGCAAGGCAAGGCAATACAATTTTATTTGTATCGTCCATTTTTACAAACAGTTTGTCTCAAAGGGCTTTACATAGCATCATAACAACATCCTCTGCCCTTAGACCCTCACATCGACTGAGGAAAAACTCAAAACAAAAAACCCTTTTAACAGGGAAAAAAAAAAAGAAACCTCATGGTGAGCAACAGAGGAGGGATCCCTCACCCAGGACGGGCAAACGTGCAATAGATGTTGTATACAGACAAGAGGTTACAATACAGAATATGCACAGCATGGAAATGGTGTGCAGGAGCTAACGAAGGCAGTTTTTGGTGGGAGGGAAAGCAGGGAGAGTCAGGCAGCTTAATGGGAGTAATGGGTGGTAGACTGGTTCCTGGGAATGGAGGGCATGTCGGTTTAACAGCAGGGGAAAAAGGGGAAGGGGATGATGCAGGGGGCGGTTGGTGGAGAGAGATGGAGCTTCAGTAGAATTGGCTGCCATGATAATGAATGAATAGAGACACTATGACAAAATACTGGTACAGGAAACAGAAGAACCAAAACAGAACCCTGAGCAATAATGTCTGCAAAGGAAGGAATGAAATGACCAAGGAAAACAGAAGCAGTTACAAAGATGTGTAGTTTGCGTAATTTCTCTGAATCGTCTCCTTTCACTCCATTTCACTCATTCTCTTAAATTTCTGTATCTCTTTCTAGCTGGCGTGTCGAGAGAAGTTGGGGGAAGTCTGATGTCTCTGTTGGTTCAGCCGATCTCTGCCTTCCTGGCCAAGACGTTACTGTCCTCTCCATCCACAGGGCAAGGAGAATCCTGCATTCCTTTGGCCATGCCTCCCAACACAGGTGCCAAATTACTGACGTCAAATTATCAGTCCTTTTTTTTTTTGTGACATTCATTAATTAAGAATAATTACAAAAATTCTAAACATTTCCATTGTTCTGCACCTTCATTACAGTTTTAGTTGCACTGTGTTTGGTCTGTTAAAGCAGAAGATCATTTGTTTGTTCAGTTTATATGTGGTTTGTGGACACTATGTCCTCTGTGGTGTCTTGCGGAGACACTAGGGGGCCAGGGTGACTGAGCCAAACCAGTCTGGTCTTGTACCACCAGAGTTTTATCCCCTGAACTTCACTGGTGAACTTCAGTGCTGTTTGTTATTTTTAAAGGCTGGACTTTTTATGTAAAGTTGCAAGTGTACAATTTGTGATAGAAAATCTTTCAATTTTAGCTAATAAAAATGATGGCCAAGTAGAAGCCTAGATATCTGAAAGGCTGCTTGCTGCTGGTACTGAAAGCATATTTTGCTCAAATGGAAGTAATATTACTTAAGTAATAATGTTTTCATATAAAAGTAAAAAGTAAGTCAGTAAAAATGTGTAAGCATGTGTAAACATGTTAGTGCATTACATTTTAAGCGGGGGGATTGGGAGGTTAAAAACATCTTACGGTGATGATAATTACATATGATAAAACTATTAAATTAAACAGCTTCCTTTAGGCTACCAGGCATATCAGTTCCGAGATGGTGACAGTACCGAAAGCAACCAGTTAATTTCAGTCAGGCACTTTGCAGCCTGTGTATGCAACTGATAATTACGCTCAGTTGGCAATTTGTTAGGAGCATCTGTCTAAAACCAATGCCGTCTAACACAACAGTCCTGCAACAAATCTTCCATCATGAAGGTTATAACAGTGTGTAGTAAAGTTGTTGAAAGTTGCTGGAATTCAACGTATCATATTGGAGGATGCGGTGTGTGGAGTTGTTGATTTGTACTTCATTATACAGAGAAGTGTTTCGGCTATTTAGCCCGCCTTAGGGGATAAATGGAGTGGGCAAAATTATACACACACCTGGATGCTACAAGTCGGTGTGCTTTCAATGTTCTTTCAATGCTCTAACGTTCACTTTTTTATAGCTGTTGAAGGCTATGCTTTGAGCCTAGATTCTGAATTTCATCAGTGCTCAGCCATATATCAATTCAACATAGTGGACAAATCAATCGTCCAAAATGATATTAATATTTTATCGATTATTATTACTTCAGCAACTAATTATTTAATCATTCAGCACAAAATAACCATAAGTACACGCACATTAGTAGCCTCTAAGCTTGAGCCTGGACGGAGTGTTGACATACACCAGACTTGAAGAGGGGGAAAACCTACACCCAAATTTAATGGGCTCTTGAAATATACGGACAGATAAATTATTTATTTTTTATCTATCTGTGCTTGCATAAAATTTACACTTTATAGCATGGCGATTCTATCCCGTGGCTTCATTTTTAAATGTTTACCTTTACCTTTGTCCCACCTGAGCTTTTTTCATTGAACACAGTCAGTTCGGGGAAAAGTGAAATGTCCAAACTCATGAAGTAGAAGTGAAATGAATATATATATATATATATATATATATATAATAAGAGATTTCGTTAAAATCTGGATGAGGCCTTTAAAGGGGTATTTATGTTCTGTCTGATACAACAGCTGGTTGTATCTCTGCTGTGAACTGAGATCAGAATAACTACCAGACTTTAAGTTTTATTTATATTTAATTTATTGATATAAAACACACAGTGTGAGCGTGAATGTGTTTGGGGAAAACAGGAATTGAGAACATAAACCGTGCAGGTGTCAGGACTCATCTGGGTTGAGGTCATGTTTTTGTTTGTTGGCACTGTTTCTGTCTTCCTGTTTTATTTTGGCGTGCTGACCCTCTCCTCTGGTTTCAGGTGTCTTGACTTCCTGCCCTGGTTTCCCCTCTGTGCTGATTTCAGCTGCCCCTCCCTGATTCTGTTCACCTGTGTCTCNTATATATATATATATATCATTTTTTTATGATTATTTTTCATGGCAAAAATACAAAAAGGCTATCAGTCACCTTGATTACAAATGATCAGTATTAGAATCGGCCCTCAAAAAAACATTAGTCAATCCCTATCTCACCTTTGCGTAAGACAGCAGCTGTGACACAGCCCCCAGTGTGTTTTAATCTCCTTTTATGTTCATAAATACAATTCCCTTGAGTTTAGAGAAAACAAACCTGCGTAGCAGCATTTAAATATCTAAATACGGCAACTTTGAATGAAGCAATCTGCATGATTCATCTGAAAAGTAGAAAAGCAAGACTTTCTACAATATAAGGTTGTCAGATCGCCCACCCACACCTGGTTAAGAGTCAGCAATGAACCAAAGTCTTTGTGTCTGTGAACAGGAGTGGCACCTAAATCTGATTGTGATTCTCATGCTATGCAAGCATTGCATTCTTGGAGAGGGAGGTGAGAGAATAACTCATAAATGTACATAAACCAAAAAAACAAAAAGCATTATCACAAAAAAAAAAAAAAAAAAAAACTTCTTTACATTAATACGTGTCTCAGCTGCTGTTCTTGTTCTCAATCTCAGTGGATCACTTTTACTGGTCCTCTATATTGTGACTCATGGAGATCATAACCTGGAATCTACAGCATTACTAGCTTGGATGAGTCGCAGATTTGACCAACCTACCATTTGTGTCCCAGCAAAGTTATTATTAAAAAGCTTTTTTTAACAAAAAAAAAAACAAAAAAAAAACTAACCATATTGCAGCTGTACTCTGTGGGCACATATGGGCAAATGTGTGGACACACTATGATGGAAATACTGTACAAGATATCAACATATTAAAACCACAATGCCTTATTTTTGTGCTTCGCAATTGAGTCAATCTATTTGACTTTGATATAAAATGTTTCCCGTGTGTATAGTGTATGAGCTTAAACATACAGTGGGTTCCTTACTACTACATAGAAAACAAAATAACATTATAATTGCATTATTTCTAGAGGTTTTGACCCATTGTTGCAAGTTTTGGGCAGCAGGGGCGTGTAAATGAGCTTGTGCCAAGCAGAAAACAAACTTTTTGTGTTAATACTAATTTGGAGGATGGATGATTCATTGAGAAAGAACTAGAAACTTACTCTATACTCCAAAAATACAGACAAGCTCAAAGGGCATGTGGAGGCTGCAGTTGTAAGTGGTACTACTTAGAAAGCTTATTAGCTGTGCATTGTTTTAGTCACTTTTTGCAGGTTTCAGGCAGTATGGAAGTGTGAATGGAAATAAACCATTTATGCTGTGAATTCAGATGGCTCAGTTGCATACAATCTATCCTTACTGTGAACAGCTGTGTTCAATTAAGCTCCCACTATATCAATAACACTCTTCCTGCAATGTCAGCCTTCGTAAGCAATGCCCAGACTTACTTGGGTAAAAATCTGCGACTGAATGAGTGCTCCAAACAGGGTCACTGACTGTTTATCTCTCTTACTTACCCTGATCACTTACACTCAATGAGAACTGGATCAAACTACTTCACTTTGCTGGTTAAATACTTTCAGCAGCCATCTTACTCAACCGTTGATAAAGTGCTTGGCCTCATTTTCACCCAAAACTGTTGAACATCCGCACCTCTCTGACCATTCACCATCTAAACTATTATATAACATGCTCGCTATAACCTGACCTTCTCATCCAACAAAAGTACTTCCAAACCCACAATAATATCAGCAGCACCACACCTTCAAAACTGAACTCAGTCCTCCACAAGCCCCAACAATTTGACAATTGCCAATTCTCTGAATCTCACAGACACAACTCTTCTCCCCTAGTTAAGAGTCAGTAGAGACTGGTCAGTCACCCTACCTCCCCCGCTCATCCCTCTAGCTTAGTGGAAGGCTCCAAAATTTCTATCATGGATTGATCTCCTTGATCCAAATCAGTCAGGCTATATGAGTGGCCACTCCACTAAAATGGCTTTATTGAGAGAGCCCAGGCTTCAGTTCTTATCTTGCTGGACCATATCAACGAACTGATACAGAGCAGGGAACTACCACATCCTCCTGTCTGTACTCACTGACATGGGAACCTCGGGCAAACTGCTTTGTTGATTTAAATCCTAACTCACTGGGCACTTCTTCAGTGTATCATGGAAATAATGAATGTCCTTATCCCACACTCTACCTGGTAGAGTGACCTAAGAATTGGTGCTGGGAACCTTCCTCTTTGCAATATACATTACCTTGCTGGGTCAAGTTATTTGGTTGCATTGAATTTTCATATCACTGTAGATGACACCAAACTATACCTGTGATTCGTGTAAACATGACTGTGACGCCACGGTCAATGCATGGATCTCAGCCTGTCTCTTTGAAATCTCTTTACGACTGAACTCGCAGTCTTCCCAGCAAATCAGTTTCTCCATCAAGCTATCAATGTCAAAATCACCTTTTCATCTCATACACCATCCATGTTTGATGACCATCTATCCTTCTCTGACCATGTTGCATCCATCTCCTGGTTGTGATGTCAAATCAAAACTTGCTGTTGGCCTACTGCTGCTATGTTTGTACAGTGAAACTCTAGTGTCCTGAAGTCAGACCAAGTGTGTGGTATCTCCACATAGCAGTTCAGTTTAGCTTTAGTAACGGCAGCATTATCACCACGAAGAAGTCCAGAGAGGAATGCGTGTTGCCAGTTGATGCTGTGAGTCAAATTGTCCACAGCAATTAACCACAATAATCGGCCACAGGTTAAAGTGGAAATTAAAATTTAAACGGTAATACTAGCCGCCTGGCATTTCTACAGCGATTCAGTGTGAAACCGGATTCTCATTTCAGAAACTGGGACCAATATCATTCCCACTACTGGCAGCTCACTGTGAAATACCTACCAAAAGACTGTAATGTGTTCATGTAATGTCACAAACCCCAAAAAACATACTATTACTATTATAGCTGTAATTGCAATTGCAGCAGCTGATCCCTTTAGTCTAGATAAAAGAAGATTCCATGTGCAGCTCATGCTCAGTATCACAATTTCCTGCTAATACCCATGGTTTCAGTCCCTCTGAACCTTTGTCATAAGCATTTTAAACTGTTTTTACTATCATCACTGTAAATAGATAATGCTCTGCTCATTTTGTGTGTATAGGTGTGGTAGAATTATTCTCCTGTGGAAATGTTTTTGTTTTGTTTTTTTTCTTTCAGTTTCCTGCAGTTTGCTCTCTTTGTATTTAGTCTCTGCAATCTGTACCAGTTCATCTTTGTTTCTTGTGACAAGTATTCCACCCACTCTGACTCTCACAGCTCTCTTGTGTGTGACTTTTTTCATAGTTGCTTGACCCTGCCTCTGCCCATTTTGGATTTGTTTGTCTATCCACCTGCTCCTCTGTGTACTGAACCTTTTGCCCTAGTGATTTTTGGAAACCTGGTTCTGCTTTGAATTGAAGGAGCAGCATTGGTGGCTCGCATGAGTCTGAGGGAAACCAAGAAAAAAAAGAGAGGGAGAGGGAGATTGTTGCAATAGATAGATGAGTCAAAATGGGAAAGAAAATGTTAGAAACCACTGCTCACTTATAATGTCTACCACTTACCATTAGTTTATTTTAATCATGACCACAGTTGTTCAGCTGTTATGTGGCTAAGTCTAACAAAACCTTAACCGTGGCAGTTTTGGATGGATTTTAGTTGATAGTTTGCCGTTTGTTTTTGAGGACTTGACAAACTCTAGCAAGTTATAGGAACATTAAACACAGCAATAATTGTGGTGGTAACATTATCATCCTGGAATTCATTTTTATTGCCCCTTTTGTGTCTGAATTCAGCCTCAGAAGCTTTTCCACTTTTCCAAACCACAAAGTAATAGCCCTTAGGAACTTCAAACCAAAGTATTTTGGTATTGAGCTTCAAGAGCCCGTATCTGTTGACCCTAAGTGAAGATAAAGAAAAAAGCAATAGGAATAAAGGTAAGGAGGCATGCAGAGATAACATTTAGTCTATATGTTATAGGCAGTTGTACCTGTCGCCCAGCAGGCTGGTCAGTGACTCGTGTAGAATGTTTCGCTCAGTCCATTATTTCATGTCTCTCCTAACACAGTGCAATCTAAAAAAAGCCACCAAAAAGATTAGCAGTCATGGGAACTTTATATATAGACCTGCTCTCTAACCCTTCTTTTATCACCTTCCTATTTTTATTGTAGTTATATACCGTCCTTGCTCTTGTTATTTTGTGCTGTTTAATTACTTGAACTATTTTTATTACGGTACAGTTTTGATTGCTTTGAAATGTGACTTGGCTCTTGGGTGAGTCTCTCGTTTAGGTCATCATAAATGAGATGCAGTCGTTCATTAGCCTACTGCGAATGAGGTGAGCGAAGAGATGTGGGGACAAGCTCTCACTGTAGGAATGACCGAGACCTTGTTTCACACAATAAGAGAATGAATAGATTAAAGGGAAGATATTTTCTCATGATTATTCTTCATGGTTACTTCCACAATCTTCCCTGAAGCCAAGGGCACTAAAACATGAAGGGATTGGGGCAGGATATTGCTGGCCCTGAAAGCAAAATTAGTTATAAAATGCTGGTCTCTCTATAGAGGCAGTCCTCCTGTGAAGGAGGACAGAAATCAGCAAGTACAGCAGTGTCTTTGCCATAAAACAGTTGGTCTCCTTTTAAGCAACCCACATATAAATTCAAGCAGAAAATATATGAAAACAAAAAGGCAAGAAAATAAATGTATTGAGAGAGTTTAATTTCCTTTGCCTGGAAAAAGATTAATGGACGATAAGGAGAGGAGAGTGGGGATATCTTCCTGTCATTCAAACAGGAGAGGAGTGGGTAGAAATATAGAGAGAGAGCAGTAGAAAGAAGCCTAATAGGAGGAAAGAAGATTAAAGAGATAAAGGTGAAATAGGTTATGAAGGAATGACTTTAAAGGGGTGGTTCAGCCCCTTTGAAAACTGAAGAAAATGACAGTTTTTAGGAGGCTGTCACTGGTTCACTCCAGTTCTGAGGTGGAAATATGCATAAGCAATATAAAAAAAATAAGTAAATAAAAATAAAATAATAAAAATGCCATCATATGAAAATAATGAGGTTAAAAAGTTGATTTTCATCAGGTTAAAGAGTGTAAAATGAGTTTGGTGAGTGTACAATGGCAGAATCTCAAAACCTGACAATCCTTTAATCTTCAATGTATGTTAGAGTATCTTACCTTCTGCTGTAAAAGCTTTGCATACCGTGTTTAAATCTATAGGCAAAGTATACATGTTTCCAGTAGCTCTCCGTGTTATTATTTGATTTGGTGAGAACGTTCAATGTCAGCAATCTTCGCCGAAGATACTGCTCCATTAGGGGAGCTTGGCCTTGGCATGTGGAGCTCTGACTGTGTATGTGGTTAGGTAGAGTGTTTGTAAGTGTGTGGAAGGGGAAAGGGAGATGAGTGGATACAATACTATAAGAAAATCACTGCTTTTAAGAGTGTGGAGCCCCCCTTTTCGCAGTATCATCGCTACAGGACACTATACTGCCACCTCCTGCTCCCTCTGTCCTTTATTCTTTGTCCTCTGTGTTTCACTTAAAACCTCCACTCACTCAACAACAACCCCCTCCCTCCATACTTCCCCAGCAGTTTTTTTTTTTTTTTTTTTTGTGGTGGGGGGTTTGCAAGGGAATCGTCATCTCTTGTTGCCAGCATGTTGTCCCATTGTATGTGTGTATGGTCTGTCCGTTTCCATTTATTCCCCAATAAATCCAAGCAGCTGGTCACTGACTGGAACACTGCTTTCTGCTGTTTCCCATGTTGCACAGATAACAGTCTCACACACACACACACACACACACAGACACACACACATATGCACACACAAAATTTGTCACTGTTATGCACCCATGCTGCCCGAGTGAGTCACACAGATAATCAATGACGCACCCCCCAAAAACCAGTGGCCTCAGACATGAGTACAATTGATCCTTCTTTGCAGGGGGGGCTAATTATGCATAAATATGCTGCTCTTGCCACTGTATTATTTTCAGGTGTGTGCTTCATGGTGTTAGAGATTCATTCATTTAGTTATTCCAAAAATAAATTGGGAGTATTGGATTATAATTGGATATTCTTTGGGCATCAGATGTTTTTTGTTTTTTTCTTCAGCTCAGTTCTTCTATACTTTCAGTGCATCTCGTGTTGCTGTCTGTTTAGTGGCTTTGGGGTCTGTCAGTGGCATCAATAATGCATTTTTTAGGTCAGTGTATATTTTGTGTGTCGTGTTATCTAAATAGTGCATCAGATGCTGTTCCAGCTCTGGCCAGGGCACAGTTGGTTTTGGGAGAGAACAATTTCAGCGTGTTTGTGGGAGATTGCCCCAGCTCTTTGAAGAGATGCATCTGTGCAGTCTGAGCTTAATTTAAATCCAGTGGTTCTGCAAGGTAGACTTCTTTTTTTGAAGTGGTTTCATTACATCAAATGAGTTTGAAAAGGGGACAGAATGGGCAGGCAGGAGAGAGAGAGAGAAAGGGGAAGGCATAGAGAGAGAGAGATGTAATCTGTCTCCAATCGATTGGCTGCACCTCTGACCACTCTTGGGATCCCACTATCATTTGTTTCCATCTGTCTGCCTCCTTTCATTTTGTTCTCTCTTTTTAATTCCCTTTCTCCTTATTTTTCTCTTTTAATTCCCATTCAATTAAGGCTGGCTGGATTGGTTGGCCATTGGTTAATTGCTCAGGGGGCTTCCATGCAGACCGCCAGACCTTAAAGAGTTGATGTGGCCACCCTTACAGGAGTTTCAGCACTGTGTGTGTGTGTATGTGTGTGTGTGTGTGTGTGTGTGTGTGTGTGTGTGGAAATCTTTGACTCTGTATTACTACTTTTTTTGACTTATGGGCACGTTTGCAGGAATGTCCAGCTGTGAATGTTGTATCTTTTCAAATGCTTCTGCTCATTTGAGTTCTATCACTTGACTGTGCATGCTTGTTATTCCTTGCATATTATATGCCCAGACATTTTTTTTTTTTTTTTGCTAGAAAGCTCATCTTGTGGCTGACAAATCATACGCAAAAAATCATAAATGCATGTGGCTCATGGGGCACCTTACTAGCTATCATGCATCGGCTTGCCTCAATCTACTGATCTACCAGTTATCATTGTCTCAGCGTATAGCAACGCATAGGCCACAACTTTGATGTGGAAAGTGCTATCTTGTGCATGCAACCGGCTATTTGTTTGGAAAAGATGTTGCATTTGCATTTTAACAACTACATTTCAGAGTCATGTCGGTTGCTGCAATCTTTATCTTTAATGTCAGTCTGAATGAACACCATGTTTTCCTCATGACTGTGGTTATACATCTGTATGTGTGGGTGTGTGTGCGTGTCTGAGAAGGCATGCCCACTTCCCTCAGCTCTTCAGCCGTTTTAGATTGACTAACTCACTGCACACACCCTGTCCCCATCAGGCCTTGGGGCTTTGGCTCTGACTCTATCTGAGTGGTCTGTCTGTTGACCATACAATTACCAAGCTCTTCCATCACTACCTCTAGGGCGTGTTGCAAGCCCCTGTTTACCCTGGCAAGGCCAACTGATTGTCCGCACACATTTACACACTGATACACAGGCATAAACATAGACACGCAGTGTTTCTGCTGCTCAGAGCTTCACTGAAGTGAGTTGGGTGTATTGACGGGTGTGAGGACCGGTGTGACACAGAGTCATATTATCCTGCTTGCACATCATAAACCACCACTAAAGGTTTTGATTGGGTAAGTTGGCTCATCTACAACTATTAAATTTTTATTTGAGGTTAATTATGGTGTTCTGACAGACCTCACTGACGATAAAATAAGTTGCCAAAGTTTCCCTTCAGCTCCTAAAAATCAACCTTCAGATGAACTGAGCTGCACTTTGCACATTTCATGACCAGTGTGTATTTGTGTGAAATGCAGGGATTTACCGATCCAGGCGCAAGTACGCTAATGAGCTCAATCAATAATGTGAGAAACGATGAAGCCAGGCTTTGCCGATTGCCATTCCGGTTCATCCCAAAGGTGTTAGATGGGGTTGAAATCGAGGCACAAAATTGGAAGCGCACTATTTCCTAAGCGTCACTGCTTACTGGAGCTTATCATAACTGGAAGTAGTCCAAACCACGGGAAAAGTTACCGAAAAGAGTGTTTTTTAAAATTAAAAAAAAAAAAAAAAATGACACCAAAAAAATCTTTGGCCTTGTAGTGACTGAGTGGAAGCATATAAATCTTTAATATTATGCCAAATCAGAACGTGAGGGCTGGGCGTTAACTCTGGAGAGTGGAGAACGCTGTAGAAAAATTGCAAGTCAACTGTGCCTGAATTCCTTTGTCTTGTTTTCCTTTTAATTTTTGAACTCATGCAATTCTTTCTTCCTAGCTCTCTCTCTCTCTCTCTTTCTCACTCACTCAGAACAAATGCCAAAAGTGAAACAAATTTCCGTGGCAATTACATCGCAAGGCCACGGAGGGAGAGGCGAGCGAAGCAGAACAATTTGAAATGGCTTTATAGAAAGGACTCCCAGGCCCTTTAATTACACCACTATTGATTGCTCTGTGCAGGCTTCCTGCATTCACTTACTGATTTTTCTTCTTAACTCTGCATTTATAAGCCTACTCTGCATTTAATAACCTACCCTGCAGAGAATCATTCTTAGTGGCTTCTGGATTTAGACATCTATTTTAGATACATATATAATTTCAATACCAGCTCTTTCCATTAGGTGTCATTCACAGTTTCAGTGTATGGGCCCGTGGGCAATTAAAATCAACTTTCTTGCAAAACGCAATTCATTTCTTGTGGAAGCAGGCAGTGATTTCGTATGGATTTTCATTTTTTTCAAACATAGATATTTCAGAATGTACAATGCCCTCCCTTGGTCATTTTTGAGATGGATTTTCTCATCTGTCAAAAAAAACCCCCAAAAAAAACGGGTAACTTAATCTATCAATTAACCAAATAGGTAGCATATCTATATATATAATTAATATGTTAGCTGGGTATTGTTTGTTGTTAATGGATCAATAATGTAGCTCGACTTGCTTTATTGCAATGACTTAGCAAATGGTGGGCTGATTTTTTATTTATTTTTTTTTGCTGTTTTTCATTTAAACCGGGTTGGAAATGTTGCCCTTGCTCTCTGGACACATTGTTTTAAGATATGTCATCCATATATATATATATATACTTTTTTTTTTTTTTTTTTTTGTCCGATTTTGGGTAATAGGTGTTGAGCTGTTCATAATGGTATCAACATGTCCAAGGTTAAAACATTGAGATGAGTATGCAAATTATTACAGAAGCTGTCCCAATTCACCAATACTCATCCTGCATACGTTCTGCTTTTTCAGGGTCAGTCATGAATAATGTTCTTTGGAGCAGACAGGGATTCGGTATCTTGTTTAAGAGTTTACTTCAGAGATGGGAAGGTTGTCTAACCACTCTAACACCCAGCAACTTACAGGGGAAATCATGAAATCCAGCAGGAAAAAATGCACATGCAAAATACTTGGGACATTGTGCCATTGTTTGTCACATCACAATTCATTTGGGCCCGATACGTTTGGTGAAAGAAAAGCTCCTACTATTGCTATTTCCTGTTTCATTGTTATTATTTTACAAGCAGCGGGTAGAATATGATGCATCATATATTCATCGAAGCACACACGCATTTTAATTTAACGTGTAAAAATCAGACATATGCTGGAGTCCCTTTTAAATGTTTTCATCATATCTCAAAACTTAACTCAGACTCACCTTTTACCTGTAGAAACAGCCCAATCTGTAAACCCATTCATCACGAAGGAGAATTACTCCATGACAAATCTCTCTCACTGCATATGTCTGCAGATTGAATACACAAATGGGCCACATGTTCCATCCCTGCTCTTTAGCCAAAGTCATCTGTGCCAATGTCAAAAGTGATAAATGGGTTATGTGGCGCCTATGAGAGAAAGCAGTGAATTTTTATAATGTATTAAACGGGGGCGGGAGGCTGAGCAGGCAGGCAGGAAGGCAGAGATGAAGGACAGGAGCGGAGCTGGAAAAGTGGGCTGTCACGCCGTAGTGTGGTGCTGTAGGCAGGGGACCTCTGTCACACGCAGTTTGAGTGCCTGCTTCACATCTTTACTGGCACCTCGTCCATATTTCCCTCAGATATCCAGCCATCAGCCCCCCTAGAGCTCTCAGCTGTCCAGCAAGGAAGAAGAGCTGGCAGACACAATAGCCAGCGACTGTTCTGTCAGATGCATCGTATGGCACTGTACAGTACGTGTGTGCACGTGCGTGTGTAGGAGTGTGATATTTTTTTGTGAGAGCCAATTTGAATTTCAGATCTTCACATATAGGACATTGTTTCTATTTGAGGTCACCTTGGTTGTCCATTTTCTTTACAGGATTTATTTAAGAGCAGGGTGAAAACATACGCTCACTTTCAGTGCTTACCACCAAAATGCGCCTGAAGGCTGAAGATTGTCTTGGATATATATTTTTTTTCTTCCCTACGAATCATCATTCGGCCTTTTTTTTTTTTTTTTAAACCTTGGCCAATTACCACCACTGTCACATGACCTGCATGTAACACAACCTTGCATTACAAACCTTAGTGTGTATGTTATGTGTCTCCTGCACGTATGCCAGCAGTTCTACTGTCTCTTCTGAGACAGTCATGGGAGACATACCATTATAAAGCTTAAGGTTAGGGAAACAGCTGTGTGTGTGTGTGTGTTTGGACCCAACTGATTCGTCTTCAAACAGCTTTTGAAAACATTTATGGTAAAGCTTTAATCTCAAGTTCTTCTTCTCTCTCTGGTGCATGTTGGAGGTAGAAAAGTCCAAAAATACAGTAAAAAAAAAGTAAACGCTCTTATTATGGATTTCAACAGACTATGAACAAAGTGACCAGATATCCATCATTTCTCATGCTTTCTATTCGCCCCCACCCCAATTCGTGTACACTCTAATACCTCAAATGAATAGAATTGTGTTTTGGATAAAAGTAATTCCCATTATAGCAGTTAAATAACATCAGTTTATAATGAAACGTGAAGCACCGTAGGAGGGGACTGCAATGCTGAGAGAAATTGGATGTAAAAGGAGAGGGCGCGACCTCAGTAAGTTCATTTTGAAGCGATTATCTAACATGATTATTTCAAAAGCCACCCCTCACACCAGTGCTCTCTAATTGGGAAAAAATTACGCTCTCTCTCTATTTCTCTCTCATAAACACACACACACACACACACACTGATGCACACATGATCACAGAAGCACGAACAGTTTGATCTGAACAGACAAATGAAGTCTGCAATTATTTTAATATCACCCTAACTGGCTTCCCCATTAGGCAATTACCATAGACAGTCCATGACAGGTACTTTTGCATAACTTACAGGTCAATCATTATATTCACTTCACTTTATGAAATGAATGGGTTAAAATGACTTGGTAAAACTTGGTAAAAAACGAATTTGGATTGTTGGATTGATGGAGTGTAATTAGCAAATTTATATAACCCCAAAACCCCAAGTAATGTTTAGTATATACATTCATGCTACCCAGAGGATACATCCTTTAGATGTGGATAATCACAGTAATTCTGGATTATCCAAAGTGTCTCTGCTTGTTTCAGATAAACTGGAGGCGCCATTATCCCATGCGGCACCTATGTTATTTAAATAGCAAATGCATTCATCTCGACCAAATTTGTCCCAGCACGGTTGCAATGATTCACAAATGCATTTCCGCTTCACGCAACATAACGTGCAAGATGTTAAACGCTGTGCTCTGTGCCAGGCCTTCCTGCTTTGCGTGCGTGTTCACTGGCCGGTCACAATATGTAACCATCTCACCACAAGTGGGAAATTTGTTACACTGTGCCATCATGATCACAACCTGCCAATATGCAACTGCACCTGGTTTTTAAAGGGAATGAGAAGCGGTACTTTGTTGTGTGTTGCACCCAACGAAGACGAAGTACGACCCTTTCCATTCACTGGTGGTGACTATTTTTTTGGCTGTTAAAATAGCAAAAGTGGATACAGACACGCCCCAGAAAGCATTTGCCTCGTGCACTTTCGTCGACTCTACTCTGAAAGTGCCACCCGTGATGTTTAAAATCTTAAATGACAAATAGTTGTGGTATTTGCTGCGCTCCCTTTTAATTTGACTTCCCTGATCTTACTTCAAAACAACATTTAGACCATCATTTGTGCGTTTCAGTGCGGGGAAACCAGTTGTCACAAAAATGTCATCCTACAAAACAGATTAAGTACACTCCCTGATTATGGATTTCAACAGACTATGACCGAAGTAACCAGACATTTCTCGCATTTTCTATTCGCTACCCTCCAATTCGTGTACACTCTCATGGTAGTTTGTGATTGTGTGTGTTTATCAGTGCAAGAAAAGCTATTTCTGATGCGCGTGGGTCCGTCTCAGTCATTGTGCAGATTTGGCGATGTGTTGCTCTGTATTGTGCGTCGCTGTCTGACAAAATCCATTTGGAATTACATGCATAAAGAAAAACTGAGACACGCACGGAGCACCGTGTGTACTGTTTTCCTCTGAAATTCAACTCCCATCCACTTGACATGCCTTTGTTCCCTTAGAGTGATCGAGAGGAAATCAAAAGTAAAGAACTACTGTGTATGTGAGTGTGTGACCGTTCGCACTTATTACACATGAACAAAAAAAAAAGAAAATGTATGTATCAAATTTATAAGCACTTGTTTTACTGGGAACACATTTAGACAAATCTACTTTTTTTTAATTAATTAATTTGATTTGCCTATGTCCATAAAATACACATTCATATTGAACTCATTTGCTGTTTATGCTTTGAAGGAAAGGTAATAGCAACATAATAGCTTATGTTTTATTTTATCTGCGTGACAAGGAAACATTTATTTTTAATCCACAACACATGCTCTGCCAACATGTTTCATTTATTTTGCTAAAACAATAGAAAACTAATTCCAGTCCAATGTTCTGAGTGATTTCTGTGCAGTTAAAGAATGTCAGTCTTTTTCTGACGATTTTCTGCAATTATTACTCCAAAACTTGGCATAGTATCAGTGTAGCATTATATGAACCTATTTTCTCAGAGATAAGGTTGCGATAACTGCCTAAGGCTAACATGCTGATTGCCATGTGGCTTGTTTTATGTTTTTTTCACACTGTATTTGAAGAGCAATCACACACTGCGGATGACTCACCAGAGTTATCTATGATTTTTCTGCATAGTATCCCTTGGTCGACACAGCAGAGGGGTAGCGTGAAAACATGATTTGTCAGATAGCGGGCCCCATCTCAAGACCTGTGCTAGTTTCAGTGTGACGCGGACATTTTTTTTCCGCCCGAAGTCCATGTTATTTAAACAGCAAATGCATTTGGGCCCGCTGGGGCACCCGTGGGCATGTTGGTTCTTAAAATGTCAGGCACATTGATGCCGCATTGCTATCTTGAGACAATGGAAAGTGATTGTGCAACTGACCAACAAAGGTCTAAAGTGAGCGGTGCAGTATTTGACTCTTAGTTCAAGGATTATCAAGAGAGCAATACACATTTCGTAATATATAAGGTAGAAAAGATATCTAACTTTTGTGCAGTTACGTCTCGCTAGAGCTGTGGGCAGCACGTTGATTCGCTCATGACTGACCCTGCCAGTACTGGGCTCGCTGGTCAGATCACAATACTGCAAAGAGCATCAAAAACATCACCCTTTATAATCGCAATCTGCCAACGAGCAAGTGCACCCCCCCCCCCACAAAAAAAGATTAAAAAAAAAACATTTAGCGTACTTGGTACAACCCTCGTGAAAACGTGCCTGGTTTTTTATGCTGTGAAAATAGCAATGCTGACATCAACAGGCCCTGAACACTTTTGCACCACTTGATGTTGACTGTGCAGCTTGGCCTGTTAAAGTAGAGCCCAGTATCTTGAACAATGGTGGATACTGATTCAGTATCACCCATTAACTAACCCTAATGAAAACAAATTGGACTAGACTCATTTCAAGGGAATTTCGAAAAGGGTTTCGCCACTGTTTGTTTCTCTCATAAAGTTTGTTTCATTCTTTTTCCTAGAACGAAAGAAGATTACACTGACTGTTGGAAACCAGCTATCCTACAAGAAAATCTACAACGTTGTGGGATACCTGAAAGGGAGGAGGAACCCAGGTTTGTACAAATGCTTTGAAGTTTCATCTTGAAGCATAGACCAAAATGACCAACGTGTTTTGCAGCAATCTGGTCTAATTCTATCCCACAAAAAAGAAATTTTAACCACTTTCCAACTGTTTTGTTTTGCACTTTCAATGTTTTTGTGTTTTAAACATTGCAGTGGTAGTCTCAGCAGAAAAGACACTGTTCATCTGTTGATCTCTTGTTATTCTGCTCAGCAATAACAAGACAATACAGTACACTTACTCAGTAAATCCATTTTTGTGATTCCCAAGCCCATAGGTCGTCTGTGAAAGCAGACTATTATGACCCTTAATAATATTTTATTCATAGGCGACCTGTGTGGTAATTACGATGGGAGCAAAGGAGGAGGTGAGGTGACGTGGTATAAAAAGCAACAAAGTCCAAGCCTGGACTTGGCTGAGGTTGCGGTGGTTGGTTTGGTCGACAAAACACAGGACTGTCAAGCAAGAAGCTACTGTTTCTTCACGTTTAATCATGTTTATACCTGTAATCATGGCAACAAAGATCCTCTAACCTGTTTTAACCCAAACCATTATCTGTACCCAACCCCAAACCCAATGTTTTTTTATACACAAACCTAACCACTAAGGGTCACGTAAGGTGGAGGACATTTTGAAAATGTCACACTGGGTACGAGGAAGTCTTTGCTTTGAGGAGTATTTTTTTTTCTTTTCACATACAGTATATCCTATAGTTTAATTCAAATTCAATCTTATTTATCCCTGAAACCATGGCAAGAAAAGTCCTTTAACCTGTTTTAACCCAAACCATTATCTGTTCCCAACCCTAATAGATTGGTTTTTATACACAAACCTAACCACTTAGGGTCACTTAAGGTGGAGGACATTTTGAAAATGTCATTAAGTAGTTACAAGCAAGACTTTGCTTTCTGGTTTCATTTTTTTCTTTGCATATATAGTAGAGCCTATCGTTATTTTCAAAGGTTACTTTTAATTGGTTTTGATTCTGTGGGACTGGAATGACTGAGCTCACTGTGTTCATGATCAAACTCCCCCAAACTACCGCCTTGTTGAATAGGAGCAGACTGTGGCTCTGACAAAGGGCTGCGGACATGTCACCATCTGATAATCACGTTAAGTTGCTGCATGAAAGCTTGTGCGTCTTCGACTAATCTGTGCCCAACCCATGAAAATCTTTGTTACTCAGTAGTTTTACCTAATGTGTGTGCCTCATAACAAAGAAAAAAAAAAACAAAAACAAAACAAACAAAAAAAAAACAGTGAAAACAACAAACAAAGTTGTAAAATTGATGAAGATGTTTTCGTGTGCTTTTTCAGCCTAGATCTATTGGAAAGCTCATGCTTATTCACTCTGATGTGAAGAGGTCTGTTAAATTCAATGTAATCACAGCGATAAGCAAACTAATATATTTTCTCTGAAAGAACAGCTGCACTTATGCTGCCGTGCGTTCAAAAAGAACAGGTTGCATGGCTCTTTCGCTTTTCTGTGATCTAGAGCTGATGCCGAGAGCTGAGACATTAGTTGTTCAATTGGCGAGTAACAATTTCATTCTATGTTCTAGTTATTCTCAGGGGAAAATTTCATTTCCTTAATTGGTTATGAAAGTTGAAAGATCTCTTCGGAGAGTTGATTGGATAAAAGCAAGCAATTTAACGAGCATTTGCATTATTTTTGACATTCTCTGGACACTTTATTTATAGGTTGCAACCTGAGTGACAAACTTACAAAGCATTGATTTTTAAGGAGAAGAACAACTCCATAACAACCTGCTCTGAAATACTATCGATTTATAAAGTTGTTTATAGCTGCAAACCTTCCAGCTCCAGGGAAATATTTGGCTCTTCAACTGCTAAATGTGGACTCGGTGTGCCATTTGGCGCTTTCGGAAGTGGTTTCAGTCAGAGCAAAATTTGAGAGCTGTAGATAGAAAACATTGATCTAAAACAATGTAAAAAGCTGTGCACTCTTCTTTCGGGCAATACTGAGTCAAACGGTGTCTGCAGCCTCACACTCTTTTTATAGTTCACTTCAAGTCAGAGCTTCTTCATTATAGTCCATTTATGGAATGCGTTGAGTGACAAGTCTGATAAAAACCCAAAAATAAATCAATAAATAAAAGGCAAGTGAATACAAAACAAATGCTTGTGACACCAATACCGGCTTAATACACCTTTTTTTAACGGTTCCATATTAATAAAGTTATTATTATTTATTATTTTATTATTCATTGGTCCCCTCCTCTTGCCAGTTCAGGTCATTATCAAACGTATTATGTCCTTTTAATATTTAAATGGCAAACCAGGCCTTTTAGTCAGCTGTTTCTATCCTCGTTCCATTTTAATCGCCGTTCTGCGGAGAAGACCTTTCGCCGTGCCCTTGCCTCGCCCTCACATGGTCCTCCTCGCTACTGTACCTATCCCGTCCGGTCACTGGTGGAAAATTACCTCGCTGATTTACAGTGTGATATTAGGCAGCCATAATGGGCCACTAAAGCAGATAATATGGGCCACAAATCTGTGGATGGAGCAACCCTTTAACTGGTTGTTGGCATTTGCTCATGTCTGGTCTACACTCATCTATCCCGACCCTAAACAGAACAGAATGAATATTCACGCACGCTGCGATGGCAGTTGTAGCTTGCTGCAAATGATGCTTTGAGAAATTTGTTGGGGACCATTTTTATTTTTATTTTTCTGGTTTTTGAACATTCAAATGTCAAGCAACGATGTAAGATCCTTGAAGATACCTGGATAACTACACAACAGCAAAAACAAAATCTTAGAGTAATAAAAATCAACAATAAAGGCCTCCTAACCTCCTTTACTGATTTATATATTTTGAGATCTAGTTAGTGATGAAGCAACTGATGAAGCAGCTTAAACTGCACTGGGACATGTCTACAATGCATTGAAATCATCTCAACTCTCTCTGTCTCTCTGTAGCATCTTCTCCGTGAAGACATTGAAGATATATTACTTGTCTAGCCCTGAGTTCTGGTGAAAACAGAAAAAAAAGATAAATATAATATAAATAAATATAGTATAGTGTAGTGTAATTTGTATATGCAGCCATATACCTTAAACAATCTCAAGTACCAGAGTGATGCTTCCATAACCATTCAAAGTTGAAGAGCATACCATTGATACTGCTCTTGTGTGTTTTCGGAAAAAAAACTGAGGCTGCCCTGGGCAATAGCTTAGCTCATCTTTGCGCAGAGTTGCCGGAGTGTGATGTTGGTGTGGCTCACTGATGTATTTTTACACCATGAGCTGAATATATATTGAAATATTGGGAATATTGGATCGGGTCACGCTTTGGATGCACAAAAAAAGCCCTTACGTGAGGCACCTATTGCTTTTCAAAATACTAACTACAATACACACAGTTTGTGCTTGACAAATTGTCATAATTTCTCCCGGGCCTAAGGGCAGTGACAACACATGCAGCTTTATAGATTTCGTGTTTTATTTTTATTTTTTTTTTCATATTTCATATTCTTTCTCCATTTAGTCTTCAGTATTAATCCTTTTGAATTTCAATGAAACAATAAAATAAATTAAACTTCCTTCCATCCATGTAACTGATTTGAAGCTTTTTACAGTAATGGTTTGGGTGATTTACCCTCAGAGCCCCTCACAGTAAAAAAATATATTGTCAGATTTTCAGGCTAAGCTAGCAGGGCTCTCTAAGCACCTCTTTTCTCAAACAGAGTCATCAGCACTTTATGTTTGAGTGATGAGCCTTGCTCTGTTCCTCTCTTTGCCTACAGGAAACTGCTTTGTGCATCCATGAAGCAAGGGCAACCCCTTCATCAAAATACTGGAATTTGCACCTTAGGTAGAATACCTCAGCGAGAGAGAGAAAGAGAGAGAGTGCGATGGCATGCCAGGATAAACAGAAGAAACTATTTATATTTCAAATTGCTTCTCAAGGATTTATAACAAACTGCCTTTTTTATACTTTAATACAATAAAACATAAATAATCTGAAACAAGAGCTGAACATGAAAATGGCAGCATATTTACTTAGTCTCCTAGGGAGAGCATCAGACTCCGAGAAGCTCCCGTTGGAAAATATGTTTTTAAGACTTACTTGTTTGGTAACTGTGAGATAACCACACCACTTTATTTAAAAAAAAAAAAAAAAAGTTTGAGAGTTTTAAGTTTTAAATGAAATGAGCAGATTTTTTAAAACAAAAATGTAGAAATTAATTCGCTTTTAAGTTATTTATTTATTTATTCACTTTATTATTATTTATTGACTACATCCATAACCTGATTTATGTCTGTATTTATTTCTCTAATATCCTGTCTCCTTGGAATTTTATGGTTCTGTTTGACATTTTTTCAAAATTGTGTTATTGACATTCTGTGGCAACTTATCAACATAATGTAAAGAAGATGTTGATGATGAGATAAACCATCTGAGATGAATGAATGCAGCATTGTTACCAGCAGGTGCTTACATACACGTTCTGTCTTTGTGGAGTGGAACATATGTGTTTGCGTGTCTCTCTAGCCGGTGTGGGTGAGATTGTTTTCTTTGGGAAACTACAGTTAGACACTGTAAGTGAATCCCATTTTATTATAGTTGTGTAATTCTGTATTCATATCTTCCCTGGCCTGGTCATTGTATCTTCGAGCAAGTGGATGAAAAAAAAGGGAAGCAAAATATCTTTTTAAGTGACTCTCAGTGAGTCACTTAAAAAGTGACTGCCTGGTACATAAAAAATAAGAAATTCATTTCTCGATCATCAAATGCATCCTTGGACGTAAATGCAAAAATTTCTAAAAAGCCATAAGGAGGACAAAGACCAAAATGAGTTGTCAGATTATCAGGTCGCCAAGGATGTACAAACTAAGACATAGTGAATTATCCATATTTGAATTATTGCGTTCCAGGCATTGAAGCAGTGACTGATCGAATACTGTTGCAGGGAGAGAGGGAGTACTGTTGTGCAGTGTAGGATGTTCTATTTAAAGCTGGTACAGTCGTGTGTGTGTCTGCGTGTCTATAGATAAATTGTGACCAGCAGTAAAAGGATGGATTTTAATTCATTGCTTTGTTTGTTATTGTATATCCTTTGAAAGCTCTGCATTAGTCTAGCTCACCTCGTGGTAACCTGAGTGGGTGGTTGGTAAGGTGATAAGGTGATGCTGAGAGGGTAAAATGGCAGTTGGGAGTCTGAAATAGCAGTAATTTACTGTTTTCTCTGAGGCTACAGGTTTTATATGTTGTTTTTGTTTAACTTCTTGAAGTTTATGAGTTTGTTTGTTTGTTTGTTTTTTTTTCGGCTTCCACGCCGCTGTTTACAGTTCGGCAGAATAACATCTGCCATGACAAGAGCTGGAAATTGGAGGTAAAACCATTGAGAGCTCAGCTGAGGTTTTGCATGGACATGTGACATGACATATTTGGATTTATTGACCCGGCCACTGAAAGACTCAAGGAGACAAAGACAAAATAATAATCACCCGCGCAAAGATACAGCAAAGACAACTATATTAAGCAAAAGTCTCATACTGGCTTCATACGCTGTCCACGTTAGCAGTTAAAGTATAACATATCATTGAAATTTTCATTTATTTATATGAAAAACTTGCTTCAAAATATTTGAGACCCACCAAAAACACCCCCTAGTTGGTTCTTGAGACTGCTTTGCCGGCCATTCGTCAATGACAAATAAAAATCTAGTGTGCATTTTTTTTTTTAATCACTATCTAATCTTTCCTTTATTTAACTTTTTTGGACATAATGTGGCAATGTAATACAAACGTACTGTGCTTACGCAGGTGCAGTGTCATTTTCTAATTCATTTGCTTTCAGATCGCTACGTCCTGGTCGGCAGTCGTCACGACAGCGAAGAGGGAGGTGGGGCTTCAGCCATCATGAATCAGCTCATCGCGGCACTCACGGAGCAGACCAAACACGGATGGGTGCCAGACCGTACCACTGTGTTTTGCTCCTGGGGAGGCTCAGCCCTGGGAAACATTGGGTCCTATGAGTGGGGAAAGGTCAGTAAGCACAAGAGAGTCTTATTAAATGTCATCTTAGAGGTAGGAAGTCATGGCTTCTGGAAGGATTGAAACTGATGTAAAAACACAATACAAGAAAGTAGAAAAAACAGAAACATATAGTAGTTGTGTAACACACAATCATACAGTACCGTATCTATAGAAAAACGTTTTCATCTTTTCAAAAGCTTTCTTTTTTTCTCTTCTATATACTGCTGCCATGTCATTTTAGCATTGAGCCAGTTAAAAGCCAAAATACTAAATGTGAAGGTGAGAGAGTAAAAACCTCTAAATAACCTCTAGTAAAAGCCTGTGAGACAACGAGAATCTATTGTGCTATTGTTTCTTGCACTTATATGATGTGTTGAATGATATTAAATGCTGCAAGCACAGGCAGATACGCTTATGCCAAGGGCAATAATATAACACGAAGAACTAAAAAGGAGACTTTCTTATGTACTCAAGATAATCACTACGTCAAGTCCACAAAATGTCAATGATTACGATGTGACGAGCGCAATGACGCCAATTCTGCAATTATGAATGTGACCTGGAGTGAAATGTTGACAATTCGTGCGTGTGTGTTCCCTGCAGGATAACAGCGTCGTACTACAGAGCAGTGCAGTGGCTTACGTCAGCCTGAACTCTCCGGTCAGAGGCACAGAGACTCTCAGAGCTACAGCTTCCCCGACTCTGCTACAACTCACCTCGGATATACAGAGGGTAAATATTACTGCTCCTTGTTGTCCTTGTAGAAAGATATTTGTCTGCTCGTTGTACTATTGCAATTGAAAAAAGAAAACAGAAAAAAAAAAGAAAAAACACCACTGGCTGCTATTAGAAGTGCAACTCACCAATAGTTCTGTTGTTCAATAGTTCTACTGCTATAGGGTTAGGGTTTGTTGTTCACACGACATTTTCTGCAACATCTCATTTAAAAGAACACAATATCTAAAAGTATTACTATACGGTTGGTGTACTCCAAGAGGCTAAATCCTGATGTTGGGTTTGGTTTCCTCACATCCTCAGATCCACCACAGAAATTTACACATTAAAGTGTCAGAGATCCAATTGTTAAACGTCAGTTCGGTGGATATCCTTTATTTTGTTGTTGTCAAATCACCCCTTTTTATGCTCTGACTGACCCCGATCTTAAGCAACAACATATATCTGATAAATAAAACGCATGTTTACTCATTTAGTGTGACAATACTAACACCTATTATTTTGTCATCTTCATCAATAGCCACGCTAAGTAGTACTTTTTTATAGCCCCACAACAGTATTATCTCAGATTTGGATGAAACGCAATGCTTTTCCTGTTAGTACGATACCTAGTGCGAGTACTACTGTAGTTACTACCTACTCTACTACTGCAGCAGAAACTATTACTGCAACAACTATAGCTACTAGTACTACATCTCTGCTACAATTATTAATACCACTAGCATGACTACTACTGTTAATTTAGCTTGTGTTATTGCAACGGTAGCTTACCTGAGATATACAAAGTCTGAATAGACAGATGACCACGATTACTGCTACTACTGCCACCAGTTTATATTACAGGTATATGGCGAATAGCTACAGATGTCAAGAAGGCCTAGTATACATACTGTATATTTAGTCATTTTGACCAATAGTGTGAGGAAGTGTCACTCAAGAAGAAGGAGGTGAGTGTTCAGTGAGAGACCCTGAATGCCAGAGTGCCCCGACGCAGGAGTAAATCCTACAGGAGGAGGCGCCCTGGCGGCTCTCCTAGGCACAGCTGTGCCCGTCCTGCTGACAGGAGAGCTACTCATGCTACGATATCGCGGCCTTCGGTGGAAGCAAATGGCCTTGAATGGGCAGCAGCAACTGCCTCTGTCTCTCTCTGAACCCGTGTAAATCACGTTTCCCTTATTTTGATGATGAGACCAGTCAGATTGCTGCACATACCTCTTTGAGATGAGACTAAACAATGGGGTTTAGATTATTTTTGGGTAGGGGGCGGGAACTTAATCAAGACTAAAAGCAGGGTCTGTTATGGTCACAAGAAGAGGTGACGTCGTGCATCGCATCGAAGTGTCGATGATTCCATGAGCTGCAATAAACATCTTCAGGGTAAGACGTCCTGGCCTTAAGCGTGCTCTCTTCTCAGTTGCCCTTAGACCGTGATCAACAAACTCTCCCAGACAAACAGCATAG
Organism: Rachycentron canadum; assembly: GCA_038496675.1. NCBI lineage: Eukaryota > Metazoa > Chordata > Actinopteri > Carangiformes > Rachycentridae > Rachycentron > Rachycentron canadum. The sequence goes on along the minus strand of CM076656.1, from coordinate 14,045,537 downwards.
TTTAATCATACTTGGTAAAAAGCAGCAATATATTTTTATATGATACAGTACATAGTAATCTAATAAGAATGTTGACATTTTAACAATATATTACAATTGTAGAAATCACATAATGTAATTAGATAATAATTTTTGAGTCAATGTGTAATATACTGTTATATATTTGACACAATATATCATATTCCCATACATTTCTGTTCTTACCATTGTTTGGACAGTGAGATCGTTCCAGCTGTGCAGGCCCTCATGTGGAAGATCCCGAACAACCTTCTACCATACTTACTTTTACTTCATGTCATTCCGGTCTCTCTTTGTGCTTGTTTTGCTCGTGCTCTATTTGTATTTATTTATTCATTTTCCATCCTTGGTCTGTGTAACAGACTGACGTAATGGTTGGTACATTAACGAGTGGAACATAATCACAAGAAATAGGGAGACTTTCTTAGCAGGGAGAGATTCTTTAAAGTATGTCACCTACTCTGTGAAAGGAGGAGGCTAACGTTCTCCGTGTGATCTAAAATAAAACTAACTTCACTCGCACCCCATCCCACACTTCGCATGCACACAGAATCTGCAGTGGCGATTCCACTGATTAAGTATAGCAGCTCTATGATTCAGCCTCCCAAACTTTGTCTTTATTCCAACCTGGGGGTGTTTTTCAGATATGCTCAGCCCTCGCAGACATTTTCTTCACAACTTTTACCATCTCTTTAAACTTTGAAAACTTTTGCCTTTTAAAAAAAAAAAAAAAAAACACACATATCATTGTCACTCTCTCTCATTTCATTCCTCCTCCTCCTCCACTGCCTCCTCCTCCTCCTCATCTTTTCTTTTTTTTGTTCTTTCCCTTCTCCCTTAAGCACTACATTCCTTTCTCTCCACCTTGCTGTCTCTCCCTCTATCACCTCTTAATCTCCTCTTTCATTAGCAGCAAGCACTGTATCTTCCCACCCTCTCATTTTCCTCATTAAAATCTCCCTCTCCACTCCTTCTCTCCCGCCTTGCTCCATCTCTTCAGGTTATGCTGCACAGTATTTTTATTTCTGTCTTTAGGTTAGTCATCCATCCACAGGGAAGATTCATTTTCCTGTCAGGCACCGGGGCAGGTACAAGAGGTCACAAGTGGACAGATAGTACAGCGCGATTCCCCTGCACTACCATAAACTAAATAATTAGTAGAAAAGTCCCAATCTACCTGTGACATTCTGCTGTAATGAAGCTACAGACATCCTCTGCCAAAGTCGTATAAAGAGAAAAAGTAAAAAAATAAAAAGAGAATGAGAGAAAGTAACTTGTACTTTTGATGGTCCTTCATGAAACAGGGGGGGGGGGAAACTCAACTTGAATCTCTGTTTCTGCGCTGCTTTTTTAAAATTGTTGGCTTATCAAATTTATTAATTCATTCTGTGAAGCTATTCATGCCAACAGTAGTCTCATTCTTACTGGTCATCAATAGCCAGGGGACATTAATGTTGTTGTAAATACTGCTGTTAGAAGAAGTGGATTTTGACTGGCTCTCTCTATATTCCTTAAGGACAATTTCTCACTTAGTTTGACACTTTTTTCAATTCAAATCTTTCTATCTAGAGTGTAATTGTCAATGTACTACTTCATATGCCTACTTCCACTGGCGCCGCATTCATTCCCTCCCGTGAGGGTGAATTTTGCTTATTTAGTTACTGCTCACACTCAAGAGGTTATACTGTTGCGACTATCCTTGTTTCCTCTGGCTCTCAATGCTGACAACCTTGTAGTTGTAAACCTGATTTCTGTGACCACTTGGGGGAGGCAGAAACGACCTATAGATACGTGCATGTCATCATCTTGTAAAGTAGTTGTGGCAAATTTGTTAGCAAGCTGCAGCTTTTCTACTTATTCAACAAATACAGAGCAACATTAGCATGTCATGTGGAATTGTGGAATGCGGAAACTCCATCCAACTTATCATTGTAAGTCCAATATGCACTCTCTTCTCTCTCTTCTCTTCTCTGCTCTCTTTTTGGTCCCAACCAGCTCTAGCTGGAAATATGGCTCTTTAGCTACATTATTAGTTGTCTTAGCAATTTTGTTAAGATGTTAGGATTTGTGAAGTTGTTACCTCAACCGTCAAAGAAATGTTTTAATTATTCAATGTTTTTGTGATTGAATTTAAAAGAACCATCCATCCATCATCTATACGTCTTATCCGTTATCGCTGGAGCCAATCCCAGCTGATGTTGGGCGAGGGCAGGGTACACCCTGTTAACCTAAACTTTTTTAAACTAAACACGTGTATTTGGACTGTGTGAGGAAGCTGCAGTACCCGGAGGGAAGCCACGCAGGCACAGGGAGAACGTGCAAACTCTACTGGAATCGAACCCTGGTTGCACTACAACCTACAAAGAATAAAATTTTAAAACTTAATTAAAATTACGATTACAAATCTTTTTTTTTTTAAATTTATTACAATTTGCAGCGAGCCATGATCCTTGAATCATGTAATACACTAAACCTTGAACTGACTGTTTTAGAAGAGCCCTCATCTAAACAGTTATGTTGGTTATGTTCATAGATTGTTAATGTAACATTACCATTCTGCTGTAGAAGTGGAAAAAATGAAAAGATTTCTTTCGAGCTAAAACAATAAAGACGGGGACATAATGGTGGAAAGCAGGGCAGGTGCCTGCAAGGAAGAGACGATTTTAATAGCTACAGGAGGCGACTACACTGTTTCTGTAAAGTAATGCAGTGAACATTTGGTGAGTTGTGTGGAAGAATGGTTGCGAAGCTCACACGAAGGAGTGTGCATTTACATTGTTAAACTTGTGCCAGCATGAGTGGTGGAAACACAAGATTCATAAGAAATACGTGGGTGAGAAAATTCAGTCAGCAGAAGTATATCAATGATGATAATTACTTAATTGTTGTGGTTGAACCAACATGCAAAACATTACAGCTTCTCAGTTGCTCTCTTTACCTTCATTGTCTCATATTGTGTCTCTTGTGACTATTTCTGCAATTTTGGCCACTGCATGTGGCTATTGTGCACATAAATGTCATGATACTGATAGTTTAGGCCATGATCAGACACTTTATATGGCATTTGCAATCATTTGTCTGTGAAAATTGGTTGTAGCTTTCCACCTGCAAATGCAGGATTCGTTTCATGATGAATAATTAAATAATGCACCCAATAATGTGTCCAATTATGTGCGCTAGAAAGACGCATTTTTATCAAGTACCCTAGGTAGCTTCCTTAGTCCATTGATTTGGATCATAACAAAATCACATCTGTAACTTTATTGTGGGAAGCTTTGTACAAAAATGCTGCTCAAATGTTTCCACTTTATTGTTGTGTGCACAACCTTTATAGTCCCAACCAGCACCGGAGTGTATTAGCATGTTAACAAATCAAAAGGGTCAAATGCATCATTACAATTCTACAAAGTACCATCTTAGAATCCTCATTCCTCTGTGTTTACTCTTTATTTACCCTCTTGTCTCGTCTTGTCTTGTCTCGTAGTACCTAATTGTCCATTCGGTGGCAGCTGTCTCTGGCACACTCTATCGCTCTATTCATCATCTTGAGAGTCTCTGAGCTGCCCCAGGTACGCTCCCCACCTCCCAATATTTAGAAACAGGTCTAAGCATGTCATTAATCATGTTTGCGCAAAGGCCGTAATACTTCCTACTTATCTTACTTTGCTGGGAACTGTCTCCCAAATCGAGATGCTGCTGCACTGATAGTTTTGGAATGGGTGCTTGGGAACCAATTATAATACAACTACATGCGCCTTTTGTAGGAGATTTACACCAGAAGGAGGGACAACAAGGGGGTGGACGGAGAGAAAGAAAGCAAAAGGAAACGAAGCAAGCGGGGCTTTGGTGGCCAGCAGAATACAAAACAAATGGAAGGGGGCTGGCTTTAATTGGGTATTGTTCCATAGATGTGTGGGTCTATTCTCCAGTCGTAGTGTGGGTGTCGTGTAGCAGGTACCTCGATTTGAAAACAAATGGTCACCAGTGGACAGTGTATTGTTAGAATGAAAAAAAGACAGTTGTGCTAAATTCTTCATCTTTCCTCTCTCTATGAAACAGACTTGTTTAATTGTGCTGTTCGTTTCCACAAGCACACGTTTCTTTCTTTGTGTGTAAAATTTGAGATGCCTAAACAAAAATTAACAGTAAATGTAGCAGCAGCATGCTGTTCTTTAAAATTTGCTTTAGTTTCATTGATAAAGTTGGTAAACATTTCTTTGTTATGGCGCTGTCACTGATATTCCCTTATTTCACAAACGATAAACAATAGAACATGGTGGATTGTGGGACATTATGAGCTGCCAGAGATGCATTAGTCATGCTTGCAGAATTTTGCTTCACTTACATAAGGCTTTGATGTGGGACAGGCCATGCTGACCGACAAGAGCATTTTCAATCTTGAAATGGAAAAGTGACAGCCCCTGACAGGACCCAAGCTAAAAGGTACTATTTTTAAGGTTTGCTATTGCTGTATAGCCAGTGTTTGCATCAACAGCTGCTTAGTCAGTCTCAAGAAAATTTTAGGAGATTCCTGAATCTGTATATCTGTCCTTGCTTATCCTGTCTGACTTATTACCTTATGATAGTCATGGGGTTGTTTGCGAACATTTAATATACAGCAAAACCACCAACTACAGTTTGAGACCAGAGACTGGATATAAAAATGAACATAGACACCGGGGTTGAAAACTGAAGCAAATGCGGAAGTGCTTTAAACCTGCATTCAATCGAATGACTGTCAGGGGGCACAGTGGGTTGCCAATGGTTTCAAACCACATAATTGGGGGTTTTAAAGGGTGAAATTTAAATGTTATCAATTCATTGTTACAGTTTAGCCAAGCTGCTATATTCTTTTGAATTTTTGGTCAGTTGGTCAGGCCATTATTACAGTCAAGCTAATTAACGTGTTAAGAAGGACTTTCCAGCCACTGCGAAATTACACCAAACACACACACAGCAGAGGTAGATATTGGTGATGAAGGAAATATCGATGACCTGTTAACACACACATTCCCTCTAACCACACTGCAACTGTTATTTTCTCAATATTACTCTCCACCTTTCATTCTCTCCCATATCCACCTGTCACTGTTGAAATATAGAGTTCGTCAGGTTGATGGTATTTTGATTCAGAATCCTTTCAGGAAAAAATGGGCGTATTTGTAATCCTTTCAAGTGAGTCAAAGCTTATTATAGCAGTGGTGCACTGCGTTTTTTTTATTTTTTTTTTATTTTTTTTTAATTTTTTTTTATTTTTTTATTTTTGTTTTTCAAAGTCTCAGAAACAGGGTCACTTTGGGGCACTCTGCCAAGTAACTAGTATATAAGTATATATAAGAGTTTATTCATGTATTTATCAAAAACTGTAAGTCTTTGTGTGAAATACCCACAACTGGATGCTAGTGTAAAAGCAGACAAAGAATGACAACACAGTGAAACATAATATAATATAAAAGGCATTAAAAACATGAAGAAGCATTTTAAAATGTCCTTATAGCCACATTAGCGATTACCTTGATTGTCTTACATACACAGTAGACAATTTTGACTAAGATCCATCAACAGATCAGCCAAATTTTCCAGTTTAATGCACACATCGTGGTGGTTGTTGCTGGCGATGTCCACCTCCCGTTATAGCTGTTATTATTGTTCAAAATGTCACAACCCGCTTGAAGTCCCTTCTCCCTTGACACCTGCCTGTGCAACAAAATGGATAAGACATGAAACTGAAAAAAAAAGAGCTTGAAGTACATTTGAAATGACTTAAAATTACTTGCAATAAATACATAGTAATTTGCACAGAAAAATTGTGAGGAAGAAGACCATCATTTACCAATAAGAATAACATTTTTACATGTTCTTTCCTTAAACGGTTATGCTGAAATCTTATATAAAGGCCCCCAAAACAAAAATGCATAACTTAGATCATCCATGGAGTGTATCTCAGATGCCATAGATCTTTGCATATTTCCAAATATGGTGCACTTCAAGCAGAATTTGTGTTCACTGTGGCAAATCATCCTCGTGCACTCGCTCTTCGAGTATATGCCGACTGCAAAAAGTAACAACTGATATTTTAATTGAATTATGATACCATGACAGGCTTTCAAACGTGAAAAAGGAATGACAATAGGCCAGCTTCAGAATTCCACTGTAAATGGTAAATATGAACATCATCCACATTAGGGAATATGCATAGATGTGTAATTTATGTGTCTAATTTATGTGTTTCCCCACAAAATAACAGTGGAAAAGGAGCTGATGATAAATCAGCAGAATGAGTCTCTGACTTTACGGCCGTGAAGCCATCCAAGATGGTTCGACAGAATGCCTGGCATAATGTTTGAAATAGTACGCTGTCGGCAATATGTTTGAATTACCACAGTTCTTGTCTCGTCAGGAAAGGCACTGTTTGACTGCAGCAGGCTCCTTGAATCTGCATAATCACGGGGGAGAAGCCTTTCGGCCTCAGACAGTATTAATGCGACTGCCATTGTGGCTTTTCCATCACAGCGTCATATGACAGCGACAGAACATAAGCAGGGGGATACATATGAAAATGTGTGCTAAGTGAAGAATGAGCCCTGTTATTACTTGTGGCTGTGACATTCGTCAGGTGCTGCACTGTGATGCATTCGTCCAACGGCAGTTTGTGTCTTGCCCAGGCTGCAGATGCCGCGCAAGACTTACTCTATGTGACAGATGAAAGCAGGTGCAGTCATACAGTTTTCTTGAGACTCATGTCTCCTTAATAGATAGCCCTTAAATGAATTAAAGACAGATTACAGCCTAATTTGTGTATAACCTATAGCCTTTGAATATACATAATTGCTCTTAGCTGAGATTAATCAATGCCTATTCCCTAAGTGCTCTGTTTCTCTGTGGGCAATCTTCTGGACGGTTGACTTTTAACCCACTCAGCAATCATTTGATCAGTTGCTAGAAGAGAAGAAGTACTTTACTGAGATGGAAGATGATGCATCGCATGGGGTTTATCCTAATTAATCGAATTAAAATTTTAAATAAATGCACTATTTTTATGCCGAACACATACTGTATGCATGTAAATATGCTGTATCCATTACTCATTTGCTTCCTGGGATACATTATATGCCCAATGCCATCTGTTTTACTGGGCCATTATCTTATTTTGACTAATTGGTGATTTCACTGACGTAATCACAATTGACATAGATTTGTACTAATGCTTTTTCTATATTTCAACTTACAAAATACAGAGAATTCTTCTTAAGTTTGTCTAGAAAGTAGTGTAGCACGAATTGTTATAATAAATAGTCTTTGCTAATTGGGACACCACTTCCCACTACAGGGAAAAACTTGTGAATATATTGATTAGTGTGACTTCTTCATTTAATGGATCCCCAGTATCCACTTCAACGAAACACAACAGTACAATGACTGACTTTAAAGGAACAGCTTTATTAACTATGCTATGTATTACATGGTAAATGAGATGTCTGATCAGCAAAATGGAAAACCAAAAGATCCGTTGAGCTGATGAAATGAAAAGTGCAATGAGTTGGGAAATAATGGGTGAGAATATGTTTTGGCTATTTACAATATGGCTACACTACTAAATGACACTGCTAATGATACTGTGTCTGCGAATATGATGATTGAATATTACTATCATTTACCATCAACCCAGTCATGAGCAACAAGGAGGAGATGGAGTTGTCCACTCATGCCGTTGCTGTGGCGACCCAAAGCAGCCAATTGGCGACCTTCGACGGCCGTACCTGGGCATCGTCCGTTACCAAGGTGACAGGCTCTGCCAACGTTTCAGCTTTGGTGAAGTCTCATAAACCCCCAGTGCATTTCATTTTTTCTGCGACTGTGATTCTTTGGCTCTCCCAAATGCAGTTGCGATAATAATTCAGAAGAAGTAACAAAATATCCAGAGGTCATTCTGCCATTTTTATTTGGCTTTTTGTTGTTTTTTTGTTTTAAAAAAAAAGATTGCGTGGATGTGCACAGATTAAAAAAAAAAAAAAATGACAAAGAAGAAATTAAGTGAAAATGACAGAATGGCAGAAAGCCGAAAATCACTGTGTGAAGTGATCACAGGAGTATCATTCCCTGAAGGCTGGCGCACGCTTCAAGGGTGGTACCCGTCTTCTCCTTTTGCTTCGACTGGAGAAAAGAGAAATTTCTATAAAACTTTTGGATTGCTTAATCTGGAGTTTACTTGTGAAACTTGCACATCTGCCTTCCACAATGACCATAAAACATTTAAATGGCATTTAACTAATTACTAATAAACCTAATGGCACAGATAATGACAGAAGGGAGCAATACAATCGTAGATGTCATATTACATGAATTAAAACATGAATTTACCATAATACTTAATAATTTAGATCTAATTCCTAAAGCTACGAACAAATACATGAGATATACAGTAGTTATTTGATTATAATAATAATAATAATAATAATAAGACAATGTAACTGTCTGTGATGTCTGTTAGCTTGTGTGAAAGATGCTGACAGTATGGTTACATAGATAACATTGTCTTCTTACAGTATATATTCAGCCATTTTATAGGACAGGGGGACTGACCTAAATTAGATCAAACTTTCAAATTGAAGATTTGTATTATTTTAGAAAAGAGGATAAGCACCAGCTTCTGATGACTCTGTAATCTAAAAAGGGACAGAGGAAGTAGAAATCCTTAGTGTGTGTGTGTGTGTGCGTGTGTGTGTGTGTGTGTGTGTGTGTGTGTGTGTGTGTGTGTGTGTGTGAGTCCAGGGTTTACAACTTAATGGTAGTCAGTCCTTGTGGTGTTACCTTTCTTACGTAAGTAACAATTAAATGCCAGGCTAGAAACAATGTAATGTGAAAATGTAAAATGAAGATTTTGGCATTTACTCCAATTTTGCCTCATGTTCATTTGTTGATCCTCTGGAGATCATTTGACCCATGGTCTGGTCTCTCTCTGTTCTGGTTTGTGGAAGAAGGATCCTTTGTCTCTGTTGTCTATCAATTTGATAGTTTTGTGGTCAGTAAAGTAATAAAGGTGACATTTTAGGGTCCATAACTCTAGATATCCTTACTATGAACTTCTTTAATGGCCTGTGACTGATGCCAGGCCAGGTACGTCCCCAACAATAGTGACACTTGCTTGAAATTCACTTCCAACAAGCCTTTGACAACCAATTCCTTACAGAGGAAGCTCTCAGTGAAATGGGATTTTCTGCTCAGTTCCTCATTTTGAGGTTTTGAGTGCTAAGATCAGAAGGCGTAGCTAAGTATATCCTCCGCAGACCCCTCTCATAGTTTGGTGCACACAGTACTCTGTGAGCATTTATGTCTATATTAATGTTTACTGGGGCTTTCAGGTAGCTCGTTCGTGTCATTCAAATTAATGCCAGATTGATTGCTACTCTCAAGAAAACATTTTCTTCACTCACTCAAAACCAGACCTCGCTCCCCGACCTCACAAAGTTCTTTCAAGGTTTTGTTCTTTTTTAGTCTTTGTCGAAACTGATGATTGCTTTTCAATATGCTCACAATGTAAAACAATCCAATGCAACGGCCCTGCAAAAAAAAAAAAAAAAAAAAAAAGCTAGCTGAGCTAATAAAGATTATCTTCAGCTAAGTCAGATTAAACTCAGCGATATGGTTTTGCAGCCACACTTTGTGGCGCTATTGTTTTGTCCAGCAAAATTTTCAAAAGCCTATCAATACACCAATCTATTGCTGCAAACATTTTAGTCTCTGACAACACCTATATAAACACAATGCAAACTTCAGAATGATTGCGTTTATTACAAGGAATTCAAATGGACCTACTCCTTTGTCTCAGTGGATGGTTTATCGACAGTGATTTTACTGTGAAACACACCTTTCCTTGTTTCCCCAATCGAAACTAGGCTGAATTACTTCTTTTATAATACCCTACTATATACAATCAAATATTTTTTTCACTATATCCTTTCTTTACATTTTTACTTTTAAATTTTTTTCATGCTTATTTTTTATTTAAATGCTTTTTTGAAGTAAAAGGAAAAACTTGAATCAGATATTTAGTTGTATAGCATTTGGTATGGCCATCCCTTGCCTCTCTTTAACACTCTTCTCTCTTTGCTACCCTTGAACAGTTTTTCAAGTACTTAATTCTCTCAAGATGCTTGAATAACTTACGCTGCATCTTGGAGAAGCCGACTCAGTCCTGCGTATCGAGCCTGTCTCCGTAGTTTGTTCTGACTCTGTGTGTTTGGAGTCGTTGTCATACTGCAGAAGGAATTTCGTGCCAATCAGACGCCTCCCAGACGCCTTTTAAACATAATAGTGCCCAAAACTTTTTGCACGGTAGTGTGTTTTATAATTAGCAAGATGTATAGCATATAAGAGGATTTCTTAATCGCAAATGCAGTTTTTATTTTTGTTTATTATTGTAGTTTTTATTTCGGTCCAGTGTGTATTTATGAGTTATTTAAAATGTATTTGGTCAGTCACAGTATTTCTGGCTGACCTTTCATGTTCAGTTACATTATTTTTTATCCTGACTCTATAGCAACTCTGCTACACCTTCAGGATCAAGTTGAAGTGAGACTTAAGAAAGAATAAGACTTGTTTTTGACTATTTCGATACACTCTGTCTGTGCCTGCGTTTCTTTCCCACCCACCCCCCTCTTTCTCTCTTTGTCTCTTTAATATCCCAGTCACTCATTACTGGATGGCTGGGACATGCTTTTCAGTTGAACGGCTGCAAATGGCTTTTCCAGAGACCACAGTGCAGAACAAAATCATTATTATCATCACACACATAATGCAAAGTTGTTTTTATCATTTGCCACTTTTGTTGATGTTGCTTGTTGCATTCTGCATTCTGATTATGGTGCGCTACCGCTTACTGTTACATTCTACTTATTTAATGTATCATAATGCTGATGTACATAATTGCAGGGCCACTCTTTCCATAAAATCCTATTCTGTTCATGAAAGGAAGATTATTTCAAAGAAGAAGAAATGGCCTCAATATCCTCACTGTCAAAGATTATCCAGTTTCAAGCTTTTAAGTCCAAGTCCAGCAAGCCATTCTGTGTAGCACATATGATTTTGTAGGCTGAGAGGTACTGAGTGGTAAGCTGAGATCTCAAAATGATTTCACTCCCTTCTGATCATAGCAGGCAAAGAAATTAAATATTGATTCCTGGTGTGGCACAACATGCTGAAATTACCAATTTTCTCCGCTCTCTCACACCCCTTCTCTCCCTGTTAACTTCCTTTCTCTATCTTCCTTTTTTTTCTCTTTTTTTTTTTTTACACCTCTCTATTTTGTTATCCCCAACACACACACACTTTCTTGTAATGTACTGTATGTGGTTGTAAGAGAGGAAAAGGGGGACTTTAAATCTTATTTCTAGCAGATGGGATGATAGTTTATCTCTCTATATGATCCCACTTTGTGACTTAAGCAGAGGTTTTTGTTTTGTTTTTTTTTTGCTGGAATTCAAAGACAGCAGAGGCCTGTGTTGAGTAAATTCTGTGACCTTGAAAAGCAGCTGTATATTCTCCAAAATCATAGTTTGATGAAAACAAAGGAGAAAGGTTAAGCTAGGTTTTCATTCAACACAGAAAACTAGAATATATTTTTTTCCCTCTGGCACAGAGAATATAAGATCAGAGCCAAAGTCAATAGGAATTCTGTTATATAGACTGGATCCCTGTGGACATTCAATACATTTTAGATCATTTTCCTTCCAGAATATATACTACATGAACACAGGACAAGGAATATTGACCTATATGACCTATTCAGCCTTCAGTATTCAATCTTAATGATTTAACACCCTTATTATTAATACCCTTACCATTACATTATCATTTCATTAAATATATACAAATTTATCCAACCTCATCCTTAGGGACCTTGACACCAGATTGGATATAGATGGTTTTCCCATGTAAAAACAATGGACGTGCATAGCATGGGAAGAAAAAAAAAAGGTTTTAGTTTTATGTGGACACTTTGAGAATTTAAAGATCATGTAGCTTCTCATCAAAGGTAAATTTATATGTAGAACTTAAGAGACATGGAGACATATAAAATAGCTATATGCTATAATATGATAACTACTACTATGTAGGAAGGTGGAAGTAGACCCAGTTATTCAGAGCTCTCAGATCTTTATGATGATCAACAGAGTCATCTGAGAGCTATAAGAATATAAATAATTTACAGGTGTTAAACAGGTTTTTTGGGATGTTTTCTGAAGCAGATTTTTTTTGTAGTAATGAAACTAAAAGACATGTTACTTTACATCAGTAACATTCATCAAATACAAAAATATTTCAACTGATTTGTGGTTCTACCTTTATCATTACTTTTGTCCTTACCAGGAATACCATAGGGAGGCATCCTAATAATTAAAAAAAAAAAAAAATCAACCCACTCTCTCAACGTGAAGAAGCAGCGGTTTGTCCGAGCAACTGATTTCCCTAATGTATTCACCAAGATTGTCCATATTGTACAGTACCCAGAGCTGGGCCTTCAGTTTGAGCTCCCTCACTACAGCAGTCCAGTGCAGGATGTACAGGATGCATTACTGAATATAGATATGGGGGGAAAACTCAGACACGTGAGCGTACAACACCGTTATTGTGCCGTTTTTCAGAATCTACATAGTCCGCGATCCTGCTCCACAGAGGACCATGCGCACTGATCACTAATTTACATTGACAAATAGCCTCATCTATAGCAACCAACGGCATGGTGTTTTTCTTGAGCACTGACCCCGGAGAAACTACTGTACGTTGTTTCAACTTGTTTACTCATGGATACAGATGGAGCTTGTCCGGAGGCATGCTTGCTTGCAAATTGGGTTGCTCGGTGGCGGCCGTACTTGTTATAATCGCACGCATTCATACACATCGGGCTTAAATGAAGTTTATCCAATATCTTGGTTCAGCAGCGGTGTTGGAGTTCAAAGGCGGTGCGGCCAGAGAATGCAGAGGTTGGAGCGCGCAGTTATACTGGATACAATTAAAGCAACAGCTGCGCCGTGTGATCCCGCTCAATGTGAAACCCGATGCAATAACAACAAACTGAAGGACGTGACAGTGCTCATAGAGTTGAATTAATGCTTGTGGCACAGCTTATGAACAACACTGACATTATAAGGGTTGAATGGTAGGATTTGTTGCAAGTGGAATACATTAGGTTGTGGTTTGGTGTGTGTGTGGACTTGTCGACACTGTTTTTTTAATTTTGGAGGTCACAGATTATTTTGTAATTGCTCTATCATTCCATGTTTTTTTTTTTGTTTTGTTTTGTTTGGTTTCTTTTTCAAAAATACAGGTTGGTGTACAATAGAATGCTTCACTGTTTAATATTCACACGATTCATACGTTTTCCAGTCTTTAAAATGTTTTAAGCGAGAGTGTGTGTGTGTGTGTGTGTGTGTGTGTGTGTGGCCTCAAGTGTCCGTTCTTGCCTGACACGTTGTAGCCCATGTAGCCTCAAGAATGGAAATGATTGAGGCGCTTTTTCTGCCCGCCACAGCTGTGAAGAGTAGTTATCCGAGTTACCACAGCCTCCTCCGACCTCTCACATCAACGAGCTCACGGTCAGTCGTTTGTTTGTGGCGCCATTGCAGGGAAACTCACAGCGGCTCTTGTGTGAGAGAATGTCAGTTTAACACAAACAAACAAAAAAAAAAAAAAAAACTCAAACCAGCACATCTGGCACCAACAGTCATGTCATGGTCACACCTGCTGAGATCACATTTTTCCCAATTCTAATGTTTTCTGAAGCACACCTGTGAAATAAATGCCATCGTATGGCAACAAAATATCTTTATTCGCTTCAAATTCAGTCTAAGAGCTTTTTTTTTTTTTTTTTTTTTTTTTGATGAGTCAGACTTATTGAATTTAGTTATTCTGTCATTGGTGTCATCCACCAATTCTGCTATATGCCTGCTATTTACATCTGGCTTATGATTATTACTATTATTAATATTAATAAAACCAAAACATCCCACAGCCACGAGGTACAACAGGTGGTACAAGCCGTGAAGATGATGATGATAACTCATAACTCACCCTGGCTGAAGGAGTGCACCCACCCAAACTTTGATTTGTGCTACAAAACTGTGCATGCAGTCAAACGGGTTTCAATGTGTAGGAGTCATGGCCCATTCTACTGTTCTCTTGTACTTGTGTAATATGGAAATCATAGGGACGTGTGTGGGGAGAGAAGCTGAAAAACCGTAAGCAGTTGTTTCTATCCTAAAAACAATCACTCAAGTGAGTTCCAGTAGAAGTTGATTAAGTTGGGTTGTGAATAACTAAAAAGATCAATGGTCATCCTTAGTCATAAAGGGAAAGAAAAATATTACTAGTTTCTGCCTATTACTGTACTTAAAGTTGAAGTCAATAGATTTGTTGCTTCCTATATTACATTATGATTTGGCATCTACTTCTACTACTACTGTTATATCAATAACCAAATGTAATTAGCTTCGGCATGTGGCAGTGTTTTTTTTCAATTCTGATTATTGCAGCATGCAGCAGAGGTCCCAAGGTCAGAGATTCCAAGTCTGTCATATCTCGTGTAGACAACTGTTATCACAGAGTCTCTAATCTTGCTGAAAATGTCTAATCAGATGACCCATTTTGACCAACTGGGTGATAATGATGTGACATCTGTCGATTATGACCAAGTTAGTCATCTTCTTCGCTTTTTTTTTTTTCTGACTCCTATTGTCATTATTTCCAAACAAAATAAAAGTCATCTCTTGTCACTAAACGAATGACCACGGCTTGTCACATGGTTAGTACGTTTGCAAAGATACTCACCTTTAGCTCGAATGTGTATATTTTATATTGCCTTCAACATTGTGTTGAAAAATATTATTGTGATTTTTATGATTATTTTATGATTTAGACACAGACACAGACATTCATGGGCCAAGGTTGACTCCCCTCGATACAATAGCATTCATTTCTTTTTTTTTTTCTCACCTTCACCACTAAATTGTCATCAGAAGTGCTATAATTTATTGTCAGTGTGGAAGCGTATTTTTACAAAGAGGTTTTTTGTGTTTTTTTTTCCACAGAATACATTCAGTGCAGCCTTAGAGCTAGCCTCTTACTGGCTGACTGACAGACAGAAATGCGATGCTGAACCCTTCACGTGTCAAACATGAACATTTGAGTGACATAGTTCAAAGTGGCCCAATTGGGCACATATAAAAGCGTGCATAGCACTGCCAAATCAGTGATTTTATTTGAGCGTAAAGCCAGACAGTCCTGTGCAGTGACTTAACTCCCGCTTTACTGCGGCATGACGCTCTGGCTGTGTTCAGAAAGTGGAAGTGAGCGACCCAGGGAAAGTTAACTTGCTTGGCCTTGATTTTTCCCTTGTCAGTTAAACAAAGTTTCCTGTGCTATAATGCATTTCCATCTTTATTTTTCACTGACGAAATTAGAAATCAAGCTTTTCTTTCTCTATTGGGCCATGGTGGCTACAAGTACTAAGACTAATTACCCAGTATATTATAATTTCTAAACAAACCAGAACGCCCATCTAAAATTCATCACTTCCTGTGTGTGGATTTAAATAGTACAGGCTTCACGCACGGCTCTTTCTATGAATTCCACTTTAACAGGCTGCTGTAAGTAAAAAGAAAGCTAAATATGCCAAACAACGTTGTTATAAGTGTGTGCAAGTTCTCCATTATGAATCTTAATCAACTTTTAAATTGTGCACACATGAACAAGCATTTATTCCCACTCTGTTAACTCCCACAATTAGCCATAAGTGGGTAATGAAATGCCCTTCATGAATATTGATATGCATGTAAATGTTTTTGTCCTTCCAGTCTTTTTGTGGGAGTAAATAGAAAAGTGTGAGATTAAAAAAGGGAAATTTCTTTGTTACTGAAGTGCTTATTTATAGGTTGTAGGCACAATTTACTGGCCTTCCTTCAGTTGGAGTGGGAACTTGTCAAAAATCTCTCAAGTCTTTGAAAAAATACAATAGTAAAGGTTCACAACGGTGTTCTCTCCCCTTGACCAGAGCTCTCTAGCCTTAACAGACCTCGATAACTGGAAACTAATTAAATGCGATGTGACAGAGCAAACACGGTGACATCTGGGACAGCTGTGATAAGCTTCCAGTTGATTGACTGTTGCGTTCTGTTACCAATAACACTAGAAAGCAGTCAAGCCAGGTGACGAGCTACATGCTGTCTGTGAGGAACTGTGACAAAGGCTTCAACTGTGCCCTCGCACACTTTAAAGTGGACTTTCTCCTCCTTTGCCCCTGTCATAGCCTCCAGAAAACATAACTATTGGTCTCAATAAGCTCCTTGCTCAGACATTTTTTTACAGTACAGTCTCAACCTTTTCAATCTTCTATACCTTTTCTGAGAGTCACCAAACACTTGACTGGGATACTTATGTGATGCTATAACTCACAGATCATTAATTACAGGCTCTAGTTAATACTAATGTTACAAGTAAGTGACTGAAGTCCAAAGATTCCTCAAGAATATTATTATTAAAGGGGCCTTTGATGGATAGAGGTTCAGGCAAGGTCATGCAAATTGTCCCATAAAGTTTCTATTTTAATCAGTTTCACCATTTTGGTGGAAATATGTACCATTTAATGGTTATAAATGCAGTTTACAAGATAACACCAGCATTTTTTTTTTACTGCAACTATGTATCACTCATTCCACCAGCACAAATCAAATGCCTAAATCTGTATCATGCAAACAAGTATGGATTTTCAACTGGGAGATACATGCCTATTATCTAGAGGTGTAAAGATTTGTCGACTACATCCACGTATCAATTTATATTCCTACAATCAAAGCGCTGTGTATTGTATTGGTAGTCAGAATTTGCACACTTTTAATAGTAAAGAAGTGTTAAACGTTGCTCCGATTCACTCTCCCCCATGTGCGACGTCATCGCCATTCACCAGCAGAGCCAAAGAGATGACGACACCAAGCGGAGCGAGAGATTTTCAAGCCGCATTTGAGGACCGGCGCGTGAGAGCAGAAGCAGCCTATAACCTACCACTCATTTGAAATTTCGAAGAAATTCTTTAAAAGAAGCACATCTAGTTGCCAGATGCATTGCATATTATATTGCATGTATGGAAATATCTGTCTTTGTTTCGGTTCATATAATTATTTTGAGACTAGAACATGAACACGCTTCATAGAAACCCTGGGATACTGTTTGAATAAATGCAGAGAATTCCCATGAAACACACGGATATTAATTTGTACATGTGTCATATGTATCTGTGACAATGTGTTTTTCTTTTATTATTATACTAAAGGTTTCTTTTGACCAGAAAATTCCTCTCATCTCACTGTGCTTTTCTTTCTCTTCGTTTTTTTTTTTGTTTTTTTTTCTCCCTCTCTGTTAGAGACAGTTGCTGAGTTGCATTCGTGGTGGGAACTGCCCTGGACCCAACGTCAGCTCACTGCAGTTGCCTGGAGATGTGAGTTTCTTTGCCAACCAACTGGCTGTTCCTACCGTGGAGTTTGCCTTCGAGCAGACCAAAACAGAGGAGGTACGTTCTAGACCCATTTCCACTGCTTTCATCTTGCCCGCCGATGACCTTCTGTTTTCAGACACCCCTCTCATTCCCTTAGATTAGTTTTATGGTGTATGACTTGAGAACAGAGGATCCATTCTAATACATGCAAAATACAGTCACACTGTGGGTCCAACAGAAGGCTGTGAATGGATTTATTAGGATAAACTGCTGAGTTTGCCATAGGCCACCACTTGTTTATCTTCAGCTTTAATTGGGAGTGAAAACTTTCTTGGTGAAGCCCCAGACACACAAACACACACACACACACACACGCACACCTGTCAGTAGCCTGTATGAATCATATGTTGAAGTAAATTGTCATCTCTGAAAGTAAAAGATACCTGCAGTGTGTCACTGCAGTAATTTGTCCACTTCTGACACGTCTGGGATTGGATGTGATAACAACCATCTGCAGCTTATAAGACTAATGGTATTATTTTTGCAAAATGGATTATGTCTTAATACAAGCAACAAATACACATCACATAGCTTACAAATTATGCATGCCCCCATTTACTCCCATTAAGAATGCAGTATTGATGTTTGTTGTACTGCCTTGGGGTGGAAACACAGAGATCTAGCCCTAGCTAAATCAGCCCACTCAAATGTGAAACTTCTGGCTAGGATGGCAACTTTGAGCTTAATTAGTGCGAGAGATCTTCATGATGTTTATCCACCCTCAAGGCATCCTCACAACCTGGAAATAATAGGTAGTGGAGGGTGAAATCCACAGCACTGGTTTTATTTAGGTTGGGTGACAAAAACCCAAAATGAATTGAAAATAATCTGATTCATAAATGCGCTTGAGTGCATTGGGGGGGGGTCCTGTATGCATACATTAGCATTAGCTTAATAGCATTTAGACTAAACTGCAGTGGTACAGATCAATGGGTAATCCCGTTTCTGGGAGGATTTCATTTTTATACTTTAGACTTTAGGGAAAGCTAAGAGAGCCAGAGAGTAAAGGCAACGTGGGTTCTTCATGGACCTCATCAGCGGTGGGCAGTAACTTAAGGTTGGCACTGTTGCCTCACAGCGAGAAGGTTCTGGGTTCGATTCCTGGGCATGGGTCCCGCGCTTGTCCTATGTCAGGTGGGACTGGCTTCAGCCCCCCACCCCCACGACCCTGATGGATAAGCGTTACAGGTTATGGATGGATGGACTTTGTACTGAACCAGTAGAATTTTTGAGGTAGTTGTATTTTCCATGAGAAGCTCAATTTTAAGCTGGTTAATATTTAACAACATTTTAGAGGCAGATATAATAATCCCTAATATATCTGCCATCATCAGCTGCAACACTAGGGTATTTTTAAAGTCATGTACAAGTCAATGCATTAAAAATTATTATCTAATGATATATACTTTGTTCTGAAATGGTTCCGAGCAGTGCAGAAGTTCTACGGAGGGAGCCAACAGGGGGTCAGTGCTCCTGTAACTCCGACCCTGGCCCCTCCTGTGGCCCCCCCTCCGAAGGAATAATAAGATTATTAATTAATTACTAATTAATTTGCAACAATATGGCGCCGACATGTACTAATGTGGCTCAGCGTTCTCGACGGATCCCTCAGAGCGGTACACTCACAGATGCACCGCTGCTGACCGCTGTCTTGCGGAAGCTTGTACACATCTTTGGCGAAGTACAGTAAGCTGTTTAAAAAAGAAGCCAAGTTAAACTTTGTGACCCGCAAGATTCTAACCAAGAGCTGTAGGTATTTCATTTTTGCAAGTGACGGTGTGACTGGATACGTTGCTGTTGTCAACTAACTAATTAACTGCAACTACCAACAGTTCATGTGAATAGTTAGCGTACTGCTGACAGTTTGTCGTATAGTTGTGAAAAGCAGCTGTTTGGCTTCCACTGCACAAATTAATTCATGAAAGCAACAGCATTAAAATTATATTGTGGGTTACTAAAGTAAAGTGCATGCCTCTTCAGTTGTTCTGTAGTAATCATGAAGAAGTTGTAGTATTTTTTTTTATTATTATTTTCAATGAAATTGTACTGTATTGCCAGTGCTGTTATTGAAATTAATATACGAAATGCATGTAGTTTTCTCTACTACTTTATGCTTTATATACTGAAGTAAAAAGCTTCAGAAGCTTAAAGGCTATTTTTGTCTTTTTCGTTCTGGATCGAAATGTTTCAGACCGGGGGCCGGTGTTTTTGTCAGTCTAGAACCATCACCGCTGAAAGTACATTTTGACGCTTGTACCTTTGCTTATTGTGTGTGTGTGTGTGTGTGTGTGTGTGTGTGTGTGTGTGTGTGTGTGTGTGTGTGTATGTGTATGTGTATCACCATTCATAATTGCTTAGAGGCGCACACGTAATGAATTAATGACCCCCAGCTGTCTATAAGCGTTAGTGGAGATTAGCTCTCTGGGACTGCTGGAGGGGCTGCTTTGTGATTTGAAGGAATTGTGCTTGTTCTTTGCCATTCTTTTCATGGAGAGATCAGTTAAGCAGACACAACAACCAAAGACAACAACTTGGGTTTTCTTGAACCATCAAAGGCTAACTATGGGAATGGAAATCCGGCCCCTGAGTGCACTACATAACTTATCGATTTCTAGTAATGTAAGATTATTCGAGGGCACATACGTCTCAGTTAGGCACAGACACCCAATTTTTGTACCGTTTTCCCACAATACAGAGAGAAACAGATTAGAGAAGAGGCAGAAGTGCACACTGAACTTGTTTAGGTAATTTATTTAAGTCTGTACATATGGCTCCAACTACATGATCACCTCAAGAGGATTTTCTGCCTCTCTGTTCCCGCGTTGGTCAATATTCCAGACAGACCACTATATGTGATCTACTGTGTCTGTAATTGTATTCATTCATCCTCATTTGCCCAGTAAACAGAGTTGTGGTGCTGGTAATGTGTTGGGAAACCACCAGATGTTGTATAGCAGTGCCACGGTGCTCAGGACGGGAGTGCGGTTCGCTGAACATTTGTTTTCTCTTCCAGCATCTGTTTTTTTCTCTCAACTGGTGAAAGTTTTCTTGTCTGTGCAGTCATCACACCATCCTGTTATTATTCACCCACTGCAATCACTTTAGTGAAGTTAGTCACTAGTTAAAAAGTTGCTTTAAGGAGACTTAAGAATCACAAAGATGTTGACCACGACAGAATGGCATGACTCTGTAGAAAGTGTGAGAAATATACCCATTGTGTCATCATAATGATTCATCAAAACAGTGCAACAACACAAAGCTCCTTCAGTGCATCTTTTGTTATAACTTTACACAGAAATCCGAGAGTAAAATTCCATCTTGCTGGTGCTGTATATGCTCCTTGGTTCAGTGCTGCGCTCAGGTTTGATTGGGGGGTAGCTTAGGTTTAATAGTGACAGATGGATCTTTATCTTGACATCGGCACGTACAATGTTTAGACTGGAGGCCATTGCTGTTGTTCTCTCCAGACAATAATATTCCTCTGAAAATGTAAGGGCCAAGACTGCAATATCTGACCTCCTACTGTCCGCGACATCCTTAAGCTCCTCTTTGACAGCGGTGCCACCTGAAACATAGCAGCACATAAAAGACAGCTCTGCGAAATGGCAGGTATCAGTAAATCTATCCACTGCAGCGACAACAAATTTGTGCTTTTCTTGCCTCATCTCTAATTTCTTCTCCCACTACATCAGCAGCAGCTATAATTATCCAACTTTAGATAAACACTTCACTGTTTGACAGGCTGTAATTTAAATAATTGTTGTGTTAAGACATAAGGAAAAGAAGCTCGGAATAAGTGCTTTTATTATTTCACTTCTTCCCCTCAGTGTGACCTCCGACGATGAGCTCTCTGTTGCACAAAGACAAGACAGTTTAATCATCCTCTTCGATATGGCCTTGTTTTGTCTCACCTCTTTATCTTCCATTTCACTTTTTTCTCTGAAGTCTACCTGAGTACCTGACCTCAGATGATCCTATTGTATTATATCCCCGTGTTTTATCCTGTTTATTTCCATGAACCTTTCTCTGTGGGGAAATACCCTAGCAGCACAGTCCTACCTTTCCTTGATAGGTTTAGTTAGCTACTGTTGCGCTTTTTGATGGAGGTCAGACCAAATTCAAACCAAACCCCTGAAAAAAAAAACAAAACAAAACAAAAAAAAAAAACAACCAGAACCAGACGTGTGTAAGTTACTTTTCAAAAGGCACAGCCCAATCCAAAAGGGATTCAAGGACAGTTTCATCAGAAATAAATATACCCAATGATAATTAGACTCAAGCCAAAATGCAGTCCACTTAATCAGACCCAAACTGTGACAGAGCGTGATTTACCACCAATTAATAAGCAGCAGTGATAGAAACGAGTAGTAAATGTGTTATTTTTCTTGCAGTTTCTACTTCACAGTTTGATAAATATATTAATTACTGTAAATATATTCATGGCCTAGTGTTCTAGGAACCAATACTGGAGTGGTTCAGAGTCAGTACACCTTCCTGTTAGATCTTCCCACATATAATGTGATTATTACCTCTGAGGCGCCGATTAGCCTGCTATTACGTTACACAGGATAACTAGTCGAAAATAAAGACTACAACACTTCTAGTGACAGCAGCGCTCAGATATTATGGATGATAATGTAAGAACACTATTGCACAATGCAAAGCTTTCGCATCAGTGCTGACCAGAGAGCTGCAGGGTGCAAAACAAGAGGTGCTTTCCTAAGTTATCATGGCTATGTTGCACCATTTTGCTTATATTTAACATCTTCTGATGGAATCAAAAATGTAAAAAAATAAAGTTTCTTTTTCTGAACAAGCCGAGTGATAATTACTGTTATGTTGGTGACCACGCTATTGAAATGGATTAGCATACTTCTGGTTATAACTAGCAATAGCATATGCAGCCCCAGTAATAGCTTGCCCCAGTAATAGTCATCAACACAGGTCGAACCACATGTTTAGCCAAAAACGCAGGTCCATTTTGCTGTATCCTGATGTGACTGGGTTTTAATATGTATTTTCCTGACAGCGCAATATCAGATTTTGCTTTCATTGTAAAATTACTTTAATCTAGTTCCACCTGTCAGACAATGAGTCTGTGGGAAGCACCACTTGCAGGGATGCTTCCCAGCCCACGGTGTGATTAAGCATTGCCCAAGTTTTCTGCTGAACAAGTGGCAGTGGAGTGGTAAGTAAGATGCATATTCCACGTAAATCCCCAAATATGTAATTTAATGCATATTTGACAAGATCCTTTGAATATGGCAGACATCACTTCTCCAGGAGCCTGCACCAGGTCCTAATTTATTATTGGCTCTTGCAGCAGAAATACCAGTTTATTGCACCAATTTATGGTGGCATTCTGTCCATTTCAAATGGTGTTTCTCAGCCACATGTCTGGGCTGTAAAACACAGTAGATGGAGTCTTGTTAACTGGCAGTAGATATTTGTCAGTGCCTCCAACCCTCCTGGAAGTCTGAAGCTGATGAGGAATAATAGAAAGATATTACATCTGCATCCCACTCTCCCCTGCACAGCTGTTAGGCCAAAATGCCCTTTGGAGCTTCAAATGGTGATGATACCAGGGAGCACCACACACACACACACACACACACACACACACACACACACACACACACACACACACACACACACACACACACACACACACACACACACAGACACACACCCATGCGCTCGTATGTGTGCATATCTTTATCTGACACATCTTACTTGAATTAATTCCATCTACAACCTTGAAGATGGGGATGAGTGAGGGTGAGAGGGAATATGAATGAAGTGTGTGGAGCAGGGAAAGGTGGGGAAAAAAGGGCAAGAGTCTGTGCCAGCGCATGCGAGGCAGGAAGTGAACGTGTCACTCGTATATCACAAGAATAACATGAAAAGACATAATTTTGACTCAGTTTCACAAGTACAACTTCTTCATTTGTGACTATATAAACGCATGCAGACAGGGGAAGTGTATAGTAATGTACACTGCACACAGTAATACCCAAGTCAAGTACCGGAGCCAGTTCTGTAGTCTTTGATTTGAGCACCAACAACATCACTTATAAAGTTATGTATGCATTATGTATTTTGTGCTGCGAAGTAGCACACAACATATTTGAAACTAGATGACCATCTTGTGATGGGGCCACCCCCAGCTGTGCTTTGTATTTATTACTACATTATTACATGAGTACTACTACATCACACAAAAAGCATTTAACAGCCATGGAGCCATTCTTTTTAGGAACAAATGGATGGAAACACAGCTCTAACTGAAAACTAACGTTTCTCTGGGGCTGACGTGTGAATAGGCAACAATGGAAGCAGTGTACGCCACTAATAGCTCATGTAGAGAAAACATGGCCTATCAATCACACACGCAGCAAACACAGGATCATTATCAAGTCAGCAGAGAGCCAATCCGATTACTGTGACTGAAAACATTTCAACCCACAGTGGCTGTGTGCTAAAATAGAGTTGCTGGGACTAGCAATAGGGAAGTCAAGGTGGTAACTCAAGCCACAGCAACACTTACCGTTACGATCCACAACATCTTCGTGCACCACAGAAAATATGCTGTTACACACTAATTTGTGTTAAAAATATAATAACGAGGGTTGGTTAAAAAAAAGAAAGACCAGCTGGCCACCCATTGCTACCAAGTGCGTCACAACCCATAGGTCGTACCTTAATGGTATCCATCAACTGGCATTTTCAAGCATCCCAGATGGATTTAGAGGCCAAAGCAACTGTAATATAATGTTTGGTACAAATCTAACTTTAAATTTGTTCTTTAAATGTCCATTTTGTAAATTTAAAAGTGCCGCTATGGTGGAGAGAGTAACTTGCTACCTCCTTTCCACTCACATAACTTTGGTTGTACTCCCAAGGGAACATTTAAATATTCATTTTTAGTATTTTTATCTCCTAATCTGTTGTTGTTGTTTTTTTTTGAGGGCGGTCAACTAATTTCCATGTGAACAATAAAAAACAGTCGCTGACTCAGCAGGGCTGATTTATTGGTAGATGAGCTGTTTGGTCCAGTTAACATTATTGAAGAAGTTCATCAGCACTTTCTGTATGTCCAGCACTTTATTTCACTCTCTAAATACTGATAGTCCAGAAAACTGCTCCCAATCTTTTCATTACACAGCAGTTTGTTTGTAAAAGACTTTATTTATCATCACGTTCCTCTGAGTCACAGCCTCTGAGTCACCACTAGGATGAGGCACGAAAAAGCTTTTTAACGATACTTTGACCCAGCCAAGTGTTAATTTTAGCTGAAGGTACAGCTAATGTTGCATAACAGAGGATAGCTATTGTTCTTAAGTCTGCATGCATGTGCTCCTCAATAGAAAAACTCTGTTGTCCAAAAGTGCACATTAACATAGATACCTTGTTTTCGGCTCTGTAGGCCAGAGGAATAAGATTGACAGTGGTGGTGGCTTGTTTGGTGGTTTGAAATATCACACGCACCAAATTATTCCGACATGAAACATCATCGCCGCTGTCACGTCTCCCTCCTGCCAGCCTGATGCATGTCAAAACCCCACTGAACAAAGTTTTACACTGAATCAGCCTCATCTGAGAGTGTTCGTGACTGGCTGTGGCTAAAAAAAGAGTAGTTGCCAGATGTTTCATCATTCATACTCTGAGCACAACCTGTTTTAAGACTACACTCACAATGTACAGTAACTTATCAGCTCAGATGGCAGCAGGATTTGTCTTATCTAAAATCCAATATGGCTTTGATCCACAAAATTCATATGATTAAAAAGTGGTAAGTTAGAGAGCTCAGAGCAGGAGAAAATGAGGTAAATAATTTCTTCCCATTTATAGGGTTTCTCCTCCTAAATCATCTGTCCCTCTTGGATGTTGCCTACCTTTTAGTCCACAAGCCTATATTATTATCCTATAATATAAAACTGCGTATTAACTACATCCAACTGATAATTATGTTTTTATTTAACTTACTGCAATAATTGTGTTGATGCTTTGTGTTTATTTTAAAAGCAAATGAACAAAACTCTACTAGTTCTTATGTATGTTGTATTTTTATTACAACTACCAGTTGCTGAAAGTAAGCAGTACATTTTTCCAAGGTCCAGTCATCCAACTGACTCTTTTCTTTTTTTTAAGCCCAGTAAGCCCAGATCAAAGCTCCAGATGAGGCCTTCCTCAAAAGAAAAGTAGAGCAAATACTGCAGCATCGCTTCAAAAACCTCTTTGACCGAAACCGCTAGAACATACAAGATGAAGGTGATGTGAGTGGCCAGGGTAGCCGAGGTAGGAGTAGCGCTGCCGAGCTTTTCCACTGATTACAGCGGCCCACCAATTGCTTTCTGACACTAAAGGTTAATTTTAAAGTACTTGGAAAGGCTACTGAAAAGTAAGTAGCTACGTTTGGCTTTCGCTGTCTCTGTCTTCATGTGAGCGTCGTCTTCCACGCACTTGGCGGGTACCCAAGGGCATTTTGTGTGGCTTCCCTCAATTTGAGATGTGTTGACAAGTCCTACCTGCCTACCTAACGGCCTAATTGGCATTTAGAGATCCCATCACAGTCGAAGCAGAGCTGACCAACACAGATCCCCATGATCTGATGCCAATGTCCAAATGCCAAGGTATACAATAGATGGCACGTTAATACCAGGGACGGACAGGGTCCTATTCACATCTAGTGTTAAAATTGATATTTTTTTCAATCCACTGAAAGCAAATTCCTGTTCCTTTGTCATCCTGCCTCATGAAAAGAAATCATAACCCATCTCCTTTTGAGCATCATTTAGGCCCCCCCCACCAATCCTTTTCTATCGCCTTCATTGCATATTCCCTCACAATCGCATATTCTGTTTTTGTTTTTTGTTGTTTTGTTCGTTCCCCAAGTCCTCTTCCTCTTAATCCTCAATGTCTCACTCCTTTTCTCTATTCGGCTGGGTATCATTTATTCTCTCTTAACCAGGAGAATAAACACTCGGGGAAACTTTCACCGTAAGCTGTCACAGCCGCACATTTAAATAAAAGTACATTTTATAAGAAACATCCATTCATTCTTGTTTTCCCTGAAGATACGCTATCCTCCTGTAACTTCCAAGGCTATCATATATGGCATGAATTCCATACAATAAAGATTAATGTCAGCCCAATAAGGCAAGTAAGTCCCATTCTGATTTAATGGTTTACCCTCCACTGCATTTTTTAGTTATTAATCTTCATCACTCCTCTCTCATAGTTGTCCTCCTCTGTATCTTCCCCTCTTTGTGCATCACCCACACCACTTTAATTGGAAATGAAAGGTTCTCTCCATCTCCCTCTCTGTCTTTCCCCCTGCACCAGTAGCATCTGACTCTCACACACACGTTCACGTAACACACAGTTATACACACCCTCAACAGATGTTCAGTCCAATCAAGTGGATTAGGGGGTTTAGTATCGGTATCAATTACCTTCTCGGGAACAGACAGTGCCAAAATTTGTCCCGAGCCAAACTCCCAGATCCCAGAATCTAGAGGGCAATTGTGTGCTCTTTAGGCCGTATTCAAACCTGGCATTCATTAACACGCGTCTTCAGCGGCCATCTGTGATTAGGTCTCACTTCTGAATAGATTTACATTGCTGTTTTTCCCTTTCCACATACAGGCCATGCTATGAAATGTACATAGAGATGAAACATTAACCAGCGTCAGACTAAATCACGGTAGAAATGCCAGACAGCTAATATTGACGTTGAATTTCTCCATATATTCACATAAGCGCTATCACCGTTTATTACCCCAGTTAATTCCTCTGGTTAATTGACCCAGCGTACACTATCAACCAGCAACAGCAACAAGTCAGTCGTAATGTGGAGGAGGCAATGACAGTGCTTCTCCAGAGATGTAACACTTGCAAAAGAGATTTAACTCATTTTACTCTAGAGAGAGAGAGAGAGAGAGAGAGAGAGATTGTAGCCGCTGAGCCTCCTTGCGAGATGCTTCAGTTGGAGATGTGTGCGTGTTTAAAACTTCTTTCGGGGCCTGCGCCTCACTCCCTGAGCTCGGTGTAGCTGTGGTATTTCTGGTTGAACAGCTGGACGAGGGACAGGTGTGTTTGTGGTGTCTGCGCTCTGAAAGACACAAACGTGTGACTGCTATTCCCTTTTTCACGGAGTGGGTGCGCAGCAGGCAAACACAGTAAGATGCAAACATTTGCTGGGTGAAATAATTTCAAGTTGTGTGTTACTACTTTTTTTCATTTTAACACAATAATGCCATCGCTATTATCATGATGTTACATTTTTATACAGTTTCATCTCCAATGGTCCACTGTGATGGGTGGCTATGAGCGTTTGCCAGTTTTCTCTGTATCTTGCGCATGTGGACAGATACATTCACGCAAGGACGGAGGTGATACCGTCGCAGTCCCTGCAGCTGGTTTCCTGTTATCCTGCCACCGGCTGGTGACGGGAGAATGAAACAATAAAAAGAAGGAGACGACCGCCAGCCAACAAAGATGGATGTAGACACAACGTGTGGAAGTTAGAGCGCGGAAATCCGTTGCGAGTGGGTTTAGTTTCGTTGAAAGCCATCAAAAGAACAGGTGTGGCTTTTACTGCAGAGCTAGCTCTGTCCTGCAGAAAGGATTTGTCGCATCCAATGTGTAGCCGATGACGACATGCTGAATTGCTTTATCTTCTGGCATCAGTAGCTTTGGTTTCTGTTGCCAAAGCGAATAATTTGCGCCATTGTCAAAATCATTATTTACTTCCATTCAAGCCCAGACAATCCCGCTATCCTTTCAGTCCATCTATCTAACTCCACAGACTAATAAAAGTCTTTCAAATAGGTGACAGTTTGTGAAAGCAGAGCATGTGAGATACGCAAGGCAATTAAATAAAGGAGTGAATTACCAATTAAATTAGTAAATGTGCTGTGAAATGACATTTTATTACAGGTTTCACTGGTGCTGTGATGTAGCTGTGGTTAGGGAGGGAGCTCCATCTTGTTTGAGGTTTGTTGCAAACTAACCCATCAGTCTTTAGCCTGATGAGTCTTGTTGAAGTGCATTATCTCGGACAGATCAAAGCATTACTGCGGGAAAAACCCGGCTCTCCACCTCTTGTTTCTCTCAGCTCCATAGACGTAGCTCGAGCTAAAACTAGCTTTTCTTTATCGCCGTTGTTATTGTTATTATTATTATTGTTATTCTGTTTGAAATTTCATAACCATGCTCCCTTTTCAAATTTCTCTAAATAGGAGAGACGGAATGTGTGAAGCGGATAGAAGTTCAAACCCATAACCCTATGGCTAATTCATGACTTAGAGCGAGGCTGGCAACTATAGCATGGATCTCTGGAGACCTTTGTCTGTGTGCAACCCTTCTCTGGGTGTGTGTGACACAGAGAGAGAGCAAACACACATTATTAAATCTCTGTATCTGGATCTGTTCTCATGCATTTATGANTGGGCCACCTAGTGTTTCTACATAATTTTGTCTATGACTATTTCTTTTAGTTTATGAATGTGTTTGCATGACTGCATGTGTTTTTAGCGTATATGTGTTTAGCGTGGCGTCGTACTTGAGCAGGTTTTTCCTGATTGTCCTCTAGCCGTTGCCCAATGAGTGTAATAGGATCATACATGACTGAATGCATGTAAAATGCCCTAGTGCCACTGCTGTCTGTGTGTGTTGTCTGGTCATGCAGCCCTAACACAGACTGACAGGCCAACATGCATCTAATTTGGTACGCTCTAAGATGCTGCAAAGGCTGGAATGTGCAGAGACATGTATACTCCACATATGGCAATATATACAAATTTATAGAAAAGCGGTGAAGATAACATAAGGATGTGGATGCTCAACCCAGAAGGTCACAGAGACTGCATAGTATCCATAAGGGTCTGAAAAAAAAAAACATTGTTATTGTCTTGATATATGACCCTAAAGCTATTGATATCTCATACCTAGTTGTTGATGTGACTTTATTTATATCCTGTGTATAAAATAAAAAAAAAAGTGTGATTATTTCAGGCTGGTATTGGAATTTCAAATGCACCACTATTTCAGTTGGAACGGTCATCATTTGCATTTCATTTTCAGTGAAAAAAGCATATCAAAAATGATGATGTGATGTTTGTCCTAACACGTACCTTTTACGTCCAGAGTGTATAATTAAAAGGCAGGGGCGTGTCTTCAGCACCACAACACTTCATTTATGGTACGTTGTGACACATTTTTACAGTTATCAAACAGAATTTGCAGCTTCTGTGATTTGGATGTTGTTGCAATATTTGTATTATCAATGATTCAAATGTGTTTGCAATGTTTGCAATGTGAAAGGGTCACTTGTAGTACAAACACCTGCTTCTAAGTTAAAATGCAATTTGGTTCAGCCTGTTGGTGCAAGATCCATTCACTTTTCACTCACAAGACAAATAAAGGCTATTCTATTAACAATTAAATGTGTCCAATGTCTTGTGACAGTTTTCCAGACTTGGTTTTGGTGGATTGGATTCTACAGTTGAAGCCCTTGTTGTACTGCACTGTTCATGTCAAACCTGCTGTTCTGTCCTGCTGCACCATTGTCAATCTACTCAACAGTAAATTCAATACTTTTAGGCATTAGAGGTGGCAGAAGTATATCTCCTGAATAGTGATTGAAAGAAATGGCCAGCTTTTTTTTTTCTTTTTTAATCTGTTGCCTGCCTATGATAAATTTTGTCTGAGACATGAATTGAATTGAATTTTTTTTGTCGTCTCGCCTTCTTCTGCCTCAAACCCAATTGGAAATGATTGAGGCCTAAAAAGCTGCTTTGTGGTGAATGTGCAAATGGACCTCAAAAGAACATTTTCGCAATCATCTCTTTCATAGTTTTGGTCCTTGACTCCACTGGTCTGCGTTTGACAATTTAAATTTAACTATCAATCACAATGGAGCCCTAGTTAAATAAGATTCAACTGCTCCTTAAGCTCTGTTTTTTTTTTTTTTTTAACCAGGCTACCCAAATATTGGAGGCAGAAATAAATACTGCACTGCTATAATGGTTTAGCAACAAACTGACTGGAAATGCTGTAATTTAAGTAAACGCACGATTTCATGTTTCTAAGAGCTGGAAGTGATCAGGGTTCGCCACATTTTAGAATGTCCGGCTCTGTCCAGATGTCGCACATATTATTCGCCATTTGCAAAGAAGCTCTCCAATGTGATCACTTCCTGCATGGAAATGGGGCTGAGGTTTGCTTAAAACAAACTGGTACTTATGGCATTTTCATACAGTGTCTAAAGCAGTTAAAAAAAAAACAAAGACCAGATGTAATGTGTACTATGATTTGGCCATATGCTGTCTAGACTACCTCTGAACATGAGTGACTGACTCTCAAATGCGTCCTCATGGTTGCACAGAGGTACAATTTTTACAGGAGGACAGGTTCACCATTCAGATTATGGTTTTCAGGAAGTTATAGACAAGTCTCCAGTTGTCTGGTTCAACGTCTGTTGGAAGGATATGGGGAAATGTATTTGCACATGTGATGGTATGTTCAACAAATAATTTGGTCTCAGCATAATGACCCCTTTAGTGTTCAAGCTCCAATTTGTGATTTGAGTAAAAGGCACGTTCAGTTCTCTAACTTACCAAGGTTGCAGTATGTCATGTGCCATTGTACTGATACTGGATCTGGATCTTTGACAATTTACTAAACCCTGGATCATGCATGAAATGATGCTACAACTTGCTGTTATCTACTGAAACCAGAGGGAAAACTTTCTGAGCTATCAAAAAAAAAGAGCTTTATATGTTGTTATAGGTTATTTTATTTTTCTTTCAAGAAACATTTTACAAACATCTAGGCTCCAGGTAAAACTTATGATAACTGCGCCAGTGGTCTGGAGCAGTGGAGCGCAGCTATATGGGGCATCTCTACATGAACCCGAGTGTGAAGCAGAGCACTGGCAAATATGTCGATCAATAGACTGAAACCACATACACCCAGGGTGTCGGAGAGAATGCACCATTGTACTGGACAATTGTATGGGTGTGATAAAACTAGCAGAGCATTTCAGGAAAAAGAGGTGAGCTTGCTCATGTCCTCGGCTGAAGGGTAAATACCCGAGAGATTCCACGCTGTTGAACTTAGAAGACATCTGCAATTTTTCCCCCATTTAACTGTCAAGACATCAGGAAGCCTCTTATTAATATCGTCCAACGAGGACCATTTTGAATGTGTGTGATTGTCCAAATTGTAGGCTATACTACAGAGCCAAAAGGACACAGAGCGCCACTGTTCCCAGTGAAGAGTGAATAACAGTGAAAAGTACGGCATTCAGTCATCTGCATTTGCTTCCTGTCTGAGTGTCCTTTTCACAGATAAGCTGCTGCTGCCCTTGGCCATCTGCAGTGCAGCTAGTTAAGGCCCTCTGTAAAATGTTTTCAAAAGGTTAATACTGAGCTAATTCCTTAACATGCTGATGAAAAAAAAAAAAAATCTAAATGTCACCACAATCAACCTAATTTACCTATATGGCAGTTCACACTGTGGCACTCATGCTACCGCCCAGGTTTTAAACACACAGATGTCACTTTTTGTTTGTTTGATCTTATGAATCATCATGAATAATAATAATAATAATGCTAATAATAATGAACATGTGCATGTACTTTATTTAAACAAGATATTTTATTGCTATATTTTCATTGCCATCTTGTTTTGTGTGATAATGTTCATTGCAAATATTCAAAGTTTACTTGTGTGGCTCAAAACTTTCTCCCTCCTTTTTGTTCATCTCAACTGTCAGACTTTTGATGGGACTATTTTGTTTAAGCATTACATCTGAAACATTATTCAGTCTAAAATAGCAAAGTGGTTGCCATATAGAGAGGAGTTACATGCTAAAGTAGAAAACACTTTAAATGTTTTTTTCACCTCAGCAGGCCTCCATCCATTCAAACATCATGCAGTCAAAATACAATGAATAACACAATGTTGCTGTTTTTCTCTTAATCTTTTTATGGTTGTGTCAGTTATATTTGGCGTTAGGCAGCATCACCAATTTCAAATTACCTATGTTGCCTTGGTGGGTGTATGGTTTCCATGGATCAAATGTGAAACTGCAGGTATTAAATAATACCTGTTCCATGTGGTTGCCTCCCAAAACCAGTACACCCTTCCCAATTACCTGTGGAGCTGTAACGTGCATGATGGGCTTGTGGACAATTTTATTTTTTAGCTACAATCTGAGTGTACTATTGTGGTGAAAGAGTCTGAATTGCATTTACACCACACAGGCAAGACATAATGTATTGTGTTTTCTAAAATAACCAAAAGTGTGTCAAAGTGTATCAATTGTAGTATGAAGTAGTGGGAATTGAGTTTTCCATATTCATCTACTTGTGACCACCGACCACAAAGCTGTGCAGTTTTCAAGGTCCGTGAGCTCCAGTTCCCAACAATCCATTCACATTCAGAGCATGAAAGTATGAAAAGTGTGTTCTTGTTGCATGCAGATGTATATGGACTGCAGACTTCTCAAAAGGAAAATTTCTAGAGTTTATCCAGATGAAAGCGTGAGAGTATTTGAAATAGTCCCTTAAAAGCAGACACGGCTGAAACAAAATGACTACAAGGTAAACAGCAGTGGAGGTCAATGGTCTAGGCTTTTAATGTTTCTCAGAGCTAGAGCTGGATAAATGGAGCGGCCCCGCCAGTCAGTCTCACTGGCCATGTTCACTTTGTTTTCACCAGAACTAGATAACATACAGCTGGGTTTATACTTTGAGGCAAGAGGGGTTTTACATTCCGTCGTTTATTTTCTTATATTGGGGTAACAGTGCGCTGCGCTGTTGCCTGACTCGGGCTGGAACTCTGTTTAGTAGCTCCGCTGGAGCAGCTGCTTATTTGATGAGAACTGTGTGGGGGGAAAAAATAAGAAAACCGATGTTTATCAGTGGGTTATCGCTACAGCCACATGCAGGGAGCCTCTCCAAGGAATGGAACAGCGGTGCAACACTATTAAACAATGTCATCCATCACAGTCCATCATAAAATACACAACTGGTCCTAAGTGGCCTCAGATTTCAGATATGCTTTATTTTTTGCATGCTATTCTCTTGTATTATATGTTTGCTTTTGTGCACATTTACTATTTTTTGTGTGTGTGTGATTGATTTTCAAATCGAGTTGCACAATATCTTGGCTTCATAATTTAGTTCTTGCTCAGACCTAGCTCCTATTCAGGTGCTCTAATATCATCTGATACCGATTGTGCAGTTTGTGCTTGTGCTGTAGCAGCTCTGCTGGTTGTGTGGCGCTCCCCTACCCTGCATTAATGCTGCATTGATTTGCAGTTGTACAATGGGATGGGGGGGGGCTATTATTTTGTGGGACTCGACAACAAGTACATCGTTACTAATGATGAGGTCAAGTTATTTCCCACCCACTCAACTCCAAATGCAGATTGAACCAGACACTCGCTAATGATACAGCCTTCATTTACAACGCTGCCTTAATTAAAAAGTGAATGGAGCTTTGATCTGCTACCAGTTGACTTTGGCTATCCACACGCTCTCCCTAGCAGAATGAGGCTGCAGCTGCCCCTTTTGTTCCCTGAGTGAGTCCCAGTGGTGAACCATCAAGACAGATGGAAAACTGATATGGAGAGGATAAGATATGGATGTAAAGAGGGCAAGATAGAGAGAGACAGAGGGATAAGAGACTGTGTGTGCTTCCTGTGTTTGTGTGTGCCCTGAATAACTTCTGCTGTGATTTGGCACGATATAAATAAAAATTGACTTGACTTGACTTCACTTGGGGAACCCCCAACAGTGTCCAAATGAATATCTCAACACACTATTGATCCAGGCACTGTCACTACTATTCTTTATCCCAGCCCTCCTACTTCCCACTCACAGTCTCTCCATCTTTTTCTTTCTTGCTGTCAAATTCAAATTTGTTTCATTTTTTTTCCTCTCTCTCTCTCCCCCTCTTTTCTTCAGATTGTCTCTCGCTCATATGGTGCCCGGGGGTATAATCAAATAACTGCCACATAGATGGAGTGTATCAGGAACTGGCATACAGTTCAGTTAGTGTGTGTGTGTGTGTGTGTGTGTGCACGCGCGTGCGTGTGTGCGTGCGTGTGTGCGTGCGTGTGTGAACGTGATTTTTTTGCCCCATGCCCTCAAAAAAATAGGGAGGTGTTAGTTACCCGGCCAGGCCTGATTTAGACTTGTTAGAGAGCTGCTGCCACGAACGCATTACTTCCTGTGCGATTTCTGATATTTCAGAGTTGCAAGGTCAAGCTAGGCGGCGAGCAGAACAAAACACAGCCGCTATATAGCAGGCGTGCTAGCCATATTGCTAAGGTGTCAGTTAGCACGCACAACATTACGCAAGGGACGGTTTACTTCCATATCGCAAAAAGCTTCACAAAGCAGTGGCACGTCCCGACTTTACTTTACTTAGATCACTTATTTCATTGTCATTGTACGTCGTCCATAGGTGATTGTCCCCCTCGTGCATTCAGCAGGTTCAACCAATCAGGAGCTCTCTTACGACGTCACTTTGGTTCAATGTTTAAATCCCTTGTACGACGTCAAACCTTCACATACAGGGTCCTTTTGAACGCTCACTCAATCTTGTGAATTTGAAGTGATATACAATCTTAAGCTTGAAGTGATTTACAGCAGAACTTTTGACGTATGTAAAAATAAGACATTTTATTGGAGCCCCATGTTGGGATCAACTTAATTGTTTTTAGGGACTGTGAAGGAAAGATGGATCCATATTTGAGGACAACTCTCGCTGTCACTTTGTGTTTTTGGATTTGGATCTGAAGAAAAGATCCTATAAAGCTGTTCTGTATAGACAGTGAGCCTTGTTGTTGTTTGTGGTTTATGTGCCTACACGTGTCCAAAGGTAGCTCCATAGAAATATTGCTGGTCTAGTTGAAAATGTGATTTGAGATGTTGGGCTGTGTAAAATAAGACTGAAGTATGTGACTGGCATGTACGCTCACTGCATTTTGGAAATTGTTCCTTTCTGCCATATCTGAACATGGTAACTACAGTGCGATTAAGACTTGAAAGATGAATGAGAAATGGCGCTAATAGCAAATTGATTTAAGTAAGATTTGACAACAGAAACACTTGGTTAAGGCTGGACAATGTCCAAATCCCTGAATGTCATCCCATGAACAACATCCACTATAAACAACACTTGGCAAATTCCAAATTGGCAATTCCACTGTGCAGCTCTTTGCATTAGTCTTATAAAGGGCTGCTTGGGGTCTAATTCCCTAGTAATTCTAATGTGTCTGAATGGTAAAGTAAATCTATGTGGCCACATTTTGTCCAAAGCCACAATCACTTTAATATTCATGTGTCCACATAGGGCAACTGTACCTTTGGCCACGTCGTGCAACGTGATTGTGTATGTTTGCATTTTAGGCCTTGAAAGGAAGTATGTATTGAGAAAAAAAAAAAGAGCCATTAACAAGTCTGTGGTATGTGGTTCTACCGCCTAATCATCCATTAACACCCCTAGATTCTGCTGCCGTAATTCCAACAACACAGAAGAAAAGATTTACGAAGAGAGAACAAATAGCAAACAAGTGTGAGATAAATTCTAATTCTAAAAAAAAAAAAAACCTGGAGGAATTAGAGATAAAGAAGAGTGGGGAAAATGATGCCAAGAAACAAGGACAGAGGAGAGGGAAACTCTAGCATTTAAATCAAACCTGTATTCTAGACTGCAGCACGTTGACGGGTTCAGCTCCTCACAGCTGCCTCTGTCGGGTTCTGGCGAAAATAAATTTGCGGCAAAACTAAATCCATACATTGTCTGTAAAGGACCGGACAGAAATAATATTTGAGGGCAGAAAACCATTGGTCGCGAGGTGAGCAAAATATGATCTTTGCATTTTTTCGCCTGTAGGCTGGGCAGCCAAGGTCAATACGAAGGCAGCGACACAATTCTTGGGAAGCTTTTAGACGACAAGTCAGACGATCCATTTCAACACCTCTATTGAACAATACGTCAGCCTCCGTCATCAGTTAGTGGTTGTGTTGCTCTCAAATGTTGTGTTTTTAAAAGTTTCATTGGTCAGTGATACCAAAACTTGGCCCCTTAGGATTTTTAAGACGTCATGCCATCAAGTCACACAATGTGAAATACATAATTTTCTGTTAAAATATGTGTACGGGCATTTCCCTATTTACTGTCAATGCAGACACTGGTTAAAAAAAAAATTATCTAAATAATCCGCGAACATGAGCACCACATGAGAGTAGTGATGCAGTTGGAGGCTTTAAAGCATTTTTGAATTCCCAACTCCAACCCCACTAAAGGCATCTACCTGTCTTTTTACACATTCACACATATACTGATTTGCCCCTCATTTCCATCATGAACATGTTATGTCTTTGAACGTTAGAATATGATGAAATCTACCCGTGTTTTTTTTTCTTTGGTCGTGCGATGCCTGAGGTTTTCATGTCTAATTAATCACGAACACCCGCAGGGAATCACTGATGGATGTCGGAGTCTTTGTCTCACTCTGCATTTCGTATTCCGTTTTAAAATACCTTCACATTTTGAATTTCAAGTCCATTTCTTTGCCTAGCGCTTGTTTCGTTGTTATGACATGAAAGACGACAAAACGATGAATTATGGAAGGAAGCAACAACATTAGCAAATCCAATCTTTGCAACGTGAGCCGGTCATTGCTATGATTTGAATTTTCTGTCGAAGAAAACAAACCCTGAGTATCAAAAAAAATAAAAATAAATAAAAATAACATACTTGAAAAGAATTTTGTATGACAGCCTGGAAATAAATCAAACCTTTATCACGGTCAGCTTGTCAGGAGCTGTGCCAGAAATTTGTGTATTTTGAACGCTCTCGTGTGCAGCGTAAATGCTTTGTAGGCTTTGCAGACACAAAGGATATTTGCTCATGCAAATTAGTTGTAAACTAGCATCATTTTTAGAAGAAAGCAAGCGAAGAGCCAAAATACGATTTCGAGGGTTTGTTGCCCGCCAGTTATTGGTTTCCTCCCCGCATTCAGAAATGACCCTGGAGTCAGGGTGGAAGGCTAAAGGGTAGTTTGAGTTTTTCCAGAATCTAGCCCTGGAAAATCTGGAAAAATAAAATCTCCCATGGCAATTTTTTTTTCTTTTTTTTTGGACTATGGCAGAAACAAGGAAGGCAATTTCTTCCCTTGTTTTTGTGGTTTTGTTTTAAACTATTTAACTATTTCTGGACGTGCTCTTTTATTACTTGCAGACGTGCAGTGAACTGTGGGTTTTGGAAAGTTTGAGATCATCTGTCTGATTTGGGCGCCTCTGTGATTACGATCCAAATGGATGTACATATGCACACACAAACGCATACTGCGAGCGAAGTCTAGTCCCAGACATCAACTTTATACGCAGCTAATGATGGCCGGCAGTGTATGTTCGCTGTCGGGGCTGACAATTTCAACAGTTTCAGCTTCTTCAGCTTATTTTACAAGCATGACAGGCTCAATATATGCCCCCCCCCCACAGCAGGGTTTTAAACCCACAGTTTTACAGAGAGGGAATCCAATTACATCCAGCACCTGGAAGGACAGAGAGGAAGAGGAAAAAGATAGACTGAAGGGAGACAGAGGAAGCAAAAGAGAAAAAGAAAAAATCAATGGAAATCCAACTGAGGTGGAACTAAGCTTGACAACGCAGCTCCTTTCTCTGCTTCGCACTCGTTTTGTTTTTTCCTGGAGCGATAAAAGTGTATGACCATCTGGGTGTTTATTTCACGCGAGCTCACCACATTAACCTATCGAACACTCTCAAGGATTTTCAGTTTCTTTATTCATCCTTTTTTGTTATATCCCTCTTCTCCCCACTTCTGTCCTCTCTTTCCAGCCTCTCATTAGCTCTCTCTGTCTCTCCTCGCTGCTTTCATCTCTCTGTCTCTCTCTCTCTCCCTCTCTTATCCGTTTGAGTACGTGCCTGCCTCCCTTTGTAGTTTAATATGCACTGTATCTAATATAGTATCTATGTGGGTGTGATTTGTATGTCACATTTCCTAATGAATTATCCTTTTTTCTGATATTTAGGAGAGTTTTGTTTCCCGCAGTGATTGAAATAATGTTTGTTTGTTTTTTTCTCTTCAACTTCCACAACAACTTGATTTTGGACATTTCGAATGCTTTGGCAATTTTTTTCAGCAAATTTTCTCAACTCATCATCGCCTCAACTAGCTTTTGTCACCTCAGTTCAAAACAATGTATTTACATTAGTGTAGCTTGGCTCCCGACCTACCGTATGCCAGTCATAGCCCTAATTTTATTGTTCTGTGAATCCAAAGGTCTGGTGACTAGTTGGAGCCTTTATTGACAGGATTAAGAATAAGAGTACCATATATCCTGTACCAGATACAGAATATTAGCTTAATATATTTGTTTATTTAAATAATGTATGAAGAAATAGCAGCAGGAAAATGTCCACAAATGTGGAAACAAGCCTAAAATACCTTGGATCTGCTCAGAACTGGTCCCTTTCAGATGGAGTCCCAGTTTTATTTTAAAGAAGCTAAATTAGACTTTTTTTTTTTCAACACGTGATTTGGAAACCCTCCAAACTTTCTACCACCTTCTTCTTAAAACCTGTCAGATCATAACTATAAATATATAAAAATGTATCCTTTCGAGTACAATCCACCGATGCAGTATTGTAGTCGGTGCTGAAAAAGTGTACGGTGAATTTTTCATGCTGGTTTTCACCTCCTGTTCTCTCAGCTCTGACTTTCATCAGTTGTCTCCAGGGGTCTCTATAGAAATACTGTCTCCCCTATAAACAATTTATTAATGATTTCATTCACCGCTAGCATCACTTTGTCAAAAGAGTACCTCGGAGAGCCTTTTTTTATTCTTTTAGGTTAGATTTAATGATGTGAGGGTTTACAAAGTGAATTAAATAAACATGTTTTTTTCGAGGTGTCGTTGCAGCACCTTATTCGAGACAGAAAGTTGAGAGTAATTTTCAAAATAATTTCAAGATGATATGAAATTGTATACTATATAAATTAACAACAAAAGATAAATCCCTCTTCCAACTGATATTTTCCCTTGACATCCTTTATCTCGGTGCACTGAGGTACTTCAAATAACATTAATTATTACCAGCGACTACCACTCCATGAAGTATAAATCAGAGTTTTCATGAGTGAGTTGCTTGTTTTTCTTGATAGAGATGAATTTACATTGGGAAAGAAGGTTATAGAATATAAAAATATTAAATGGTATATTATAAAGGATTTTATATAAATTTAGATAAAAGTAGCACAATAAGTGATATATGGCTCATGTTTATGGCAAATAGTTGCAGAATACATTTCTACAAACCAGTGCATGAGGATTATCACATGTAAATGATTCCCATATCCAAGACAACAGGCCATTATTTGACACTCACATCTGTGGGGGTAGATGCAATGATGACTGCCTCCCTACGAATAGGCTGCTTTATTTGGTGCTTTTTATCTAAAATGTAATGTGATCTACTGAAAAGTATCAGTACATTTCAAGCTGGCGCTGTTGAAAATGCCCATCCGAAACCCCGGACACAGACAGTTTACAGACTCTCCTTTCTTGGTATATAAAAGAAAAACCTAATCTATGCACTAAGTCGGTAAGAGCCAGTATATTGCCTGATCTTAAACAGACTCTCCTGGCTGTCTTTAAACAAAGAAACTGTCCCAGTGGAAACTGTGCCCAAAACACATTTGAAAAACTATATAACACAAGACAAGGAGGAAAAATAACAATTTAGCTGTTAAACGAACAACCTAAAATCCACTTTCTTGATCGATCAGTTAGCTTTCACCCGATGATGACCAGAAGTAGTGGCAGAGAAGACTGATATTGAGGAAAAATAATACTTCTTAGGATAATTTTGAAGTTTTATATTTTATGAAAGCTCTTGACTGATGATTTTACTCATCCTGTATTTGTTCGATATAGCTACATCTCCGCCTCATATGGAGACTCTTCTATTTGTATTCTGTGAGGTATCATTTGGTGGCAAAATAAATATTTTGTGAAATGATTTATGCACCAGCAACTCTGTGATGATATCCATACACCGCTGATCTCTGCCCATAAGCAGGCACTCCAGACACTCGGTTGCAAGCATATTAGTGTCTATAGACAGCACAAGGCTGCAAGGCTGTGACTGCAATGGAAATTGAACTCCATAGAAATAAATGGACAAAAAGAAACAAACAGCAATTCCAGTGAGGTTTCGTGTATATATTGCAATGTGGTCCACCTGTGTAAATTAAAATAATAATGTACTCGGATTGAGTATTATGGGGCTCAGTGGAGTGATGATATTGTTAATGTCAATTCAGGATTACATTCATTGTAATCTCTGAATGGAAAGTGTCCATTAGTCTACCACAGGTTTATAAAGGGCTCCACAAGTAATCATTCTTAAAGGGTTTATATATATATATATAAAACATATATACGATATTCACCACCACTAGGTGTTGCACTTTACAACCAGCAGCTCAGCCAAAACGAACGCTGCGTCTCCCGCAGTTCCACCTCATTTTGTGTTCTTAGCAAGGTGTTTGGAACCCCATCAAAAGAACACACAAATGAATAAAGTTAGCCTGTGTATGTGAGAACCAACAAAAGTAAAATAATCCTGCCTATTAGGCAGTAAGTCATTCATTCATTATCCATACTGCTTATCCTCCGGGGGTGGCAGGGGGGCTGGAGCCAATCCCAGCTGACATGGGGGGGCAATTTCAGTGTCACCTAAATGTACATGTCTTTGCACTCTGGACTCCCATGCAGGCACATGGAGAACTCGCAAACTCATGACAGTAGCACTTGCAGAGCAAATTCATAACATCAGCAACAGGAAGTTAGCGGGTAACCATGACTACTCTAGTTGGTCTAAATAAAACAGATATGTAACGATATGTAGCCATCTCGTCACTGACACATCAAAGAGAAGAAAAGAAAAGTCGGAGGTCTTCAGCAGTCCAGAGTCCAGATCGGCTGCCGAAACAAAGAACAGGGAAGCTGAAATTACAACACATGCAGACGCTCAGTGACAGTAAGCTATCATTCCATTCTATGTCTTCACATAGAAAATAGCTGTTAGCTATTTGAAATCTTGTATATATGCTTTAAACAAATGGATATTTGTGAGTGAAGAGTGTGGAATATCTGTGTCGGTTAAAAGCTATTGTCCTTCATGCTCAAGAAGCACTGCACCACTGATGTGTACCAGAAAGCCGAAGATCGACTAAACGCTTTGTGTGCGTATGTGTCTCTGTGTGTGAGAGTGAGAAGGCGGAACAGAGAGCGAAGAGTGTTGCAGTCATTTTGTGCCAGCAGTTGTTGCAGCTTATAGTCGGTGTGTTTTCCAATCCATCCTGGGACTTAGAAGCAAATTGAGCTAAAAGTAAAGAAAAAATATAAAGAAAAAAAAAGTAGTTTCACTAAGCATTTATATCCCGAACATCACAAAGCGCTTCGTGTGGA
Organism: Rachycentron canadum; assembly: GCA_038496675.1. Taxonomy (NCBI): domain Eukaryota; kingdom Metazoa; phylum Chordata; class Actinopteri; order Carangiformes; family Rachycentridae; genus Rachycentron; species Rachycentron canadum. The sequence continues at coordinate 14,003,451 of CM076656.1, read as the reverse complement.
CTCAAAATGATAAGTGGACAAACTAGTGATGTCAGGATGTCATGGCATGTATTTGCAGTCACATAGTTCTTTCTTCTTCAGGCTTTGTGCCTCAGAAATTTCATTATACAACTAATAGATGCAGCATTAAAGTCTCAAATTTAATTTGAATACATTTATTTGGGCAAAACACATAAGTGCAGAGAACCCACATCGTTCTGAAGGCCAGGTCGCCATCTGTGTCGGGCTCGGCTACATGGCTGTGGAGGCCTAAACACAGTAGTCAAGTGTGTCATTTATATGGTGGGAGAAACAAAAAAAAAGAAAAGAAAAAAAAGAAAGAAAGAAAGAAAGAAAAGAGCTAAGAGCAGATAATTGGAAGAGCAGTTATGATCTAAGGCAGAGCAGCAGACTCCTATCCCTGCACACACTGGGTAAAATGCATACTAATAGACACCTACAGAGAAAATAGAGTATCCAGTGTGCTCAGGCTGCATGTCCTTTGACTGCAGGGGGAAACTGGAGAATGCGGAGAAAACCCATACAAACACAGGAGTAACTTCCAAACTCATGCTGCTCACCGTGACCCCTAATTGTAAAATATTTCACACTGTAATGAAATATTTAATATACCCAACAATTCTGAACTGATAGAAATCCTAAAAGATGATTCATTTGGTCAACTCTAAATCTATGGTGATAAGGTTTGCAGGATTGATGGGCACTCTTATTGATTCCTTACCCCCCTAGCATTCTCGTTTTGGCTTCCTCCAGTCACCTCTTGGTGCAAAGCAGCAAACCTTGCACAGCATTCAATTATTGCATCGTTATAACCATGGTTAATTTCTCTGGTTACTTTAACTCGCCTTAGGTTGTGTAAGTCAAAACATGGCGGAAGGCAGCAACCGAGGTTTTTCACACGTCTAAAACAAGCAAGATTTTAAACATGGGTATACGCAAAGAAACCGATTGACTCCTTTTACACTGCCAGACGAGTCTGCCTTTCTGTTTTCTGAGGGAAAGAGTGATCTTTAGCTGCCGGGCTTCTGTGTGAGATGCTTCGGTCCATGATTGTGCGGCCCAACACCGTGTACCCATGGTGTTTCAGGTACGTAGTCTCGGTGCTATGAAAGTTACGGTACAGAAAACCATAGTGATAATAGTTGGCAAACCCAGTCCCACTGATCTCATTTGAAATAAAATCCAATCAAATTTCCTTTTTTTTTTTTTTTTATATATATATATAGCGCCATATTATAACAAAGATACCTCAAGGCACTTTACACGTAGAGCAGGTCAAGACCCAACTTGTTATAAAAATTATTTAAACGGACCCAACGAATCCCACCATTTGTGGCAAAGATGAGCTGACCATGTTATTGATGTAATATTGAAAAGCAAACATTCACTTGATGAAATGATTTCAGGTTGTGTGTTACACCGTGATAATACTGATAAACGTGAAAATTCTCATCACTGTAATTGTGCTAATAAATGTTCACACCATTTAATCTCTAGTCATTGTAAAATGTTTCATGGCCGTAGAATTTTAGAAAAAAATAATACAATTTTCAGTCTGATTTGATCGTCTATCAGATAATCAATTTGATAAAAACGCATAATAGTATTTTAGTCGCATTAGTATAATCAAAATACCCAGCAGGAGAAAAAAGAGAAAGGCTTGGTTTTGCCAAGTGCTGAGATAGCGAGAGAGAGGGTCTCCACTGTGTGGATCAGCGGTAAAAGCGAATTGATATCAGGTATCTTTGATCCGTCTTCCTTCTCTTTGTTAGGCTTTCATTCTGACCCTGTCAAGTACAGAACAGAGTGTTTGATTCAGCCTGCAACTTAGCACAAAGTGTCCTGGCTAATGTACTGTACTATACTGGAATCAGCAGAATCATAAATAAACAGAAATACTGTGGGGTCTAAAACCCTGGGAAACAAAAGTGGTATCTATTGGTTTAATCTGCCTTCAAACAGCATAAGCAGGTGATAAAAGATTGTAAGACATTGTGTTGGAAGGGGAACCTTGAGCACTTTGTGGCTCTTCACTAGATAGGAAAGGCTATAAGGCCTTTCAGGTGTTTTCAAGTGCCAGTGCCACACCAAATCTTTGCCCTTTGCTTATTTGTTAGCCATCGCTTATTTCTTTACTCATGCAGAGAATCAGTTCTCATTCAGATGCAAATCCAAATCACTGCAACTCTCTTTGTTCTCTACTAGCCCTCGCTACCTCCCTCACCACCTCATTCTTACAGTACAGTTTTATGCATATTGGGAAATGATAGCAGATAGCGATGGCCAGGTCAATTTTGGACCTGCAGTATACCAACGGCAGTCTAAATTAAAAAAAATAAAAATAAAAAAAAAATTTTTAAAAAATTTTTAAAAATCAGACAGCCAGATTCCGCGACTCAGTAGGTTCCAAAAAACAGCAATATTTATCAACTCAAAAGATACACAGTCAGACAGGCTGTGATCGAAACACCACGAAACAAAAAGTAGGCAAGGGCAATGAGATGCCAAAAAGGTTCAAATCTCTAAACTGGAAACTCAAGAAACACTGGAACTCTTGACCTGTCGGTACAAGACGAACTGGCACTGCGGGGAATACACACATGGACTATATACTCAGAGGCAGGGGAGATAATGAGACACAGGTGAAACCCATTAGGGGAGGAGCAGGTAATCAAACAGGCGGGAAACACAAGCGGGCAGGAAGTGGGTGATCTGGAATGAGACAAGAGGTGAGTATTTTAAAATAAAACAGAAACTGACACAATGAAGGGGCAGACATAGCTAAACTTGCAGGAACTGGATGTGACACCTATGGAGGTGTCAATTTGTGGGTAAGTACTGGTACTTGAGTGCTACGTTACAAGCTAACAAACAACATAGCCATATAAAAGATGCTAACTGTTGTGATACCTCGAGCTCGATACCGCGACCTGCAGATTTTGGTGGGCGACAGACCCCTCACATTAATCCATTAATCTGGGTCTGACTGAGGCTCAAACATGTATCTGACTCTCTCTAATATTTCATCTAATGCTAAACAGCTTGATACAACATTGCTTTTTTTTTTTTTTCTTTTTTCTTTTTGAGAATGATTTAGAATTTCTCAATGAGTGAGTAAGTGTAGATTTACATAGTTTAAAAAGTGTCTGGATGGGACATAAGCACCAATGTTACATTCAGTTTCAGTGATTAAAGAAGGCTCAAGAAATAAAAGTTCTGAATGTGCTAATACATTAACAAGACCCTCTGCATTAGCCATGTTTTATATTAGGTCACGTTAAGATCTTTAATTATGGGCTTCTGGGTAATAAAATATCAACAGAGTAACAGTAAAGCAATGAAAAGCTGCTCTTAGAAACTATTGATTACAGCAATGCTTTAAACTTAGCAGTGAACTGCCAGTGTGTGTGTATATGTGTGTGTGTGCATGTGCATATGCTTGGTCTACCCACATCATCTTTAAAATGCAAAATGCACATGTGTACGCGCATCCGCATCCTCGACGCAGCCTGACCACGGCCAACAGCTGCAAACATCTCCAGAGTTTAAACAGCGCTCGAAGCCATGGCTTTGTGAGAACGCACCGGAGCCGTAACCATGTGTTTGATTTTAGTTCCTCTCCTCTGAACGTAGGAGGTGAGGCTTTTTTGGAAACGCTACACATATTCAGCTTGACATCCACAGCATATTTTGAGGCAGATGTTGCGCTTAATAATTCACACATTTATTCAGAAGCAGCGCACAAAAAAGGCTTTATAAAACTTTCTCCTTGTGGCTTCTTGGAATGCATAAGTATGTGAATTATTAAGTTAAATCTTCTATTCCCTATACATACCGAATTGACTGGTTGAGATTGCTGGTTAGGTGCATCCCACATTTTAGCTTGTTTTTTTAAGTGGAGATGAGTAAGTATTTCCTTTAAAATGTTCCTCTCAGTAAAGCAATAACTGCACAGGGTACTTTGCAGTACTCTGCCAACTTTACGGTTGCATTGATTTCTGATTTTTAGATCCATTCCTCTACAACAAACTGCTCATTATTGTCCTGCTCGGTTCAAATTCATCTCTGGCCTGCCTGAACTCTTTGAAACTCGATTTGAAACGCAACAATGACATTTCCACACGGTCCACGTGCTAAATTGCTCTACGCGTTTGGTGCAACATCGATGAATTTAGGATGTTTGGATGTTTTCAGACGTGCCAGCGGCATGGGGAAAATGTCAACAACGACGATGGCAGTAGATTTTCATGTAGCAGGGATTGCAGCCAAACTAGCTGATCCAAAACAACCTTATCACTGAGCGTGGGTCTTGGAAAAAGAAGCTGGCTGACAATGCCACTAAAGATTTTATTTCTTGCAAACAATACGTGCAGTGAGACATCGACCTTAGCAGCAACTGGCAAAGATGTCAATATTGGCTGTGTAAAATGTTCAGTGCCAACAAATTTGACATTTTTTACAATCCCTGGACATGACAACTATGCTCATATCAAAATTAGGAAAAGATTTTGCTCTTGCCAGACGAGCTATGTTCAAGGTACGGTTAAGTTTAACTTGAACAGTTGCTTAATGATCAAACGTGGTTCTAAAGGGGAAGTAACGAAAAACCGAATGGGTTTTGGTAAAATGTTAATTGTTGCAAAAGCGGTCGCACTTCAGCTTAAGTTTACAAATGACAACAAGACAGAAAAATGACAAAAGCTCAGATTGATGTGGCTCAATAATTTTGAACATTGCTAAAAGAAGATTCTTGTCTTCACAGAGAACTCATAATTATCAAACATACAATCACAACCGGAGAGACGGAGGTAAGCAGCTCACATTAAAATGCAGTTATATGATGAAATTGACTTTACTTGGCTGGGTGCCCTTCAAATCACCATCTTCACCTTGGCAGTCGGGAAACATCAGGACCACCAATCATGTACAGGGACCACAAGTTTGCATACACACACACACACACACACACACACACACACACACACACACAAAGGAAAAGTGAAATGAACACTTCAGCTAAAGAAAAGTAGCACTTAAAGCTTATTTGAAAAAGGCCAGCGGTTACTATTCTTGTTCTGAGCCTGCCCAAGTCTGTTTTGCTTAACTTGTGAGAGTAATTCATAACAACTTTCAGATTTCACATACATTACATACACATACACACATCTGAAAACAGAACACAATGCTTCCACATACTGACTCCTCCATTCCACAGGAGGCAGAATTTCACATAAGGTGACAACTTAACGAATGTGAACATCGATTGCCCTTTACAGAAATAGTTTTTCAATACACGTGTTAAACATAAAATCGACACAACGCAACATTATGTGCCTGCATGCAAGAAATAAATGTGTTATTGTAAAAAAAAAAAAAAAAAAAGCAAAGTACAATTTAACTGTGGCAGAAACGAGTCGTAAAATTGTAAGTAATACAGAAGTTTGTCAGCCATTTGTTGTTCCAGGCCACCCTTGATATTCTTAGCTGCCTGCTACTTAATTTGACTCCCTGGAAAAAGAAAAAGAATAATAAAAAAAAGCCATTCTTTTAGACAGCATTACAGCTTTGAAGTCACAATGCCTTGCTTTGTTCCGGGATATTAAGAGTATGCTGAGGTGACAGGGAGGTAGTTTTTGGGTATGTGCAGTCATGGTTACATGACTTTGTGTCAGCATCTGGGACAGTGTGTGCGTGTGTGTACATGTGTATGTGCATATTTGACAGCAGAACAAAACGTCCTGGCAGCTCTGTGGCCTTGAGAGCCTTTAGTGTTGTTTCCTGTCAAAAGCCTGTCAGGTCACTCCACTCTTTCTGCTCTTTGAATTGAAGAGAACACCAAAGGAGGCAAAAATAAGAAAAGTGCATATTTCTGCTTGAATGTTGTAATCACTGTGATCTACAATTATAAAAGAATTTCTGAATTAGATATTGGTTTGGTTTGAAAAGAAAGCACAGCAGACAGATATTTAAATAATACTATTGCGGTTTCATGTGTGACAGTCACTTTTTCTTCTCTGTTTTACCTCAGACGACCAGTTTCCTGTCGGAGGCCCAGTTTTCTGTGCAGTCACCAAAAACCCTGGACCCACTTTTCAAGTTCCATGAAACCATTGCTAAGGTAGGACCATCACAATTATTCCTACTTATACCAGTAAAGTATATGTAGCAAAATCAATGGCTTCCAAATTACATAATAGTGTGAACATATTAACAGTCCAAAGTGCAAAGGAAGCCAGGGGGCAGGAAAAAGCAAGGGGAAAAAACAAAATTTAATTGGTTGTGTGTGCATGAGAGAACCAGAACAACATGCTGCCTCCTTTTAACCTCCAAGTTTCCAAATCTACTTCTAGTGTAGTTTTTTTTGTTATTTCCAAGATCTATCCAGGCTCTCTCCTTTTCTGGTTTTCCAGCTTTATGCTGCATTAACTTTATTTTACTGACTTAAATCAGAGGGCAGAACACTGTTGCTAAGCAACTGTAAGCCAGCTGCTGTCAGTCACTTAGCTGGCATAACAGACGAAATTACCAGGGTCATTAGGTAAGTAAAGCAAAAAAGTCACCACCCATTTTAGCTGCGATGATCAAAGCCTGATAGCATTTAATTATATTCTCTGTCAATGAAACAGCCTGTGTGGGAACAGTCACTACTGTTTTTACTTTAATTCCCAACATGGCGGATCTAATGATGTGTTTTGAGAAAAAGAAACAGGTATTTAACCGTTTTCTGTGCACATTCAGGACATTACTCTTTCTTCTACAATGACTCCTCTGTGAAAGTCAGATGAAATACACACTGCTTATGTAAGCTGTTGCCAAATAAGGATCTTTATCTCAGCTAACAGATTGGGCCTTTTCAAAATAGCCCTCACTGTTAGGAGGGAACACCCATTGCTTATAAATGCCACCAGTTCACCACAGCTGTCAGTGCTGTAGGATAGCTGTCACAGTTTACAAATTACATAATGCACACTGACATTTTCATTATCTTTTTATGGAGGACCGGCTCTAAATGAAGACACTTCTTTATGGTGCATCCTTACCTTGGCACCTCATATGTGTGAAATTACACTTAGTTTACAAGTCCCGCCTGGCAGGAGATCAACCTACTACTGTGGTTTTTTTTTTAGTTTTTTTGTTTTTTTCAAACTACTCAGCATCCTCTTCAGTTAAATTCTTCAGGAAATTTATTCAGTACTGCGGTGTGTGAAGGAGAAGACAGAAGAAGTTTAATTTGGGACAGCAGGGTGTGTGGGAGAGAGAGCAAATTTGTACAAAAAAAAAGTTTGTTTTTTTTCACCTGGTGACTGGGTTCAATGTCTTGTCACAAACTCAAGAGCAGGACACACCAGGGTTTTATTAAAAAAAATTTATTTATTTTTATTTTTTTATTTATTTTTGTGACATCAAGATTTCAAAAAGCTGTGGCTTGGTTAGAGATAAGATTAGAGAAGAGTAAAGAGTGTGACCAGAGTATGATCATCTGCGAACAACAGATCCATAACTTGAAAGCACCTTTTCTTCGGCTACTTCCTCGAATGCATTGAATAAGAACGTGATGTAATTTTGCGCTAGAATCAAAGTAATGCACATCTGCTAACTAGTGGTATGGAGTATAAACAAGATTTGGCACTGTAGTTGGAACTATCGCCTGTTTATTCAGTATTCTGGTTTTGTCGCAATTTTGCGACTTTGGCGTCCAGAGGGTTAAGTGAGTTTATTGCTAGTTGTAAAGTGAGTGGGAGTCTCTGTGAAGGGCCTGGGTGCAGCTGGTAGGCTGAAAGCTGAATTAGGGGTGAGCACCTGGCAGAGTGGGGGCAGAGAGGGAAGTGGACAGCGGGGGTCCAAGATGAGGCGAGGTGGAATCCATGTACACTCCTCAGGGCCGTACCCTCCCAGTAAGTACTGGTTGCCTCTACCTCCAATATGAATTATCTATGACCCAGGTGGGAGGAGAGAGATTGCCAGGTGGGCACACATAGCTGGTGGTGACATGTAGAAAGTAGAGTGAACTGTCATGTCCGCTATTAACTTAAGGTTGAACACAGAGGGGATAAAATTCGCTGCCCAAAAGAAATGACCCATGTAGCGAGAGGAAAGTCTAGATAGAAAGACAAACTGGAGCTGGGGTCCAGTGATGTCAGGTCAGCGATGCATTTTTTTTTTCTCATCAAAAGACCAGAGAAAGTACTTTACAGCAACAGCATAGATGGGCTAATAGAACGGCAATCTCCTCCTCCTGGGTAGGAAACAAAGGGGGGTTGATAGCCAAAGGAAAATCCCAGGGATGCCATAATAGAGCAGAGCTGGTTAAAGGAGGATGAAGTGGAAGCAGTAATCCAACAAAGCGCAGCTAAGAGATCTGTGAGAAATTTCCAAGAGAATAATGGAGAATTCTGTGAGGCCCCCTTCTTTAGACAAACATCGTCAGGTTTCACCTTTAAGGAGCCAGGGCTATAGGTCTAAATGAAATGGAAACTAATTGGAATTACAATCATGCCAGTAGTTCAGTTGTTTAGATGTTCGGACGTAAGATCTCACGATCAGTCCAGATTACGAGAGGATGTTAAGACAACCAGTTCTTCTACAGCTGAGCTTCACAGCCAGGAGATACTGCTTCGGCTAGATCATTTTATCGCAAGCAACAGAGGAACAGAGTGGGGCTGGGAGGAAGTGAGGCTGCCTTGGCCTGCTTGTGACACGGGCAGAGGAGCGAGCATGCAGGGGAGATCAGGGAGACTGGAGAGTGGCATGAAGAAGCTGGCTTATGGGAGCGCGGCCCTTGAACCAGGTATGCTGCCGGGCAGCGATCTGGACTGGTGAATACAACAATCTGGTGAAGAGTGAATGCGTGAATAGGGAATATATACTTCTGGCCTGATGAGCTGAGTAGCAGGTGTGATGGCAAATTGGCAAACTGGAGGCTGAGTGGGAGAAAGAGAGGATGCATCACCGTGCCCCAGACGCAGACATGCACAAAGACAGACAGGGGTTAGCAAAAAACACAAAGAAAGACAAACACCATAGAATATAAAGGATAAAAACTGGGGTCTTGGGCTGGGCACAAACTGTGGCAGTCCATGTATTCAGGCTACTGTAGGATTCTTTTTGTATTGTATCTGTGTTTTGTACGTTTCTAATTTGAGCGTGGCTTAAAATGTACATATGCAGGGTCCGCAAATACCCTGTAACACCTGTTCTCTGGAGATCTGAGGCTGTATTTCAAAGCAAAACAGATAATGATGCAAACACGATGAGTTCAGAAGTTCGGGTTTTTTACCTTTTAGTTTTTAGTATTTGAAGAGTACTAATAAATTTATCATATATTAAAATATTTATGAGGATGCATTATTTAAACGTAGAATATTTAAATCGTTTAAAAACATGTTTCATCATATCAGTAAATAATTGCCAAACGGCACTTCAAGTGAAGAAAGATCAGTTATAAAAGTAACTCTCTGCAAGTCGGAGCTTCATTAAACTGGTGTCTTTTGTTCTTTTCACTTAATTTATCTATTTAGGATTTATTTTACGCTTCTTGTCATTTTTTCTGGTGTGCATCTATCTTTTCCTCCTTTCCTGAATGAACACAGTGTTGTGATGTTGTGCTATGGACCTGGACCACGGTATCCAATACTTCTGCAGTCATCTTTTTTTTCTTTTTTTTTTAATGCCCACAACCACGGTACTATTTGAGTCAAAACACTTCTCTGAATTTAGATCTGCTATAGGTGTATGAAGATTTGAAACAAGGGCGAAACTGTTTTGACTGGTGCGTTTGTGTATTCATGGTATCAACAGTGTATGCTGTTACTGGCCATCGTGCAGGCGACCTTCATGTCCATCCTGTCCCTGCTGGATGGTGATTGCTTGGCTGAAAGGGTTCTGGTTGGCAGCTTATTTTTCTCTTTCGATGTTCCATTTTTTTTATCATCCAGCACCTCCTTGATTCACCTACACAGGGAAGAGGAGAAAATTAGTAGCAACCTAAAAACTAAAAATAAGGACACATGTTGTACGGTGTCAAATTTGACTGCAACGTGACGCATGTCACCACCATCTTTAACCCCCATGGCATCAAAGTTGAGTTTTTCTGCAGATCAACAAATAATGTGCCACAAAGAATGATCTGACCTTCTTTGTGTCGCACTGGACTTGCACTGTCAGTGCAGTCTGCTCGTGCGTAACAAAGCATATGTGCGATGTGCACCTGCATTTGTATGTCGGCGCATATTACAATGCGTCCTTAAAATAAGATAAGATATTGCTACGCACCAACAATGTGCTTGACCTCAGCTCATTTTAAGACCAACACAACCACGAACACTCAGATATTTGCAGGTGATATTTCAGCAATTTGGGAGCAGGGCTGGACTATGACAATCGGATGGGTCTGAAACCTGCAAAGATGGAGCACTGTGCCTTTGATGCGCATTGGCAGTTATTGCTGGGATGCGCATAAATAGTACTTGCTCAGTTTTCTGTTCACCAGCCTTATCTCTCACTGTAGCATTGTGGCATTTTGCTGCCGCAACTGTCGAACATGCCAGTGCAAGTAAGCTTGTCTCCCTTGTCTTTGCCTTGACACCCCCCACTTCAACTCTACTCAAAGTTGGGTGGGGCTGCCCTGGAAATATTTGAGAGATATTGTTGGTATAATCAAAATTAAGTGAATAAGTGATAACATATCTTGCCAATTTTTTTATCATATTACATGAAAAGTGCATTTTTTTATTGTCTTCAGTGCAAAAGCCTTGATGGAAATACTTGTGTGTGTGAGTAAGGTTGCAGACGTGGTGGACAGAGGAGAAATAGGGTTGGCATTTGGCCTCAATCATTACACCCTTGGAGATCAGGCAAAGTGCCAGATGATATTTGTGCAAGTTGTAAAAAGAGGGGGGGGGGGCAATAGAATGACAGTTACATAAAAATACAAGGCCGCGAATGCACTGACACAACATGTCACGATGAAGGGCAAATGGGAGGCGGCGGCGATGTTATTCCCCATGTTAAATATTCAGACTGGGAGGAGTTTAAAGGGAGGCAGAAAGACTGCGTGACCTCTTTTGTGGCTTGTGTGTGTGTGTTGCTAAATGTCAGGCAGCCTCGCTACTTATCGGAAAATAACTCATCTAGACACGGGAAAACAAAACAAAAACCCCCATCAATAAATGCTAGTCCAAATTAGTGCGATTGGTGTGAGTTGCGTCTGCACATCCGAACAAAAGACCTTTTCTATCCCTGCCAAAGAAAATGGTCGTAGAATCCTAACTACAACAGAAATTCAAGACAAATTGATATAATTTGATTTGATTGATTGGTTTCAGTGAGATTTTTAACTTAAAAGTATTGAGACTACCTAAATAGAATTGTATTGAGGCAGGACATGAGGGATATCATATTATATTATGCAAGTCATAAAGCTCAATCTCATTGAACTTTCAACCTTTTAAAGTTGAGAAACCTTCAAATTTAAGATAGAGTTGGACTGACCATTTTCAAGAAGAGTAAAAGTAAATAAAAGAGCCTGTAATTTAAATTTTAATGTATTATTTATTGATGTCCCCAGTTACACAAGAGTCGCAACTTGTGTTGGTTTTGGAGCTCTTTACTACTCATGCTATTTTTTATTTTTTTATTTTTTTAAAAGTAGGTTTTACCTAACTAATTCTGATCTGACAGCACTGTAACACATATCTAGCAACACCTCAATCTGTGATATTGCAGCAATAACGGAGCATTCAGGGTGTCAGATGTGTCCGACATGTGGCCTGACATGCAATATGCAGCAAACGACAAACGGCGGATTCTGACACAAACTCTGTGTTGTTCTTTCTGCTTCATTTGAATGATTTAAATGTGATTAGCAAATGAATGAAGCTGTATGACTTAAATCCTCTCACTATCACTCTCTCTTTCTCTCACATGCACATACATAGAAATAAACGCACCACTGCTGCACACCCACCCCCTTTCTCTCTGTGGACTGGTGTTATGTGCATTGTTAGTGTTGTAGCTCAGGGACTGTGCCTACGCTCAGCGTCCCTGTACTCATTTGTCAAGTGCAGTTTTAGACGCAGCTCGGTTGGGAGGGTTCAGGGTGGCAGGTGGCAACAGCAGGCGTCTCTTCCTCCCTCTCTTGTTTGAGCTCTCCTCTTGTCTCCTTAGCTCCCTTGGCGTCTCTCACTGTCTCTCGATGGACAGCGTTTTTTAAAGTTTTGTACAAGCTGGCTTTCCCAGACTTGGCAGGGCGAGGTTGGCATTGATATATCCAACGACGTATAGCCCTGGCATGCTCTTTAACTTGTCCCTGCTGCGCGCTGCTGGGCATGCGCAACGGACTCTGGAAGGTTTGGGATGGAACAACTGCATTAATTAAGCTTTAATTATTTATTAGGCGTTATTCCCAATTGTAAAATTACTTGCAAGTGAAGAGGGCGATGTTTGAAGTCCGAAACCTATGAAACCCACATGCAGAATTAACAGAAATGGCAAGACCTCATTCTGTAATCGAGGGTGTCCTTTTATTACACAACATTTATTAAACCATGATTCAGAAAACACTCGCAGCACTGGCAAGCAATGTTGTCCACACATTAGAGATACAAATCAGACAATGCATGGGAAGGTAATGACCTGCTTTGTCATTTAGGTTGGTAGACTTAATTTGTTACAGGCATGCTACAGATTCACTAAATGATTCTTTTTCATCTGTTCAAGTCAGCATTACCTTTCTTTTTTTTTTTTCCTCCGCTGACTGGAGTAAATTGGGCTGCAAGTCTTTTGTCATTCTGGAAAGAAAAACATCAAGATGCGCAAGTAAAGCGTCTCCAGGTGATCTGTATCTGTCAAGATCAAGTCTTTTCTCAAGGCGTGGACATTCAGACTTAAAACAAAGGAGTCTGAGGCATTCTCAAACATTAATAAAGGAAATGGTGTTCCAAATGGTCACCCCTTCATGAAGAGATGCAGTGGGTTCTATAAATGGGAATAATAGCGCACATGTTTGGGCTGGTGTTTTACTAATTGTGCGTGAGAATGTTGACAAGAAGGAAAAAACAAGACAGGGAAGACTTCAATTCTTGGTACGGTAGTTAGCGCTGGCGCCTCACAGCGAGAAGGTTCTGGGCTCGGTTCCTGGGCCTGGGGCCAGGTACTCTGGCATCCTCCCACAGGTCAAAAACATGAACATATAGGTTAATTGGTGACTCCAAATCGCCCGGTTGCCGCACCCTCCCGGCGATAACTGTTGTAGATAAGGGGCGGAGAGGTGGTACAAGCAAATCTTGCATAAGCTCCTTGGGTTGTTCTCATTGGGTTGACGTTTCATGAAGTGATGGTCACAGGCCCCTAATTTCAACTTGAAATATGTGGCTGATTTCATATGCAGTTGCTTTTGGCTGCAACTTTTTCTGTTTTTGATCATTCCCCGTGACTCTTCTGCCCAACCCATTCAGTGGGCAGTTGCATCCATAGTGATGTCATTGATATCTTCAAGAAAAGGCATTTCCTACAAAACAAAACCAGTGTTGAGTACAAAAGACTCAAAGACATAAGACTCCTGCCTCAGTGCCATTTATTTTTGAATGGTATTTCCTTGTCCCAAGGCATTTGATTCAAGTTTCATTTATATTGAAGCCAAAGCCAGACTTACATTACTCTGAAGGCACATTAAAAAGTAAGTTTAAGACCACACAATATTATTGAGAGAACCCCGACAGTTCCCATCATGAGCAAGCACTTGGTGACAGTGGAGATGAGAAACTCCCTTTTAACAGGAAGAAACCTCTGTCCGAAACTGACTGGGGTGTCCGATGCTGTCCGCCCCAGGGCTCCAGAGTCAGAGATACCTGCAGAGTGAGGACAGAGAGAAAACTCTGGACTATTAATACAAGAAATTTACAAGTATCATTAAACTTTCTGTGTCCTTGTCTTTGAGGGAAGCACAAAGGAAAGTATAGAGGGAGATCAATGTTTCTCCTGGGATGACAGCTTTTTGGTTGGGGGTTGAGGGGTGGTGATCCACCTTCTAGTTTGTATCCTTAACAGTGAGAGAGCTGCGAGCATCCTCACCACTGCATTTACAAAAAAATGCAGCAATGTTTGGGTTGATGTGTGTCCACCTTTGGTTTTCAAGGGATTCATAACAGTTGGAAAGCTTTTATTGCACTTTGTCAGCCTATCTCTTCACTGGTGTCAGCCTTTCTCTTCTCTTCTCTGTGAGTGGGGGGAGGGACAAGAAGCACAAAACAGAAAGCAGAAGAGAGGAAAGAAACATTAAAAGCAAAACACAGAAGAGACTCACAGTAAACCAACATGAAACATTATAGATAACATTAAAACATTTAGGTTTTAAAATGTTCTAAATTCTTATAGTTATCATGTCTTTCGCACACATTTTTGCACAAATGAATTATAAGAAAATAGATGGGGAGAAAGTAGCTATAGATGGTAAAAGAGAAAACAGAGCCCTGAAATGGACACAGAGGCAGAGGGAGAATAATAAAGCAGCAGATAAGCCTGCAAATGTAGGTGAAGGTGATGACGATGAAGACTAAATGCCCAAGATCTGTCTTGCAGAGAAATGCAATGGATGGTTGAAAGAAAAAAAAAAGACAAAACAGGAAATGATAAAGGAACAAATACACAAATGAGAAACCCATACGCTGGGAAGAGATTCAGATGCATAATGGTAAAGAGGAGGAATAGGAGGGGTATTTAGCACATTTTCTTCAATTCTCTTAAATTCTTTGTTCACTTCTTTTTTTCTTTTTTTTTTTTTTAGTGAGTTCTGTGAATCCTAACCCTAACCCTAACCCCTAACCTCTGATTCTCATCTCACTTCAAAGAACACAAATGGCATCACATGTGATTAGTAAAGGAAGATGATCATTTCTGAATGGAAAGTTCATTCGAGGGTGATGCAAAAAGGGCAAAACGTCTAGAGCAATTAACATAGGGTAATTTTTTAATGTAAGTGGTAATAAAAAGTACACAGTCTTTTTTTCACATTCAGTACCAGTTAATGGTTATGAGAGTTGGGTGTCTGGGTCTGAAGTTCTGCCTGCAAATTAATGTTTCTAAAGACAAGCGAGTCACAAAATAAAAGTCATAGTGTTCAATTTATTAATTACAAAAATATCGGCAAGACTACAGACTTAAATTGACCCTTTAGATCCACAGACAGGCAAACTTTACCATCAAGTCCAACTCAGTGCAACTGTTGGCAAGACCACCAGTCCAGATTTTCCGGGGTCATCCTGGTTCCTTGCAACTTCAGGCCACACCACCGCTCTTCGATCATGTGATCACAAGTGGACAACTCGTTGAGGAGTTGAGGACATATATGTAACCAGTTGAACCAGTGGGACGAGTATCATCATCATCATAATCATACAGGTGGTTCCCGCTATAGCATGACAAAGTTGCAGTGGCTATCTTAGGAGGCTCTGAGGCCACGTTGTAAGCCCCTAAGGCACATACATAACTCCACTTAACTATTTTAACCTTTTCAGCCCGGTTATAAAGTCAGATGTGGTTTTAGCCATTCCGGCATCCACGGTCATTAAAATGTATTGCAGAGACCTACCCTAAGTGGGTCTGCCACCTGTTATGGGGGAACAACTCACTGAAGGATGAACCGGACACCTGCATAATACAGACCTCATGATCCATTTTACTAACAACAGACCCCTGCCCTCCTGTCTCTTTCTTTCACCTGTCTTTCTAAACTCCATTACGGTGTGAATACAATAAATCAACAGCCAATTACCATAGTGCTCATATTGAAGTTAATATTTTAATGCACATGCACAGCATGCATATACAGTTGATTATACATGCATAAAAATAGTCTTCTAAATTCATACACACACACTCTCATGTGCATACTTGTAAGCAGCGGATGCGGCCACACAGTGGGACTTCATGCCGAAATGTGTGGAGAATGGGAAGGTACAGGGCATGTATTTAAACTTGCCAACTCCCTCAAGGCAAGTTATTTTGGGTCTGGTTTGAGGACAGTTAAGATGTAATGAAAAGAATCTGTGCTCCTGAGTCATTTACTCCAATCCATCAGGTTCACCTTGAAATCCAAGAACATAGGATGGTGTCTCATCGGAGTTCTCCACTCCAACCTCTATGACAACACTCAAACAGGGCCAAAAAAAAAAAAAAAAATTGTAGTAGTTTTTTGAAAACACTTTCTGAGTGTCTTAGCCTACTGTCATTTGTGTTGTTGATATCCAGTCCACAGTACTTTGGTCGCTTCATTGAAATTGCAATATTTCAGAACTGTATCATTGAAACATAGTCTGCACAACGTGCAAAATCGAGGACGTAGCTGAAAACGTGCCGTGGATCTGCTGCGAACAAACAAACTGATCATCATCGTGTCCTGTTTGCATTCTGCCTCGTCTCAGCTTTTTATCTATAAGCCTCTCTCCTGCTCTCTGTGTCCACGTACACGCGCATTTTAATCTGTCCGAATTTTCAATAAAGCTGTTTATTTACACCTTACACCTTTCTGTTTGTGTTGCCGGACCATGAAACAAGTTTGAAACAGTGACTATATCGCAGCCTGTTAAGACTGAATCTTAACTTCCAAGCCATTTGCAAGCTGCTTCTCTGCACTGATAAAAATCTGATTTTATAACAATGGCATCTAAAAAATATTGTATATATTATATTGTCTTATTTTAGTACAAAGCCTCTTTGTTGCTCTGGTTTGCCATGTTAAAGTGTCTGCGTTGGATGTTAATACAAACCCTTTTGTAACTATTTCAAATTAAAAGCCCTTTAGCATTTCAGTGGACATAAACCTTTTATTTTCTGACAGGGCTTTTATTGCTGAGCTGCAGTAAGTGTTTGTTCTTATTTCAAGTAATAGGTTTCTGTTGTTTACATGCTATTGAGATCTGCTAGTTTCTTCAGCTTTGCAGTTACCGGTAGCTTCTCTCTCTTTCTCCCTCCCACTTTACTGGTCGCTGTGTCTTCAGTTTTGTTGTTTCTCTGCCTTCTTTAGTAATAATGGCACACGGGATGAAAAATGTTTATTTGGCCATCGCATTGGAGGAGAGGTTCTCCTGGAACTCCCAGGCGGTCTGCAAATCTGGAAATGGTGGCCCTAAGCTCACATTCGGCACCAACACGTGGTCCAGCCATGTACTAGGTTTATACCAAGTCCTGTATGGAAACTCAGTGAAGGTGGAAAAAATGCAAGCGCCAATTCATATTGTAAGAGCAATGACTAATGGGGAAATGCCAACTCAGTCATGTGGCTATTGACTGACCCATGGTGGAAATATGATTGCAACATGACTAAACTAACTACGTCATTAAGCAGAGAAATGGGTTTTTTTGCATTGATTTGAAGAGCTTTTGCTGCCTGTCATTTTAAAGCCTAGAAGTCCTGACTGCAAAGGCTCCATCATCTTTGTTTATCAGTCTAGACCTTGGAACAACTAGAAGCAATACTTCTGACGATATGGGGGAGCTTTGAGGGACACTTCAGAAAGTAGAAAATTTGATAGATAGCTTGGGGCAAGGCCTCACCGTGCTTTGTAAGTAATGAACAAAGTCTTAAAATCAATTCTAAAAGCAACAGGTAGCTGGTCAAGAGAAGCCTGGTTCAGTAAAATGTGGTCATGTTTGCTAATAAAATCCAGGCAGAAGAGTTTTAGATGAGCTGGAAGCCAAATAAATATAGTTGAAAAGACACAGCACAATATTTTACTCCTAAGTGTGGTGAGTGGCATTGGCAGGATTATATTTAAGGGTACGCACAGGATCCACCCGTCCCTTTGCGGTCTATAGTACGTTCAGTTTTCCCCCACACGCATAAATGCTTATTGAACGCGTGAACAAGCGAGAGAGGTTGACTCGTGTTTTACTTGCTGAAGTCACGCCACAACGCCACCATAAAACTCACACATGCATTTCAAAGACCAACCAACAGGCAATTATTTAGCCTTCAGCAAACATGGATTTTATAATTGTTCAATTACCCAATCAGGTGAAACATGGGCAGCTGAGGGTACTGAGGCAGGCACTCAAGACATTCTGTTCAAATCTAAATAGCTTTAAAAACAATAATAGGGACCAAATTGAAATCCCAAAGAAAACTGCCTTTCCTTACCATCTGTTCGTCAACACCCTCATCGCTTACACGGAGCTTAAACTCCAGGGCGTAAACTCTCTGCTCGTCAAACACATGCTATCATTTCGGTCATGCTGAAATTATTTCATTGTCATCATCCACCTCCTATACATTTCCTTTTCATTTTTGTTTTACGTATGTGAAACTGTCCGGCTCACAAACGGCTTGAACGGTGCTTCTTTTTTAAATAGAAAAAAAACAAAAAAACAACTGTAGGCTACTTTATATACACCCTTTGCTGCAGCCATGTTTTGGTCATTTAGAAATAAAGACATAAGGCTTGAAAAATATGGAATTAGAACCATTTCCAAACAGAACACAATTTTTCTGTGGCCAAGTGCCTGTATATACACTAAGTTAGCCATTTATTTGCTATTCCTAGTTCAAACTGATGCAGTTTAATGCAGTGGTCCTGCATTAAATCCCCCTTCAGGACAATATAATATTCAATTTCTATTGAACCTGTTCCAGAGAGGCATTGATTCAACTGTATGATCAGTTTAAAACAATGTATTGTGCGGTGCTGTTTAACTGCACTGTGGCATGCAGAGAGCTGATATCAATGAAAATGATAAAATATGGAGACACATGCCTTTATAATGCACTGTGATTTAACAGCACCAAAAAAAAAAAAAAAAAAACATATACGTAACCTACGCGAAGGAGGAATTAAACATATGTTTTTGCCAGGTTTCTGCCAGTGTATGTTGCCTCATTATATCTGGGTCTGAACTTCTGAAAGTATCAAATATTAGTATTATTATAATGTGTATTACGTTATTACATTAAATATCAGGATTATGCTACATAAAACTGACATGCAAAAGCAGGTTTAACTTAATTTCTTTTCATATTTGCTTGATGCTACCCCAAAATTGAAGCTATTTAACTATTGACGAGACTTTAACAGCAGCATTATCAAACTCTGCAGGCAGCAGGAATATCCACAGGTTAACAAGCACAAAAGTCTTCTGTGAGCCCCAAAGCCCCCAGGCAGCTTTTTGGTAAACCCGTCATCAGGTGGCGTGTTTGCAGCAAACTAATCTTCATCGCGCAGTACTGAGTGAGTTAGTACCGCAACAGTACAGCCTTTCATTTGTATGGCTGGGAGTTAGTTTGGTAACATATGAATTTTACAGTGGTAGAATGTCTTGAGGCATATGTACCACTGCAGGCCTGGTACTCACTGAACTTCAAGTAGCAGAAAATATTTATTCTTTAATCTTTGATGTCCCTATGTCCCATATAGCTGAAGCATGCTACTGCCCATTCACTTATGAATGAATAAATACCAGTTAAACATGAAAATTCAATTAAGAATAGTTGAAAAAGGGAATATGCATATGATGGAAACGATTTTTCGGTTTGGATTTTATGGCTGTGGTACCACCATCATGTCATGGTGCTACTTAAAGTAACATGAAAGAATAGAAAAAAAGAATTGGAAATTCTTTGTCAGTCTATCTTTTTGAGCAGGAAGTGAAATTGCAGGTTGTTGTGGATACCAGTGCTGGAAAGTATAATTTTGTATTATTATATTTTGATGTAGAGTAGTGAAAAATCAGCATCTTCATATATAGCTTATGGAGAGAGAGAGAGGCAGAAGGGAAAATGATAATATCATTCAGCCAATCAGCTAGTCAGTCAGCCAGTGAAGGAGTCAGTCAGCCAACCAGCCACACATTCTGTCATAACAGCCCCATTTACAACAGCCAGCTATAAAACACGAGTGGTTGACAGCTACAGTCACTTCCGTCTGACACATTCTGAAGTTGCTATGACGCTACTACAGCAGCAGTCTGGATCGCTGCGATGACAAGCTCCTTTATCATCTGTTAACAGGAGGGAGAAAGCCCGCGCGTGCACTTCTAGGAAAGCAGCGAAGCAAATACAAGCCGTACGCGTGTGTTGGTTAGGTGCACGCCTGAGGTTATGTCTATAGGTGTTGTGTGCGTGCATTGGGAGACAGGCGTGAGAGTGTATGAGAGCTGACAGAGGCATCCAGGTTGACAGCCTTTGTAATGGAGGAGAAGGTAATTTGTTAGACGGATCCTCCTCTGTGGCCACCTGCATGTCTCCCCTCTGTTCATC
The DNA here is from genome assembly GCA_038496675.1 of Rachycentron canadum. NCBI lineage: Eukaryota > Metazoa > Chordata > Actinopteri > Carangiformes > Rachycentridae > Rachycentron > Rachycentron canadum. The sequence continues at coordinate 13,983,206 of CM076656.1, read as the reverse complement.
CTCCTCTCCATTGCTCTCCTTCCATTGCGTCTCCTGTAAATCTCTCCCAACCACTCTTTCTTTCCCACTTACACTCCATCTCTCACCATTCTTCTTGTCTAATGCTCCTCCTCCATCCCCCTCTTCCTCCCCCTTGCCCGGCTCAGGCCCTCATCCATCAGGCCTAATGATTAAGCTGCTGCCCTGCTCATCTGAGCTGCTTCATATTTCCCAGAGCTGAAAACTGGCTTTAGCAGAGCAACAGAATAGCGCACTTCAGCAGCGAGCACCAGAGGCTTATCCTTTATATAAGTAGAGGTACACTGATTAAAGATTAGAGGTCTCTCTGAAAAACACTGGATTTAAACTTTTGTTTTCGCCCACGGGCAAATGTGTTCTCATCCCAGGTTGACAATAAACCACAAAATCTAGGAAACCTGAAGATGTAAATCACGGCCTTAAAACAGTTAAGGAGAAGTGTTGGCAAGGTTACTTTTGAAAAGTAATAGGTTACAAATCTCTAACTACCCTGTTAATAATATAACAAGCAGGACAACTGCTTCAATTACTTACATTACATCAAAGTAATGTAATTTATGACATTTAATCACTTTTCACATTAATTCATTTAGCACATATAGTATTTTTGAAATTCCACGACATAATAAGACAGGAGTTTGGTGGTTACCATCTTTTTATCCGTTTCAACTTTTTGTTGGCTCGCAACTGCTTGTGGGTGACACAATGTTAGGGCTTGCGCTAACGCAAACTCCCCCAGCGCTGCAAATGTGGGCAGCAAAAAGGTCAGCTGTCACCACTATCACTGGGGTAGCTATGGAAGTTCATTGAGTTATGTTTTAAGGGTCCATTGGGGGAAGAGAGAACCAGCTTGTTGTCCGTGCATGATATAATTGATGAGATTATGAGGTTATTCTGTTGAAACCAGTTTGAGTGTTGCAGCTGTCTACACTTCACAGTAGTGCACAGCCTCCTTTGCCTTTTTTCATATTATTATTGGACACAAAACTTTTGGAAATGTATGTATTTAGAATTAAAGGTTAATTTTTTTTTTCCACCCACAAATTTGAACTAAACCAAAATACGCCTCCTTCTCCCTGGAGTTCAAAATTAAATTTTAGCACCTTAACAAAGAGCGATTTAACGACATAACTGTTTTCATGCCTCTTTGCATCATCAGTGCCACATTGGAAAAAATACACGGCGGGGTCCAAAAGTCCAAGACAGGGAAGTGATCTCAGATTTTTGGACCCCACTGTATAACTGAGAGAAGAAAAGTGTTCAGTGAAGTGTGCCACCTAGGGGAATGTCACAGGCCGCCATTGTACAGGACAAGTGGAAATACCAAGCTCCAGGCACAAGAAATTGTCTTTTTGATTTTTGTCGCCATGCTTGAAATCCATGCGCTACTCAATTGTCTCTTCCTGTTGACAACTAGGAGTTTGAAGAATTTGTGACAGTCAATGACAGAAAGAGGTATTTCCAGGAAATTATTCTTTTCAAAGAAAGTATTCCTTTGCTTTCCGTGTCCTTTGAATCAATTCACTTTAGATTAAAGGTTAAAAAAATCACAGCTGTTGTGCTAAGAGTGAAGCCTTTCAGTGACTTTCTGAACCCACCATATCTCCTTGAAATCACATGACCCCACCCCCCTACCCCCTCAAATGTGCTAAGTAAAGCTTCAGCAGCATCACTGCCTCCACGTCTTATAAAAACCGTGTTCGATCTTGCTTCAAAATCGTGGCATCTTTGCAAGCACACAACCTCTGGAAGGTCAGTCATGTGCCAGGTCTTTGGACCAGGCTTCCAGTAATGACATTTCTAAAAGTTTAAACCCCCTTTCCATTTCTTACCCTAAAAATACAGTAGATATAAAAAGTGTGAATTAAATCATGCAATATTAAGCCTCTTATACAATTTCAAATGAGGAAGGGGAATCCAAGGAATTGCAGCGATTAAATCTGATTGTGAAATTGATGTGCTGCTGGGGAAATACTAGAAAATACAAGAGTTTTCTCATCAGATCAGACCAAAACACGTCCACCAGCAATGGAAATGATAGGGAATGCTCTCTGGCAAAACTAAATCATCTTAAAATAATTAAATTATTTTAAAATTGTAAATTTACAGTAATTGATCTCATTTATAACTAAAAAATAAGCAGGTCAAATAGAACTTGTTTTTGAACTTGTGCCTTGGAGTACAACCTCGATACAAGTAAAGAGATTACATCTTACATTTTAAACCTAATGTCATCAGCAAGGTTATGAAATAATCTGTGAACACCGCAGTGATCACACCTTCAGTCCTGGTGTGGTTGGTGTCTTATGAACAATGGCTCCATTGCTGATGAACTGTCTGAACAAGTATGAAACTGGACTGTGAGACTTCACAGAGATGGGAGAGACACATGAGAACATTAGTTGGCTATAAAACATGAGCTGACACGCAGTTGCAGCAGTGGTTAGTATAGTACCAATAAGAGAGGGCGCCGTGGCTGTCCTTGAAAAACAACACCATGCATGGCGCACGCATTGCAAAGCGGACAAGTAAGTGCTTCTCACTTGGCACAAGGATTATCTGTGGAAATTCAACTTTACCAAAAAATATGAAAAGAGACCCGACGAATCAAATTCAAGCTAAATGAATTTGTCTGGATCAGATGGGGCCCAGCATGATTTGTGTGGACTTCAGCCACAACCACTGCAGTGAACAAGTTTGCATCCCCAAACATTCAATGAAAAGATGACTCCCAGTCTTAAAGTGGCTTGTCAGGTGGACAGTTTTCCAGAAAAAAAGCTATTCAGTTTAAGAACCAGAGTGAAACTGAGCCAAGGCTGGACGTGACATTGACTCTGGCACAGCTTTACTGTCGATTAGTTTAACACTGAATGATCAAATGATTTAGTGATACCAAGGACCATTTGAAGGAATTACAATAGAAATAAATACAAATTAATAATAAAATAAAAATTGTGAGGTAATGATAGCTATAGGAAACACTGGAAGAAAACAACTAGACGGTGGCTTCACATGATGGTGGACCGGCACAGTCGCAAGTCATAAACCTTATGGTGCTGGATTGAGATGAATCGCAAGGGAAACACATTTGTGGTCAAAAGGTTTAAATTCAATTATGGCTTTAAGATTACATTACTTTTTTTTTTTTATCCTTATTATTTATTTCTTCTATGCTTTGATGTCAGAAACACACTGTGTACATTTCAGTAACAACTGGTAAAATGGAGTTGTTTTCAGACTTTGGACTACTATTACTATATTACTTGTGAGCTAATTTTGGGAAGAGTTCTTTCCCACACTTCTGTAAAGATAAGTTTTACTGAGCTGCAAAGGTGCCACACTGTAATCCTGAATGTGGGGGGGGGACTAAAAAAATGTAAACAATGCAATTGATGAAACTCTCTGAAAGTCTTTATCTTGCCTTTAAAGATTCAATGAATAATTTACATGTGTCTTGTGGGTTTTTTATGTTTGCAGGGCAACGTTACAAAATAGACAAATAAACAAAATGAAGAAAACATTACATTTAGAGGGGGAAAAAATTATGCAAAGAAAAAAAAATGAATCAGTTTATCAGCCTATTTATCTACTCACCAACTCCCTGACTGTAACTAGTCCTTTTTGTTCAGCCTTTTTGAGGCAGGAATACTGGGCCTTTTTCCTCCTTGCAACTCTGTGTAACTATTAGGAAAGAGTAAATAGTTGACGTACGGTACATGTGCGCATTGAGAAAGAGTGTATCTGGCTGTGAGATTACAGGGAACAGCTTAGATGTCTAGAACGGCTACTTAAATAGTTTTTATAATATCAGTGTTCCCCAACAAACAATTAGGTAAAATCTTATTTCATTGTAGAGGTGGGCACAGCCATAGATGTAAATAAAGATGGACGTAGCCGCCACCGCGTTTGCCCATCCGTTTCTTAGTGCCTGACTTCCAGCTAATCCAAAATGTGTGGAGCTGAAACTTGTGGCAAGCATCTCAATTATGCAGAAGCTTAAAATCTAAGTTCAGTTTTTGTCCAAAATAATATTTTGTGCCAGGCTCACTTTTGGGCTGCAGTTTTCTGCATTTTTGTGTTGACTTAATCTTTTGGTCTCAGGGGTCGCCGCTAGGGCACAAAGCATCGATTCAACCCTCCATGCCCTGCTCGCTCACTCTGTCTTTCAATCTCTCTCTCAAGCTTTGCTTCAGTGACTTAAAGTGACTTATATGAGTTGCACACACCTGACTGCGCTCATCATCACTATTGGGTAAAGTCAGGCGTGGGCTGTTGTGTATTTGACCACACCCAGCTAGTACGTGGCAGTGGACAAAGCAAGAAGCGACTGCACGGACGGATGGGCCGATGTCGGGTGGCAGAGGATGCATTATTTTTAACCTGGGTGTAGCTACTCGTTAAGATTTACAGCTCATTGAAATTCTGTGCTTTACGAAGCTTAAGACTTAACTTTGTTGCATATGGAGCTTGTGAAAATCTCCCACCTTAACTAACCGACTGCTTGTCTGGATTCTTTGATAGTCTTTCCTCCATTTTGCTCCTCTTAATTATTTTTCAAAGTAGAGACCTGGGCTGCTTTGATGCCAGAAGATGTCTTTCTTTTTCTCTCTTTTCATGAATACTCTAGTGATTCCCATCTTCTCTTACTCTCACTCTGCTCTCTCCCTCTATTAGTTGCTCCCATAATCTGCCCTGCAGTGGTGTTACAAGTCCCACTAAAGCCAATTAGAGGATCCAGAAACAAATTTATAATTTGGCAATTTGGCCCTTAAATTGAAATTGATATATATGATTCTGAATCCTGCTGATAGGTTCATGCTCTTCTCCGCCTCCTCAGGGGAACGGAGCATAGCATACACCCGCTCATGCTGAAACGGAAGTCCAGTCCTATCAGCAAGCATGCAAACAAACACACAGACATAAATGGAACCCATTGGGGATTTAACACAAAAAGTCACACGAAGTAATACGTCGCTGCAGCTTTAAAACACCACGACTAACGAATTAAACCAAATTAAACCATAATGCCGATTTACTTCAATGGTGTGAAGAAATGAATATAGCAAAACAGCCGAAGGCTTTTTTTTACAGCGAAAACACAAGAGTACCCCTAGCTTTCGATTGTTATTACCCTCTTGTTTTTTTTTTTTTTACTCTACTCCCTCTTTGCTGTTTTCTCTTTTTATGCTGCTGCCCTGCCAGTTTCTTCCCTATTTTCTTGTTATCATAGGGGCTACTGTATCTCTGTCTTCTCTAACACATACTTTCACAACAGTGCTGAAGATGCAGAAGATGAAAAATTGATTGGCATTACCATTTAATCAATAGATGGACATGAAAATGTGATGTGGCTGCTCCCGGGGTGCTGTTGATGTAGAGGAGCTAGATATTTTGGGCGAGAATGGAAACGCCATGGAGACGCTCAGAGATACAGGTCAACACACACAAAAAGGCTGGCTGTGTGTGTGTGTGTATATGTGTGTGTGTGTGTGTGTGTGTGTGTGTGTGTGTGTGTGTGTGTGTGTGTGTGTGTGTGTGTGTGTGTGTGTGTGTGTGTGTGTATTTATTCTGGGAGTCAAAAAGATGAGTTATCGGGCCTGGATGATTGGCAGACAGGGGAGATGGGAGGTTTCCATTGTGTTTGCTTGGTATTAAAGATGAATGTGAGCGAGATCTAACCTCCCATGAGACCCAATATATGTGCATGGATTTTGTGTGCGTGGAGGGGGGGGTGCGTGCCCCCTTACTGCCTCTATTGCTGTCACATCCAATCCCAGCCCATCAAACCAACTGAAAGCTGAGTTGACAGAACTGTTTAATAAACCCAGACACACATCCTAACACACAAAGGTAGAAAACTTTAAAGAGACAATAAGAGCCGCTGACTCCACCACACCTTTTCATCATATGTCCTTATTTCTGAGTGCCTTGTTTTTTCTCTGTCTATTTTTGGTTGAATGTGTTTATTGGTTTTCATATTTCATATAGTAAATAAATAAAGACAGAAGCAAAAAGAAAACAAACATATAGGTACATACAGAAAATATTAAAGAGCAAACAAAAAAATGTCAAGCCATGTTTTGAGTTCATTAGATAATCATTCTGTCATGGATCTTTTAAACATTTAACCTGGTTTCTGGGTTAAGAATGACATGTCACAGCATTTTTGTTGTTTTCTTTTTTCTTTTCTTTTTTTTATAGTTTCTGTGGTTGTTTTGCCTTGTTTTCCCTTTATGACCAAATTAAACTTTAAATTTAAAAGATTTTTCTTCTTTGGATGATTTTAAATTTGCTTTAATGCAACGTCAGTCAAGCATAGTCAGTACATACCCACACACTCTGCCACAGGAGACAACAAGTGAAAACATCTGTGTCATGGGCCATGGTTCCTCTAATATGAGTTTGTAATATTCCCAAAAAACTTGACTTGGGGTAAAATTTGACTTGAATTTATTAACATGTTCTGGAAAATCCTAACTGACTGAGGGCTCCTTCAGTGTTTCATGGTGAGAACAAACCCATCTCCACTGGTGTGCCCCATGGATTTGAACTGGGATCCCTCCTCTTTGCAATATACACCCCTTCCTTCGGTCCAATTACTCCTTTGCATTGGTTCTCATATCACTTCTATGCAGACGACACCCAACTACCTGCCGTTTCTACCAGATGGCCCCATGGCATGGATTTCAGCTTTCTGACATATCTGCATGGTTGAAAGAATGTTGACCATGTTGCATTTGTTTGTTCTACACAAGATCAGAAAAGTAAAGCCTGACCTGACTTAGAATATCACCAAGGTCCTGGTCCAGGAAAAGGGTCCTCTCACCTTGACTACTACAGTGCTCCCCTGGAGGGCCTTCCCTTTTGCACAGTGAAACTCTTGCAGATTGCGGCAGCCTGCCTTGTCTTTGATTTGCCCAAGAGGGCTGTGTGGAGTGTCACTCAAAAATGTTCAACTTGAACAGTAAAATCCAAAGCAGGGTCAGTATGCAGGAAGTCAATCAGAACAAACACACAAATCCAAAGGGCTGGTCAGAAAACTGGTCAGAAACAATACTTGGAACACAGAGAACAAATGTTGCAATGCTTCACACTAGGTACAAAGACAAACTGGCACAGGACACGGAGAATGCTGACTAAATACACTAAGGAGGGAAGGCAATGAGACACAGATACAACACATTAGGGGCGGGGTCAACAATCACAGGAGCAGTGGAAATCTGGCACGAAAGGAGAGGTTAGATGCACGGCAAAATACAAGATAAAGTGAAAACTGTTATAATACATTATAATAGAACCATAACTTCAGAAAGGGCAAGGCTTGCCTTCAAAGTAACTTCCAAGTCTGCACCCATCTAGTTCAACTGAATCAAACAGTCTTTTTTCTACGACACTGAAGCTTTAGTTATGTCTCTTAATTGTAACTTGGGTATTTTTTGTACTTTCCACTTTACAAAACATTTTATACTTGCACAAAACATTAAAAAATGACTTGTTTTTTTGTTTATGATTAACCATGAGATCCTAAATATGAACAAAAATTGTTCATAATAATTGGGAATAATACTTCACCAAATGACTAATAATTTGTATGTTCATACATTTTAAAACATTTGCTTTGTTATGGGTCAGAATTTACCACATATGCTTTTCTATAAAAATAGACACATATTTGATACGTGCCCCTCTGTGATGTCAGTATACTCTTTTGCTATAAAATTTAAATAGTACTATAAAAATATAATAATTGTGTTATTATAGGATTGTATTACTATTATTTTTGTTTCTGTTGTGATTTTTGTTATTTGTGAGGGCTTGGCAACACTTGCTACATATTTTTCTGTATAAACTACCAATTATTTCTACCAGGTTAAATTTAACATCTTTAAAAATATATATATATATCAAAGTGTTATATTGCATTTAGTGGGTCATTGTTGAGGATGTAATGAAATCTTTCACACAAACAAATTTGAAAATGGGTCAAAATTGAACCAAATGCAAATAAAGGGTTTTGCATAATAATACCAAACAGCAATTGTAAAGTATTCTTGCTGAATAAATGCTTGTACAAGATCATATTGTACTTACCTTTTTTACTGCAACACATTTTATTATAGCTTGGCTTAAGTTGTAAATTTGTTGTGTTAGCATTGACAAGTGTTATTGCCAACTATTATGTAGAGCAAATGATCCACCAGGGACACATGAATGATTTTGTTGTCTGTGTTCTCATCACTTCAAATCTGGGACAGTCTCTAAAAACCTGCTGTATCCTTCACTCCTTCTTTTTTTTTTTTTTCAAAGAATACTTCAATTGACTTTGTATCGTTCTTTGAGTTAGCAGGAGCACCATATGTTTCCTAGAGCACAAAGAGCATTTGATTCCTTTAACAGCTCTTTTCTCCACTTGTTCTCGGATGTTTCCGCCTCTATTCTTTCCACTCCTGCCTCATTTCTCATGACCTATCCTTTCCATTTTACCTCATCTAATTTTCTCCTCCATTTATCTTGCTTCTGTTCCTTACTTTTTCAATACATACACTACTCTTCTTTCTGGTCATCTCCTCCTCTTCCAATGTCTTCACCACCTCTTCACGTTCTTCTATTTTCAATGACTTTTCTTCCTTTTTTTTTTTTTCTTTCCTAAACCTGTCGTCTCTCTTGTCAGGCCAGGTGATTCACGACCTCTGTGTATGGGTCATGAATATTCGTACTACACTCTGTATGCTTTACATACTCTGTCCAGCTTTTAGTATACATTTCTTCTGTTCCTGTCAGTTTCTGTGATGCCTGTATGAAAAACAAGTAGTTGTTGAACGCGGTAACATGAGTACATGTAAAAATTCTATGTAGGTTGATTTATTCCGAAAGACCTGATGTTGTTTTGCTGACGCACACATCAAAAACTCCACTGAGACAAGCTTTTATACAAACACAGCAAGATGGAACCACTTGGCCTGGAATCTGTGCGGTGAGAATCAAGGTTGAGTGACTTACTGAAGGGAACGGCAGTAATTCAGCACCTTGTTGAAAACTACGTACACTCAGTTTCCACAAAGTACAGACACAAAACACCAGAGAAATGCAATTTGCACACTGAAAATGTCATCCTGTGTATGTGTGTCTGTTCCTGCCACCTTAAAGTCAATAAAAGGTCAAATTTAAATTTTACAAGGGAAAACATACCAACATCCCCACTAAAACATTTTACACAGAGCTTGTATTTGAAAATGCAAACAGTGTATTCGATTTTTGATATTTAAAATTTCTTCGCTATTTTCTTCCAATTTTCTAATTTCCTTATAATTAAGAAGCGTACACAGGCAGACTTTTAGCAGCTATAGTTATTATGATGGGGCCAAAGAAAGATGAGGCGGATGGGATGACTCCTCTTCTTCAGCGCAAACATAACTGTTTCCACACTTGTCCCTTCTCATTTTTACACTGATTCATCTTCACCTTTTTGTCAGTACGAAACTCAATTATGATAAAAACAATATGCTCTTCATTTTGCCTCATTGCAAAATTTGTTCCCCATTTTTCTTGAAAAAAAAAAAGAAAACCGTATAAAGTCAACATTCCTTTCAAAAGCTCCTCTACACCCCTCTTTTTAAATGAAGTGTACATATATCTGCCCACACTTTATAATACGGAAATCATCATTAGTGCACCTTTGGCAGTGGAATAGTTTCTGTCTGTAAGATTAACAGTATTATTTAATTTAGCTGTTCCGGGATGGGAATATATCTTGTGTGTGATCGTGTGATATATAAAAAGAAGTTCAAAACTTGGATGTATAGCTCACACAGCAAATGTCATTACTGTGATGGATGCAAATGAGAATCCAGGGCTAAAGACACCCATGTAATCATTACAATCAACAAGCTGTCAGTCTACTTACTATCAAAATATGGTGAGTAAGTAAGGGGAAGTCACTATTTAAGTGCATGTAAAAAGTCTTAATTGTAGTGATGACTAGATTTATTTAGACAGGCCCCAATTATGTCTCTAATGAAAGAGCCGGATTGCAATGCACTTAACAAGCACATCACTAAATCCACTTCTGGGTGGATTTGTTTTTTATTGGACAATTTGGAATGAAATTAATAGAATAACAAGCAAACAGACTTGCTCATTCGGTGAAGATTCATCACCAACCCTTGTGAAATGCTCTCTCTATGTCTGTTCTTACTATCAGTTTTAAGGTACTAAGGACCCAAGTGGTAAAGCGAATCCAGTCGGGAAGAAAGAAAAAAAGAAACTGGGGAAGACAGTGTGGAACATAGCAGGGACAAATACAGACAAACTGACAAGGAACTGAAGGCTTAAATACACAAGGGAGTCAGGGATGACTGGATACAGGTGAAACTCATGTGGGTGGGGCAGACAATCACAACAAGGAGGAAACTGAACAGACAGGAAGTGAAACAATGACGAGGCACACAAGGGATGCAATTAACAAAGTGAAACAGGAAAAGAAGGAAAACCCACTAAAACAGTTTTAGTGAAAAACATATTTGTTGGGTGAGTTGTCTTCCTTTCTAACCTCTTTGGATGCAGTGTTACATACCGACACAGACACAGATTTTATTTTATTTATTTTTCCCCCAAATAGAAAATTGATCCTTGAAAAGTGCTTGAGGCTTTGTTGAGATTTGTGCTGTCATGAGCGCAAATGAGCGCCGCCATTTGCAGCATCAATCTCCCAGGCTACGTACGCCATGCAACGCCACACAGACGCGGCAGGCACGGGGGCGAGCCTATATGGTCGCCAAAGAGTGAATTAATTAGCTTCTCTATCTGCCCAGTATGCCATGCTCTATGGTCTAACAAGGCCAAGAGCAAATAAAAAGCACAAGTTGAAACATTGTCGCTCGATATAAGATGCTGAAATCGTCCTTTAGAACACAGCTGAATTTGAACAGAGAAAATTAGTGTCTTCGCTAAACTCTTCTTTTTTTTTATTTCCTCCTGGGAATGCATTACATGACATAGATAAAAGCTAAACATCTTTTTCATCTTCAGCTCCAGTTTCTGCTACAAATGGTTTTTGTGACTGTTATTACAACCTGGAAAACGTAATGATTATCATATCTAATGGCCGTTTGACAGGTTAAATGTTTGGGATCGGTCTGTATTTCTCCTTTACCGTCATCATGTTCAGTCGTGAGTAATTGAGCTTTAACTCGCGTTCATCCAATTAAAGCTTTGCCAGTTAGGTATCTTTGTAATTGGTTGTCTATGGGCAAAAAAAGGGAAAAAAAAAAAATCTTCCTTTGATTTTGTTTCATGTCAGGACACCACACACACGCAGTTTGTTTGGAGGGAAGTGCTGCCGATGGGACCATCTGTTATTAAAACCCAGGCTCGTTGAAGCAGGGAAAAGATGTCTTCCAGAAACCGGCTCTTTGCATGCCTTGTGTCTGTAAATATTTGTGCTACCGCTGGCCATGCCTACTGACTGTGAATGAGTTCTTGAATGAGCACCAGGCTCTGTGAGGGTGTTTCATATTAATGAGTATAGAGGCTTTACAGTCATGTCAGAAATCACCTAGCAACCATATCAGGGAATATCATACATTGCAGGGATGAATTGTCTGAGTACAATGGACGCTTAAAATGCCCTTCAAGACCAGGTTTACAGAGGTGATTAGCCTCATTCAAATGATGAGTTAGTCATTGAGATAATGTTATTGAAAAAGCGAGACAAACACAATGTCTGACTGTCGACAATTTGCTGCCTAAAAAAAAAACAACAAAAAAATAAAAACATAGGTTGCCTATGAAAGCCTCTACTAGTCACACTGACAATGACAAGAGCGAAGCAGGAAGTCGGGAAATGTAGCATATAGGATGGGTGGCAAACACACTGTTCACATTCCAGTCTCTGTGTCTAGGCTGAATCTGATATTTGTGACGGACCTGAAAAGAATTTAAATATAGTTTTTAACCATTTTACCAGCTGCGTGAGGAGACAGCGACATTTTAGTGACCCCAAAATTAATCGAAAATGAAAAAAAAAACATCAAACTCCATGCAGATAGAACTGTTGCAGCCACTTATCGAGTTTGTCTCCCGCGTTAACCAACCATGACCGTTACATTGACGACAAATTTCTTGATGCCATCCCCTTAGCTAGGCTCCCACGGGTTGTATCGGAGAGTGGGATGGAAAATGACCTAAGTCGTTGGAAGTTTGAGGACTTGAGGAAAGTATACAAAACTCCTCATGATACGAGCAGCACTGCTGAAACTACAACGCCCTAACCCCAGACATTGGAGTTTGTTTAATAGCTGATGGAAAATGTTGAGCACAGCTAGAACAAGAACTGAAACTTTGACTAAACATTTAAATGTTGCATGTTATGTTTAAAACATGACTTAACATTCAATCTAACAACCCGCGTAGTCGAACCCTGCTGGTCATTAGATTATATGGAGTTTTAAGACAGATTTCACCAGCTGCTAAGCTTGTCTGTGTGACATTTGGGGCTGGACAGGATGAGTAAAATGGGGTCACCAGACCTGCCTGCAACTGCTAGAAAGGAAATTGAAAAGAACATTGAGAGTAGGAGAAAAAATGAGCTGAAAGATGACGTAGAACCGAGGGGTTCATCACTGCTAGTTCATCACTGTGAGCAGCACCTGTCACATTACACCAAGTCAAAAAAAAATATTGATTGGAGCAGCTTTGACTGTGTAGTAAAGCTTTTTAGCATTAACAGCAGCTAAAATTCAAGCCATGTTCATTAATTTATAGAAGAACTGGGAAATTCTAGTGAAAAGCAGTTCAGCCCAAAGTCAGTCTTCTGGGTCAGATCTGTTTGGCTCTGTCTGGATCTGTTTGTAATACTGTATGCCACATGGTCTTTTTGGTGTTTGGTTGAAACTTATCTTAATTCAAGTTAAGGGCTATTTCGAGAGTATCTTCCTTTCCTTGCTACCTTTTTACAGAGATTCGAGGTACATTTACCCAAACTGCAACACAGTGTTTCCTCCCTACTTCTCTCTGGCAAATCTAATTACTCATTTTGTTACAAAAAATGTTTGAACTTTGAACAGTAATGGCTGAAAAAAGCTTTTCTCTGGCAAAAGAGTGTGGTTTGCATTTGGCCTAGAGGCAGCAGGCGGCTCTTTGTCACAAGAACAGCGTAGCCGCCAGCTGAACCCCAGTTCAACTTCAGCCCACAGCTTTTTTTTTTTTATTCCCTCTGCTCTGAGGCCCTGAGTTGACTTCTTCCCTGCTGTGATCATTATCTCACCAAATTGTGTTTTTTTGCATAGGAGAAAAGGCGAGATTTTACTGTGCTGTGGGCTGCCATAGACTCAGCATATAAAGTCAGCTAACAATAATATTGAATACTTAAGAACGCACTGGTCTTTGGGTGAAGAAATGCATTTTTCTACTAAGATAGATGGATTTATAAGAAATAAAACTCATCTCCAGAAAATAAGGAGCTGTTTTTTTTTTTTTTTCCGCTGTCTTGGTTGTGTGTGTGCAACTAGTGGCTGTTATGCCATTTTAGCTTGACGCTTTCCATTTGTTCCAAAGCACAATATGTTGAAAAAGTTCCTCGGGCCAAACTGTGACACTGCAGAGGGTAGTGCACACTAACTGTTATACAGCTATTTCCATGGAATGGAAATGTGCCCAACTGTGTCATATAACCAAAATTGTGTGTTCCTTAGGTCTTGGAATTGATGGCGACGCCATTTAAGCAACAGTACACACAACAAACAAAATGATTGATAATGATTAGTTACAAATTGTCACAGTGTAATGTCTTTGTCAGCTTTTTTAATAAATCCTGGTTGTGTCAGTTATTTTGAGGATCAGTCTTGCAGGCTGAAAGCTTTTCATTGATTCAACGTTATAATTATACTAAATGTCACCATAGTGAAAGCGTCATATGCCACCTCACCATATCCAGCAGCACAGCTTGAATCTTATCATCACATGGGCTCATTAACACAGTGTAATCATTTTTAGCTACGCCAGCAGGATCTTGTGGAGGACAATGCTGGTCTGTCTGTTGATCAGTCCACCACAGACCAAAATAGCTCAACATCTTAAGGACAGATTGCCATGCAATTTAGTACTGACATTCATGGTTCCCAGAGGGTGAAGCACACTGACTTTGATGGTCCTGCAACTTTTTCACGAGGTTGGCATTAGTGGTTTTGAAGCTTGGGTTGGCAGAAATCTCACAACAAAAAAAAAAATCAACAACAACAAAAAAATGCCACCCCTCCCGCAGCACACACACAATATAGTTTTTCGCCCTCTCGGAAACACTTCACCGACACAATTTGTAAGCCATCTGAACCTGTCTCCTGTCATGGGCTAGGTTTTCCAAAGCCTGAAAACATGCGAGTGCAGACGTCTAGTCTTGTCTCAGACCACTTCAATTCTGCTGGAAGGTGATGGTGGATTTTTTTACTGTCCACCCCAACTTGAAGAGAAGTGTCTCATCAGCTATTGGAGGGATTATCATAGCATTTGGCGCAGACCTTCATGTACCACCACACCCCACCCACCCCAAGATGATTTGGCGATCATCCTGACTTTTCGTGTTACATCATGATGTCTATTATTATTGTCACAGTTAGCACATTAGCATGGTAATGTTGGTATTTATGAGGAAGCACGGCTGACCCTAAGTCGACTAACTCTCTGTCTTGGCAAATTGAAGTGCTTTGACATTCAGTGTTGCAGTGATTTTGGGTTGTGTTTAGGTTCATGTTTGTTCAACTGTGTTAGCCAGTCATGCTTATACCAGGGCACTGCACACACTCACAGGCTGAAATGGAAAATCTTTGCACCAGAGCATAAACTTTCTTTATCAATGTATGTTTGAAAAAGAGATTAGAATATGACCTCAGTCAGTTTCAGCAACAGATTGGACATTTTCATGAATTAAAATTGGAGTACCACCATAGAAGCTACTGTACTGTAATGTTTGTTTATACACTTGACCAAAGCTTGAAAAGAGAAACTGAATGCCACCCCTACTGTACTTTACCATGCTGCATCTATTCATGTGGTGTCGTTACATAACTTAACTACATAGTTTATGGTTTATTCATGAGGCCTATTTTGGCCCAGAGAACTGGGCGTCCTGAATCAGAGGAGAATCTCTCCATCTCCCCACAGGCCCCAGGGGAAAACAGGCAGGCAGGCAAATGAGATTGCAGCCTCAGACAGAATTACCACTTCACTGAGAGAGAAAGAGAAAATTATGTCCGTCACCTGCTCTGCTTCTTCCATCCACCCATCTGACCATCATCATTTCATTTTCTTGCCTGTTTCACCTGTGCACATGCGCCTGTGGTGATGTGTGTGTGTGTGTCGATGTAAAGTGCTACGCCGCTTCAAAGGTAGCGCTGCCACTCTGGAAGTCTACATGCATGTATTTATATAGACTGGCACTGCAAATGATGCTACCGATGCGGATAGGACAGGAGTTGGCTGAGGGGCTGTGTCAGTTGTGTGTCACTGAGAATACACTATAGCTTCTCTGTGTGTCTGAGAGAGAGAGAGAGAGAGAGAGAGAGAGAGAGGAAAATTAAGGTAGATAACATGTCACAGCAGAGCCCTCTGCTGTTTGAAGCACCAACCACTCAACACGCCCTCTGTTCTAGTTTTCGAGGTTTGTTCCCAGCTGCATAGTAAGTCTGTCAATCACGGTCAGATTCACTTTAAGAAATTTGCTATTTTTGTAGAGGCTATCGAAATTCAATTCACCTGAGTCTGTCACTGAGGGTTAAATCAGTTACGCTTGGAAAGTAGTGATTGCCTGTATGCTTGTGCCAGAGTCTTTAACTAAATGCCTTTTTTCTTTTTTTTTTAAATTTCACTCTTGCACATACAAACCTTATCATATCACACGCAGATACACATTCCCCTGCTTTGTCATTTCTCTAACGTGTAATAAGGCTGTAAAAACAACTGAAAAGGTCCCTAGTTAGGAATTGTTAGGTAGGAATCGTTCTTTCATTTTAGTCTCCTTTTCCACTGACATCTACTTTACCCTATTATTATTAGTGTTATTATTATTATTATTATTATTATTATTTGTTGTTGTTGTTATCATTGTTGTTGTTCCAGATCCTGACCTTGGGCATTCTGGTGCTACAGAATGTATTGTTTTCATGCCAAAGATAATTTTCCAATTTAAATTCAACATAAACATCACATGCTAATATTCTTACTTACATGCTGACATACAGTACATCCACACATTTCTAGATTAATTCGCCTGATCTTCTTCGTTCATCACATTCAGTCCTTAACACGTTTTCACAGCTGAAAGTCTGTCAGTTTGTTTCCTTTCAGCTCCAGTTTGTACAAGCTTATTACAAACAAACCGAGAGCTACAAGCCCCAAGTGTATGGCTCTAGGGACTAACTCCTTCACCGGGCAGTTTTGGTGATGTCGTATGATGTACTGCATCATCAGTGCTACAGGTTTGTCAGCAGGTCGCCTTACCAAACCTAATGTTTCACCAACGCGGCACAACAGATTAAAATAGAATCAAAATCCCAATATGGCCAAGTGCAATATCCAAATCATGGGAGCTGATTTTTTTTTTTTTTTTTTTCTTTGATCAAGATAAAATGTGTCACAGCATTGTCTCCAGACGTAAGCGTAGATGCATGTTTGGTTGAAGCCCCAACAAAAATCACATCATGATTTTTGTATTTTGTTTATTTTCGGTGAAAATGAAAATTCCAACTGAAACCGAATCATAACCAATCATAATGTTCGCAATATGATTTTGTTTCCCCCCATACTGTGCAGCATTATTAGTGCAGACTTCAACCCAACATGATTTTATGAACAATGACAACCAGATGGGAAAATAATTAAATAGATATAGACTACAAGCATTTGACAGTAGCAGTGGAGAGGTACTGGAAAGGTAGAGGCAGGGGATGACAATTAGCAAAGACAAAAGACTGGGACACATTAGCTTTGATAAATTGTACCCATTGATAAATGGCACCATGTTTAACCAAGTCAGCTACCTTCTCGTCTTCTCTCATACATACATATATGTATGTTTTTTTGCTACATAAAGGAAAAATGTGTTACCATGGTTATTAACTAATTTGCAAAATATATATAGCACTTATGCTTCGACCCCAAATCTGCTACTGATGGATTCATGAAGCAAAGTGTTGACACTTGACGCTAGCACAGCTGCTTGAGGTTGCTTCTTTAAATCTCAGCTCTGGATTAATGAGCCTTTTTGTTCAAACTAAGGTGTAGGGCTGCTAAAAACTGAAATGGAGTTAATTTTAAACGACTGAAATAGCATTTTTAATGGCTTAATAACTGTAATTGAAGAAAGGAAGAAAAATGTAAATACTCACAGCTCATTGCTAACTATCCAGCTATACCTATCCTCTCCTATTGTAAAGTGAGACCTGTCTCCTGCTAGACTTTCCCTTTATCTGTAGGGTATGCCACCAGCGCAGTTATTAGCTGTGGGGTCCCCCAGGGCTCTATTCTTGGCTCTTTATTTTTCTCTGAATAAACACTGTGTTACCACTGGGACTGGTTCTTCGAATTTCTTTCCCCTGTTATGCTGATGATGCCAATGATAAATCGATCTGTCACATCACTTACAACCTGCCTGGCAGTAATTGAATTCTTTCTTATGTTAATTACAGATAGAGCTGTGACAAATGAAGGTCTCTGGGTTGAAAGCACATGGGGGGGATTCAGGAATCTTGAAAGGCATTTGTGATTCTTGATTCTGATCTAACTTTTCTTATTATAGCTGTAACAGAATAAAGACCAGACATCTTTCAACTTAGGAGCATTGATAGGATCAGATGTGTTCTTTTATTCCAGGACACCAAGACCTGTATTCATGCCGTTATTCACAACCAGTTCGACTATTGTAATTCCTCATTCAGCACATACATGTGTTCATGCAGCAGGTTATTTGGATCCATAGGTACGTTTTGTTGATAGACGACATCTAGGGGTCACAGTAATTAAGACAGGGGCAAGGTGGGTCCAAGTCCAAGTTTGTGACTTGGAACTGAGTGACACTTAAGTCGCACACACAGTGACTTGAGACTTGTGACAAGTCTGAAAAGCTTTAAAAAAAAAAAGAAGATAAACTCGAAAAATTGCTTCAAATAGACAAGAGAAGCAGAGCAGTTAATTCAAAACCACAGCTCCCAGTACACGCCCCAGTAGGTCCAATATAAACATCAGTCAGGTTTTACAACGTAAATGTTAGGCAGAAGACAATTGTTTATTTAGCATGATAGTGTTGAATAGCTTGTTGCTTCATCAGTAATTCAAATAAGCTAATTAAAGTCCTCAAAGTCTGCGATCAGCTCAGATCTCCAGAATTTTATTACAGATCCAATGAGGGAGAGAAACTACTAAAATTAAAATATGTCTGGTGCTAAAGTATGACATGGGCCTTTTGTAATGGTAAGTCTCAGGATGGGTTGTCGTAGGCCAATCCAAGTCAAAAGTCCATGGGGGCGATTTTTTTCTGCTTAATTTCTGTCTCATTTTTGTATAACATTATAGATAAACTTGACATGATAACATAGGACATGCTTTTAATTCCTTAGGTATGACAATGCAGTGTTGTGAGTAGACTGGATGGCCTGCAGCAGACCTCCCATCCCAAGAGTCTCGAGCCTTGACGCGGACTCTCACCTAGAGACCTGAGACTTGACATGATCTGTGAGCATGTGTGATATCAAGTGACAAAGGTTGGAGATGGATGTCAACAAAACACAGAAATAGAGAAGCAGTGTTCAATTCCCATGTGAAAGTAGCAATTTATGGTGTTTCTCTTATGACCATTTGACCCTGTCGTTATCATTTATCATCATTTATTTATTCATTTGAAACCCATATCATGAGCTTTTCCAAAACTGAACCAAGTTGTTTTTGGACAAGAACCTAATTGAGCCATGACGTTCAGGGTGGAGTTGTTCTCACAAGTACTAGAAAATATGACGACTTGTAGCCTGAGATGTACTGACCTGTTGTTGTTTATTGTCCCCAGGTTTAGGTTGGAGACAGAATGAAGGAAAGTGTTTGTTGTCAGGGGGCCTAAAGTCTGGGATATAGCCTTCCATTGGTAATTAGACAAACAACCTCATTGCCCTCTGCTATTTGTTTTTATAGAATCACTTTTAATTGCTTATACATTGCTTATAATAAATATTAGAACAATAAATGCAAAGTGCCAAGTCGTCCCGGATCCAGACCTTTTCACACATAGTTGATTTATCTGACCATATGAGACCACAGCAGTCGCACTCTGACATAACACAGTCGAAGCTCTTGTTTGCTTAAGACATGTTTAGCTTGACGGCCGCACGCGATGAAGAGGGAATTTGTAAAAATATATGCAGCATGAATAAAAATAAACTATGCAAGAATGGAGAGAGAAAATCCTTTGAGGAACAGGTTGGATCAGGCACCATATTGAAACACAAAGACCATTTGGGCAAAGGTCAGCTCACTGGATGATTTTTCCATAATGTCAACATATAAAATATGTATGTAACAACATGTTCCAGTGACATTTCAGATTTGTATCTCATGTAAATTGTTTTGTTAGAGCTAGTTACAGTTCATATTCACTCAAAGATCAATCGGGATTTCAGGCTTGTGTCTGGTGTTTGGCCGGGTATTCGGCTGATTTATGATAAGCTGACAAAGAAAACAAGGCTGTATTAGTCAGCTTAATTTGCTCTCCATGCTCCATGCAAGTTAATATTACTATGTCTGTCTCTCAATTAAATACTTCATGTAGGAATGTGGCCTCAGTAGTTGTGACTTGTAAGTATAATCAATCTCCCAGTTCCGAGCGTTTTAGTCGTTAACTTGATGGCTGCAATAGTTAACCGACTAGCCCAGTATTTGCTGTGTTGGATTTTGGCATCTTTCTTCTCTGACGTGGTGCATAAATGTACATGGAGGTCACATTTGATTGTCCGCCGCTGTTGACCAACGTTCCACTGTATGAACCCTTGCACTCTTTGAGAGTTTGTTTTCAGGTTCACTCCACTGTTGTGAGTGTGATATCTCAGAAAACACCTAATAAACATTTACTTGGACTCAAAAAGGAAGTGAATGGATTTTGATGGGCAAAGGTCAAAGTTCAAGGTCACGGCTATTTCATGTTCGTGTGAATGCAACATTTGACTGTGTGTCAGTTAACAAACCCTAGTTGAGACCTTTGACCCTTTACTATATATACCTGTACATAACATAAATTATTCAGCTCTCCTCCTTATATGCTGGGTGAATTCAGAGAGATTATGGCAACAGCTGAATGGTGTTTCTCCCCTGAAACCTAACTGAGACAGGTGGCACTGATTTCATTATAATCTAAAAGGTCAGGTAATGGGAGAAGAAGAGAACAGGGTACGTCATGAAAGAGGAGAAGAGGAAAGGAGGAAACATGAGAGCAGATGGTTAGGCTAGTTTGTTTCTACCGTCCCCTCCACTCCAACTGTCATCTTTCTTTAGTATGAATTGTCTTTTTCTTTCTGTTATGTCACAGCCTCTTTTCTGCCTTTCTTCCTCCATCATTATCTCTCACCACCTCATCTCTCACTGCCTCTCTCTCTCTCTCTGTCTCTCTCCCTTTCTCTCTCACTCTCTCTCGCCTCCGCCTTGGAAAGAGACGATCCAGAAATAAGGCCATAAATAAGAAATCAACGGCCTTTTCTGTCCCACCACATTACAGGCTTTTGATGTATGCTTTCTGCAGTAGTATTACTCACCAGCCTCAAATCAATGCTCTAATCTTCCCCTCCTGCCAGATTGATTTCAGTGGCAGTGACAACAGCGCACAGAGGTGCAGAACAGATCTCTACACTGTAGGCCATTTTCTCAAAAAGTAGAGTTATATTGGGATGGCTGCTTAGGTAGATAAAGTAAGATACCAGATAGGTGGGAAAGTAGATTTCCAGGTTTGGTCCTTAGATCTCTGAAACCCAACCAGTCCATCCAGTCCAAACTGTTCTGAGTTGAAAATGGCAATCCTCTCAAAATTGTTTTTTGTATTTCTGGCTTGAACAAACCAATCAGAACTGATTCTACACCGTAGGGGAATGGTCGTTCAGCAGTTCACAAAGGAAAGGGCTGTTTGATAGCAAGTTACACATTATTATATACAACGATAATAAAGAATGTAGCATACACTTCAACTGATATTGACTTTCTTTTTTTTTTTTTTTTTTTGGCCAAGTTGCTAAAACACATTTTTGCAGCTGCGGCCCGTCCACAGCGGCTGTAGACTTTGTTGCCTGCCTGCTTCTCCCAATTGCTGACCCAGATCTGTAGCAGGTAATACCCTGACTGAACATACTAAGTACCTCACACAAACCCACTTCAAATAACTCCAACTATCCTTTTATATACAGAGCTGGGAGTTTCATTAGCATGATCATTTAAGTAATGTTAACATAAGGTTGCAACATGTGTAGGAATTGAAGGGGTCTAAATGCTTTCTGAATGCACAATAGACACTGAGGTCCAAAACTCTCTATGTTAAAAATCTCTAATTTTAAGTATCTATATCATGTAACATGAAGAAGAAAAGACCTCACTATTTCTAGGTCAGCAGTCTTTCTGGGTAGCAATGTGGAAAATGGCATTTGAATGTGAAAGTGTCAGAAGTCAAATTGTTATTCTAAGCAAAGATTGGCATTCTCAGCCTCAAATCATGGCTAGACTAAAGGTTTCTGAGGGGACAGTGCATGGAACTCTAAAACACTTTGAAGAAACTGGTTGAGATGTAACCAAAGCACGTTCGGGCAGACCAAAAGTGACCACACCATCAGGAGATCAATACAGTTTCTAAACCACTTCTCAGGAGGAAAAACAAGGCCAAACACCGGCATTTCACAGTGAATGACTGGAGAAGAAAAGTCGTTACTAGTTACTGACAAACCCAAGTTTGAGATGTATGAAAGTAACAGAAGGAGACAAACTGGGAGAAAGATACCAAAGTGTATTAATCCCACAGTGAAACGTGGTGAGACTATTTAATTCTCCAGGGTAATGTGTCTACTCCAGACACTTTCACCGAATTTACTGCTCCCTGACTAAGGAGGTAGTAGAAGGTTGGTAGGTGGATAGATATGACACTACCATAGAGAGGCCACAACCCCTGGTTTGAAGGATTCAAACTAAATCAGGATAAACACACCTTAAAGCTTTCCAACAACTAAATGAAGACCGGCGAAAACCAAGGAGTCCTGACTGTCATGGACTTTCCTCCACAATTGTCCGACCTCAACCAATTAACATTTATGGGGTTAATTTAAGTCAAGCATCCCAGGAAGGTCCTTGGAACATTGTTGGTTCATGCTGGGGTAACAGGGGTCGTCAGGTTTTGCATAAACTTGTGGAGTCTGTGCCAGCTCGAGGGCGGGCTGTCATGAAAGTGAAAGGGGTGGGGCAAACCAATTAATGTTCTGTTCTGAAAATTCCTGTAACGAGGTAAAGGTAAAGGTAAAGATAAGGTAAAGATTCAAACTTTTTACACATGTTGTTGAGCTGATATTATTTGTTGAGAAAAGAAAATCTGTATTACATTCAAAGGAAATATCAGATAGGCTGGTGGTGGTCTTTTATGATCATTTGTCAAATTCAATAAAGGCAAAAGCAACACAAAAATGAATTAACTAAGAAAGAAAAGAAAAGAAAACAAAAAAAAACAAATTTGATAAAAGAAATTGATAAGATTGATAAGAAATGCATATAAGGGCAATCATGAAGAAAGTGTGAAGTGGACAATAATCCCTGTGCTTTTTAGACATTTTTCAGCAAAGAACAGAAATACAAAAGAGGAGCTCGATCCAGCTCTGTATCAAGCAGGTGGTATTATATTTGTAATGTGTAAATGAATGGAGCTCAGGTTAAACCATGCATGTGATGTCCTTGGCTGATAAAGCTGATTCCAATTATGGCACAATACCATTTCCTCACAATGCAGCGAGGGGTGTATTTCCTCCGAGAATGATACAGTCTAGGTGTGAAATAAGAGGATCAATGCATCAATGATCTCAGTTTTGTGTTTTTTATAGAGTATCTGTTTAGTACACTGAGCTGCAGTGATGCTATACTCCACTAAAAATCCATACCGAAGCCTCGCCAAGTCCTTTACCTGCTGAGAGAAAGGTTGAATCAGTGTCACTGTTTGCATCAGGATGACACTTCACTGTCTGAGAGCAGAGCCAGATAGACACTCTTTGTGATTTGGACAGCGCTTCTCAGTGTGGGGTGCCAAGCAGGGATCTCCATAAATGTTTGCTCACACCGCAGCCAATAATGTCCCAGTTATTTATGTTTTCCCTAACATGACAGCTGTTGTCATAACAGTATAAAAAGGTTTCAACAATGTTTCACGGAGTTTTCTTTAATTTACAGTGCGTGGACGACAAAACACAACACGATCTGACTGACTGAATTCCTGCAGAATTCCTTCCTAGAGTACCAATCACAAAACAAAGGCGCCGAAATGAAATGTGTTGAAAACAAGCAAGAGGAGTGAAGGCATGAAAATGAGCACAATGTGTTTGTTATCAGTATTGTGATTCACGTTTATTTCGAAAATTGCGATAAGTTTGGACTGATGCTGAATAGATTCGGGTTTAGGGTTAGAGACGAGCAATTAAAGACAAACACTGCTCAGCTCTGATGTCAACACAACAATGCACCAGATCTTAGGGGAAGAAAAAGTTATAGTTAAAATTAGAAATAGTTTATGAAAGAATATTTAAAAAAATATGGCGTGGGAATCCATGTTCCTTCATTTTGACCCTTGTTAATTCAGTATGCTCTCAGAATTTGGGGGAAAATATTTTATATGTGCCTTCTTTTGTGTGTTTCAGTATATCAAACATTGAAATGTTTGATAAGATGGATGAGACCGATCGACAGTGTAGGAAGCTTCGATGCAGCCACATGTAACATTTGGAGGCCTTCTTTTGGCTTAGTGCTTAAGAGAGGAGGCTACATTGTGACTCGATGTTATTTAAAGTCTCTATGTTACAGTATAGGGACGTTCAGACATTTAGAATTTTCTACTCATAAGTCAAAGTTCAGGACAATTTCTTTTAAGTTTACGTTTGAATTATATTATCCCTGAACAACTGACTAGTCTTTTTCTGGGGCTTTCAACCACATGTCAGTTTCTTCATAATATTCAGTATTTGCTTTTCCACATAACAGCTCAAGAAGAAGCTAGTAGGTCGACCTGGAGTCAAGATTATTTTATTTGATTGAGATTTAAGGACCTACCTGTGGTGCAGTTTATCATAAATTGTCTTAAAGAGACATAGGTTAACTGGCTTAATATGTGCATCACTAATAATATATGGAAAATTCTTTGAAACTCATAAAACACAAATAATCAAACTTTCTGTACTTATGTTGGAATTACACAATTGCTCCTGTGGGGAAAAAAATCAAACAAAATCTTGTTTGTTTTGACTGTGTTTCTGCAGATGACAGCAGAAGCCATTCTCCGCCTGGTCAATGATCCTGTGTTGCCCTTCTACCCGCTGGACATTGCCCTGGATGTACAAAACAAACTCAAAGGTAAAACAAATGATGAATACAGTACAATGGCAGTGAAGGTGCTGGTGATAATTTGGGGGGTTGGTGGTTGAGGTACAACAAAAGAAAAGAACTAAACGTAGTGGAACATTTGAAAGGCTCAAGAACCTGGCACAGGGGGGTGATGGAGACCAAAACAGATCTAAAAAAGTGGACAAGTCAACAGAATGGAGAGCTAACAGTAAAAACAGTTATGATGACATTAGAATAGTCAAATGAATTGATTAATTGCTGGGATCTTGAAACAGGCAGTGTGTGGCAGTTTTAACAAATAACCTTCCACTTTATTTGCAGGGAAAACCATACGATCTATCCCAAAATGTTGCTTTTATATTTATTTTATATATATATATGGCAGTTGTGTTTTTCAGCCCCAACCCATGACAGTGAACCACAAACAGACAATAGTTCACCAGAAAACTTTTTTTTCTTTTGCTGTGACATCACAGAATGCATTCTGTGAAAAGGACTTACAGTTTGGCGAATCCAAACAGTAGAAGCAGAGGACAGTTAGTGTTATTAAAAAACCCATTATGAATAACCGTGGCTTTGAAAGAATTGGAGGTAGCCGTCGTTTCAGCAAATGCTCTTTATTTTTGAAGAAAATAAGAACTTTGAAGCACAGAAGCCTTGCAATTTACTTTGAAGCCATTCTTATTAAAATTGGGGAGCCAGTGCAGCTGTGTTCTATCTAGGGTTTGTGTTTAGCTGGTGAGTGCACCTAATGGTCACAGCTACACATGACAACACGCTGAGCCGTTCGTTGTGTTCAGACAGGACATACACTAACGTAAATAGAAAGATGTGAAGAGATGCGTTTTTTTTACAGTGATATGATTGTACTGTATTGTAATGTACTGTTATTGTAATGTACTGTACAGCAGATAATAAGAGTCTTGGATTTTTGGTAGAACACTGCAGTATGCACAGCATGGTGTGTGTGTGTGTGTGTGTGTGTGTGTGTGTGTGTGTGTAGTATTCAAGTATTCATGTTTGTTGGAGCGTGTATTAGGGATTGATGCTGAAGTGGGCTGTACAGTGGAGATGAGTTACGCCTCTGCATAAAAGTCCAAGACAGCAGCCACGAAGCGTGCACACACACACACACACACACACTCCCACTCACACACACGTACTCACGCACTCATACAGACACACACAGGAAACCACAAACAAGCAAAAGACATTTTGGTGGAATGTTTTAACATGTTTACACACACACACACACACACACACACACACACACACTCAGTCCTCTCCCCAGACTTCTCACCCATTAGGATGATTTAGTGTTGGTTCAGCTTTTAGGCTGAAAATATTGATCTATCCTCTTTTGATTGCACAGCAAAATGACCTTGATTCCTGCATTTGTAAAATTCAAACCAAGTGTTCAACATCTTTCCTCAGCCTTCCGAAACCTTGGACCTCCACAGACAGCCCTAAAGCTTCTCTTCTTCTGCTCTCCTTTCGTCAAATTTCTTAATTTCCTTTGTCTGCCATTCTCTCTCTCTCTCTCTCTCTCTCTCTCTCTCTCTCTCTCTCTCTCTCCCTTGCTCCCTCTCTGTTCTCCCTTCTTTTTCATACTGTAGATGCCTTGGTGGCTCTTGCTTGTTTGGGTCTGTTTTGTGAATTGCTAGAAGTAGAAGTTGAAATCTGATGCTATTGCAGTTGATTTCATGAGAATAGGATTTTTCCTACAGTGACATCATGTGCTCACGTGATGCCATCCACACCTGGAAAGGTATGACTGGAAAAATATGCCAATAAACTGAGCTAAATGGCATGATCTTGATCTCATTATGTAAAAAGCCCCAACGACTTGCAAAAAGTTTAATCCCTTGATTATAATACTTTTCTCAAGGATATAAAAATATTTAACTGACCTCAGTTGACCTTATGCAGCCTACCCATTTCTTAGTTTTTCTGGGTTTTTTTTTCCAGTTTTCTTCTCTTAACCTCTGGTTGTTTCTGCCAGCCATAATAATTACATATATAATATTTCCGTTCCTCTGGGTTGTTGATGTCGTTTGCTATCACAATAAAAGTAATAGGCATAAAGTATCCAAATGTTCACAGTCAATTGAAAGTAACTTATTTAATTAATTCAATTAAGAAAACATTAATATATAGTCAATTAACAGCAATAATGGAATTTATTCACGGATGTAAATGCAGCCTAAAAAATCAATGTCACTCAATACCATCTGTCCTTAAATAAATATGTGGAGGAATATATATAAATTAAAAATATATAATAAACTATGTAAGTATTGCTACGAGGACATTACATAGAGTGAAATTTGGGCCACTGGGTATTTTTAGGGGCACTTGGCTAGATAAACTTTAGGTTAGTTATATGCTAAATTAAGGAAAGTGGTCCTCAGTGTATGAGCTACATAAAATGATTTACATATTTATCACTCAAAGTCTGCAACTTCCTTGGTAGGAAGAATGCAGCACTTTAGTCAAGGTCTGAATGGAACCGCGTGTAAATTAACACGGCCAAACACTGAGCAGTTAACATGCTGTTCGACATCTGAGGCTTTCAGAGCCAAAATCAGCTTATTCAGTCACACTGGAGCGTGAATATTAAGATGACCTTTGAAAGAGGATGCACAGCAGTGGCTTTGATGCATTTAGCCTGCATTCTGTCATTGGCAAACTCATAATGAAGAAAAAAAATGTTTTTCCACTTCACCAAGAAAATTCACAAGTACAGGAGTTGACAAACAGAGCAAGATTGACAGATAGTCAATGAATTCAGTCTTTAAGTTGGTCGGTTCAGGATTAGTTGTGGGATTTACAGTAATAAAATGGAGATAGTGACTTCATTCTTTATGCGTAGAAAGCTATATACTGATGTCTATCAAACATTTACACACTCAGAACAGAGATTGAAAGGGATGGCAATGGAGAAATGGTCTACACCGCACATACTGTAGCTCTAACTTCAAGTCTCACTCATTGTACCACCAAGGCAATTGCTCAGTAGCTCAGGTTCACTGGCTCTGTCTAAGCATGTAAGCACTGTCCCATTAAGGCCTAGATTGAGTGGTTATGCTTCCCCGTCTGAGACTAATGGACAGATTATGACCTGAGAGAGAGATGACTGATTATCATACCTGCCTGTAGCCTCTGTCTGTCTCTTCATCACTTTGCCCCCCCATTGTACTCCCATGTCTGTTCCTGGTTTCTCCCCTCTATCAATTCAATTCAGATGCACTGTATTGGCGTAAAAGCTATATGCCTTCTTGGCAACTTTGCACATCAGCGCCGAGTTGAAGAATGGCACTGCAAGTGGCTGTGTCACTGAGTATCATTTCATCAAGGCTAAAAGGCCTCATCATCCAGACCAAACACAAATGACAAGAAGAATTATACCATCAGCTACACTGATACACAACTGCACTCTGCTGGATCTGTGCTCTGATTATCTAAATTACTGGTCTACGTTAAGATTATTATTCTTAGACATGACTCCCCTTTATTTCTGACTTCCACTGGTTCCCCACTGACCAAAATTCCACGCAAATTATTGATTTTGGCAAAGGAGGGGGGTTAGACGACAAACATTTGAACCTTTTCATCGCACTATATTCTAGTTCATTTCCTTGGCACAGAATTTACAAGAATGCAAGCATCCTTCACGTTCCCTAGCATGATAATCAGACTGGTAATAATGTGATCTATTGATTTTCAAAACCTCTGAAATGTGTTCACAGGATAGTATTTTAGTGTTTTATTCACACTTTGTTTTAAAATAAGGATTATACTTTCGACACATTTTAGAGCAGAGTTGGAAAATAAGGCAAATAAGATGAGATAAATCACTTGAGTTGTGTAGTTTTGTGTGAGGAGGACCGGAATAGTCTCATATTTGGCCTTGCGTTATGAAAGTAGGTCACAAGGGAACAGGCTTTATTTTAATTGCATCTCCTTTACAATACACAATTGGACATCATGTCCCTTCACTTCATCCCTGAGTGCCATTTTCCTTATGCCTACATTTAGTTTTACTATTCTCATCAGCTGTGTGTAATCAGAAAGAGGCTGCTGGTGACAGATTTTGGATTCTTTATTGTGGTTATTAAATTGGTATTAAATTTAATTCCAGGTGGTATTATAAACGTCTTAAAGTTATAAATTTGACAATGTGAAGCGTGCGGATACTTTCAATGCTTTATACCAAACAGCCTCTGTTCAACCAGAAAACAGGTGGGAGAGAGCTTTTATCTCCTCTTGTTAAAAATACAGAGGCACCAGATGGAGAAAAAGAAGAGGAGGAGAAATGGGACAGCGAAATGAATACTGTTTGATGCTTGTGTGCAAGTGTGTGTGGTAACAGATAGCGAGGTATGATAAATAATTCCTGGTGTGTGTTAGGAATGCGTGTGGTTTAGGTGATGGCAGTTGTTGCAGGGTAAAAAAAAAAAAAAAAAGCTGGCATACAAATAGTACAGTTGAACACTTTATAATTTGAACCAAGATGAAGGGACAAAAAACGTTTGGGGAAAAAATACAATGCACCATTGATTCCAGATGTATCTTTTACCTTGGAAAATGACTATTTCAAAGTTTTCGAATAATACTTTCAATGTTCAATGACATAGAAACACAAGAGTTGGGGATAATTTAACAATAGAAAGGGTTCATAGCTGCACTAATATAACAGCAATATTTTCATATGAACTGGACACAATTACTAAACGCAGTTTGAAAGGAGTCACAAATAGTGACAAACCACCGATTGTAATTTCTCTGATTGTAATTTGATTTTGCAGTTCTCCACAGTTTTACAGAATGTTTTATCGTCTTTCAGAGCATTGTTCTGGTTTTGTGACTCCTTACATTTGCTACCACTTTAAAGGTACTTACAAGTTTGTTTTTTTTGCATTGAAGTACTTCTTAAGTCGTCATCAGAAAAAAAGTTGTTATGGAGTTAACTCAGTAACTAGGTTACTAATGTAGGTCGTCATCTAATGAGTCAACAAGTCCCCTGCACTGCACAACCATATGGGTACATTTTTGATACACTGATACTGTCTCGGGAAAAAGTTCCCCCCGCGGCCCCCACTTGTCATGGCAACAAAACAACAACAAACCTTCCTTTGTTACTATGGTTACTATACTAACGCTAATGGCTTGGTTAGGTTCAGGAATCCAAGCTACTTGGTTAGGTTTTGGGTTAAAAAAATAAATAAATAAATTGTGATTTGGGTTCAAATCTTTGTTGTCATAGCAACACCTTTAACAAACGGTCTTGTAAAATAGAAACAACATAAACTGCTGCTCTCACATTGAAATCCATGTGTTTAGTGTCCACATCCATCCACTCCAGCCTCATCCTGATGTGTACTTTGTCACTCCGTATGTCACTGTTTTTTTATTAGCAAGATGTGCTAATAATTGCAGCTAGGTTTGAAGATGCAGGTTTGAAAAAGCCAACTCCAACACCACGCTCCAAACTCATACAACGCCTGTAGCTCTCTCTTTAAATCAATTCAACAGCATCAACTTCACGTGACAGCTTATTTCGAAGAAACAAAAAAAGTAATAAAGAGAGAGGGAGGAAGCAAAACAGAGCAAGAGGAAGGGAGATCAATAGTGGTGTGTGTGGTGATCATCCCAGTAGAGTAGGCTGTGCAGCAGCCAGCCCCCACCCCCACCCCCTGTGGTTCTGCGTGGTCATCATCTCCCTCACGACTGCCTCCCCAGCAAACTACATTCAGTGCCGCGAGGCAGTCAGCAGTCGACTGTTGCTAGATCAAAAAGAAAACAAAACAAAAAATAACAATAAGCACAAAGAAAAGAAGTTAAATCCAGAAAAATGCAAATGCCTCAAGCAGCTATGCATCTAGAAGACAACAGGCAGGAGCCGACATAGTTCAGGACCACTGTTGAATCCAGTTTACCAACTGAGCAATCAGCAAAAGTCTCTTATTTAGCAGGGTAATGGTGTAAAGCTTTGTTTTCTACACCTTATTATGTAAAGTTACTCAAATTTCATGTATCATTCTACAAATAAAGTTAAATCAGAGGCTGATGAGAAAAAATTTCCCCACTCGTAATAACATTGTAAATGCTATGATATGAAAAAAGGGCATGAGACCCCTGTGTGTTCCACTTAAGCGTGTGGAAAAATCTCGACAGACCTACCGTCCCTGCTTACAGATGCGAAGTTATGATTGTACAAATGCCAGTCGGAGGAGATGTTTTGCAAACACTACATTGTTGAATTCTAACTACAGGCTTGGCGGCAGCAGACAGAGAATTCAGGATACAACCTACCCATAATAGATTTCCATGTATCTGTTTCACTGGTTACATGTGATGACTCAAGTTCAAAAGTACAGCTGCTGAAAGTGTCTTTGTCTCCCTCCCATATTTGCAGAGGTGTGTGCGTGTGTGACTAGAATGTGAATAAGTAAGTGCGGGAACATGGTGTGCATTTGTGAATGTGTGTCTTGGTGTGTAGTGAATATCAGTGGCCGGTGACACATGTAATTTTAAGGTATATTCAAAGATGGGAGTGTATTTTGGAAATTGGTTATGCATGTGGGTGTATGAGTAGAGATACTTATGCGTGTCAGTATGTGTGTCTGTGTGTGTGTGTCTGGTCTGGGTGTTTTAGCAGGCCCCCGCAGCAAAGGACCAGTGATATTTAATGGATTCTTCACAGCCAGCATGAAGCTCTGCAGTATTCATAACTGGCAGTCATGGAGGGGACTCAGATCAAACAACCAGAGCTAATTGAAACCCCCAAAACCTTTTGTTCAACTTTTTTAATCACAATTCTCCTTTCTTTTCACATTTCATATAAAATTGCCTGTGGTCTTTTCTGATCTGACATAAATCTCCATTAATTTACTGTAGTGATTGTGCTCTGTCGCAGGGTTGTCTTTGGTCCTCAAAAGCACTACCACAGAAAGGTAGTACAGGCTATTGGCAGTGCTGGGAATTACTGGTATACTCCGAGGAAATCAAAGTAAATGTGCATGTCCATATGAAAATACCCCCCTACCTCCCCACCCCATCGGTCTACGCTCAGTACCTCATAATGACAAAGCAAAAACATCAATAAATTTGAGAAGGATAAACTGAAATATCACACTGACATTTATTCAAACCGTTTACTCAGTGCATACTTGAAGCCTGGAGTCTTTTTGGGCATAAGTTTCTTCTCTGAAGATCCTCTCATACTCTGTCAGGTTGGGTGAGGATCATCAATGGACAGCCTTTTTTTTTTTTTTTTTAATGTATCTAGAGATTAGGTTCAAGTCATGACTCTGGTTGGGCCATTCAAGTAGTTGTCCCTGAACTGGTCTTTAGTTTTTGGGGGTTTTGCTCAGGGTCCTGTTGGAAGGTGAACCTTTAGCCCAGTTTGAGGTCCTTAGCACGCTGAAGCAGGAACCCTGCCCCGGCTGCTGAAAGAAACCTCCAGAGCATGACGCTGCCACTTCTGTGCTTCGCCATTGGGGTGGTATCGGTCTGTTTCCCTCCAGATATGACTCTTAGAATCTGGGCTAAGCAGTTCAATTTTGGTTTCATCAGGCTTGAGAAATCTTGTTTCACAGCAGCCGAGTCCTTCAGAACAATCTCCAAGCAGACTTTCACGTGTCCCTCATTGTGTAGAGCCTGCCACAAAGCCCAGATCGATTTTTGTAACTTTTTCTGCAACTTTTTTTCTCTCGTACGCATTGTCAGCTGTGAGGCCTAATAAAGACAGGTGTGTCAACTGAATTTACCACAGGTAGTTTCCAGTCAAGGTGTAGAAAAATCTCAAATATGACTTCTAGTTAATTAGGGCTTCCAAAACAGCTTTTTTGGGGGCCTCACTTGTTCATATTAATCCAGGTAAAAACACAGGTGAAACACTAAAACCTCATTTGATGCTGCAGAAATGTCTCTTTTGACATTTGACCAGTAAATGTGAAATGATATTTAACTGTTAAAGTGATCCTGATGATTTTTTAAATAGATTCCCCAAACTACGCATATTAGCAAGTATTCTATCCAGTCAGAATGTGAATCAGAGTTGCTGCGCTTCCTTCAGAAATTTTCAAAGGCATCTTCTGACCTTGACTTCAGCGAGTCCTTTCCTTTGAACGCTCTTCATAAAGCACTTGAATGCGAACATGAAGCAGTGAAACACTCAGCTTCTAATCAGTGAAGTGGCTTTAAATATAATGGTGGTTAAATTATGGCTGTCCAATCAGTGATCACCAAGGACATCGCAGCTTCCAGTATGAAGAAAGGAAGAAAAAAAATCATTTTCAAATAACCTTTGTAACCTTATTTTCTACTGTATGTATTTTGTGTGGATCAGGTAAAAAAAAAAAAAAAAATCTTGACACCAAACGTTACTGTACAAGCTTTCAATATTGTTTTCCTCCCTGAAAGACTCCCTTGAAGCGCATGGCTTCATTTTGCATTTCCCTGTGTTGTGAGTTTGCGTCCTGTGATGAACTGAAACGCTCAAGCACCTTCTGCATCTTATAGTGAGGCAATATTCTTCATTCCCCCAGCTATACTCGTGATGCCCCAAAAACAAGGAGGGAAAAAAACATTTTAAAGTCCATACATATCCAACTTTGAGAGCAAGGTTCAAAGGATCAAATATAAACTCAATGGGATGTTTGATGTAGGATTGATAAAACGCCGCCAAGTGTGTGTTTTATAAATCTGACAGGAAAAAAAAAAAACAAAAACGTATGCACATTTCCACTCATCGAGCTACACACTTTCTGCTCCCGATCTCATTCACAGAACTCAAGATCAGAGGAACGATGCGGTTAAATCGTCCCCTTTTTCATAAAATGCCATTCAAAAGAATAGCAACATGCTAAAACACGATCGCAACGTACAGACTATTTAAATGCATGAAAATGCCAAAAAAAAAAAAGTCACATAATATCAAGTCAAATGTGACTCATCTGTTTTGATTTGATTGAGTCAGTGAAGGTGCATTTTGTCTGACTCAAACTATATTTAAATAAGAGCCAGGATTTAACTGTATTAACTCGGATGAAAAATGAGAATAAATTTAATCTACATAAATAATACCTAATCCAAATGTTTATAAACACAGGCAAAAAAAAGAGAAAACTATTCCATCGTATCACTCTGTCGCTCTTTTGTTTTTCTCTCTCTACTCTGTTATCACAGGAGGCCAAGTCCCAACTGCACACCCAATTACAAACACATCCAAAAAAGGTCCCCGTGTGTCAAAAGATGTGATGGATTACAACAATCAAACAATATTTCATGAGTCCCAGCTGGCTGTAAGCAGCCAGAGCCATTTAAATTTGTAAGAGAGAGCAGTTCTCTTTGTCTATTTTTGTCCCCGCCATCTTTCCCCTTGCCTCTCCAATGAGTCACGCTCTGTTCCCATCACACTGAGACCCATGCTGATCTAAAGACACACAAACACATTCCAAGGTCTGTTGAATAAGACTGGTATGTTGGAAGTTATTAGTTCATAGTCTTTTTTTGATTAGAGTTAAAAAAAAAAAAAAAGAAATAAGAAGCAGAGAAACACAGCTACGATATCTGTCCACATGAATCTTCTTTCAGAAAATGCCTGTACACGCTGTACTGTACCTCTTGTCTCTCCTTACGTGCTCTGTGATCTAGGTCAGCAACAACAAACCTTGTTCATTCACTTGTCTTTCTCACTAAATCTATCCTTTTTAGGATGATATAGCCACTTTGGTCCTAATAAACGCATCACGTCTGCCTGCAATCTTCCTCGCGCTGAGCAATTAACCCCGTCACCGAACAGAACATTGCTGTTGGTATAGTTCTGCTGCAGTGCTGAGAAGTCAACGCGCCACAGCCCATGAAAATGCATCCAAACACACACAACACAACCAAATCCAGACAGCAAGTTCATCAGTTTGATGACAAATGTGTTGTAAATACTCGCAACCCAATGTGAGGGTTGATAAGGGTCCAAGTCCAACCTGTGGCGCTTTGCTGCAGGTCATCCTCTCTCTCTTTCTCTCTCTCTCTCTCTTTCTCCCTGACTTTCCCGTCGGCCTCAGTGCACGCGTGTTCTCGCAGCGCGTTCAACTTCAAAAGCGGCAAATAATTAAACAGGCGCATTTCTGGGTTCACCTTCAGGCTTGACTATTTGCACTGTGAATAACATCAGGAGAAAGCTGATCTTAAAATTTAGTGAATTTTTTTTTTTTTTTTTTTTTGCACTACTAACTTAACCAGGTTGCAGCCAATTGTCTAGAATCACGTGATCAAATTTGATCAAATCCACACACAGAAGAAGGTGGATAAAGATAAAGATAACTAATCTTCACTATGTCTCAATCCAATTATATACAGGGATTAAAATCAGATGCAACTGCACTATAGTGTTTCCAACATTTCATTCTCATAAAATATAAGGACATGGAAATATAACACGTTTTACATTTAGGCCAGTCGTTGTTTTGTATTCACATGAAAATTCAATCAGGTGAATTAGAAAATAAAACACCAATAGTTTTTAATAATAACCCAGGTTTTCATTTGTTTGTTTTGGACACACACACCAGATATGTCAATAAATGTTTATTCTTTTCACATGATAATAAAATATATATATATATGTTTATATAATTTATGATAACATTTGTTTATTCTACTGATCTCATTTATGAATACAAGCCATTCAGAAACTGATATTTTATATTCAAATATGAAAGAGAGCACAGCACATTAAAATTACTTCCTTTTTTTCATGTGGTATGTAATCACATTGTCTTAATGGGATTTTGTCAGTTTCTGCAATCCTCCAAACAATTTATAAGGATAATAGCTGACCTGCAGAAATGAAAACAGTGTTGTGATTACGCTCATGTAGTCTCCCAGACACCTGAACATGAATCTTTGTCCTCATACAGACAGTAACATTTTCCAAGACAAGACCGGTGGATTCAGCCAGACATAATTTAATAGAGCCAAGAATACAAGCCAATTAACTGTAAATGTAAGGTAATTGATTAGCTGTGCCAAGTGTACTGTAAAACAAGCCAGCTTTGTGTTGACAAGCTAATGAGGTTAGCATTGGTGTGTGTAGTGTGTGTGAGCAAACGGATCCATAGCTAAAAGTGCGCGAGGAGGGCAGTGTCTGTTTAAGTTAGTGTACTGAGGGAATGGTCCTGTGGGGGTTACAAGAGAAACACGGAAGGGAAGTTTGAAAGTGTGTCCTGCTTTGCTACGTTGTATGTGTGTGTTTGTGTGGCTCCAATGGTATTTTGAAGGCCTGCCTTCAAAATGCATGTTACATGTGATTTCTAATTGGGATACCAGTCGATACCATGACTGAAGAGTATCCCAGCTCAGCCGGGCAGTAGGCAGGACACACGCCACAGGCAATAAAATAGCTTTTTATGTGGCTCTGGTGCATCAAATTTATTTTTCTTTATAGTGAATAAGGCTAAGGTTGAATATATGCTCAATTTGAGACTAAAGTGGTCAAAGTTTGCTTATTCTTTTATTCCTCGAGCTTAATAAATTGCTCAATATGCGAAAAGAGCAAATGTACGAGTTTTAACATCGCATTCACGTCGCATCCGCGGTCTTAGCCAAGCAACAATACACACCTGATCTGGCCTGCATCTCATAGGACGGCAAAGACTTCAACAATTCTGTGTGTTTTTCTAGTTTAATTGATGCCTATACTGGAGATATAATTCAGCTACAACCTCTATATTGACACCTAAAAGTTGAGGTCAACGTTTTCATTTATTGCATCGGTTTTCTTCTTTTGTCCATATGCGTGTCTAGAGAAAAGCATGGTGTCTCCATCCCTTCTGTCCTCGGCCTCATCTTTGAGAGACCACGCGGCTTTCTTCCAGTCAGAAACGATGCGGCCTGCCAATGACCCCAAAGAGCGGGACCCCTCCCACATACGGATGCTCAACGACGTGCTCCGTGACCTGGAGAAGAGTTTCATCATCCCACAGACGCCATCTGGAGTGTACAGGTAAGAAGGGTGGTGTAATGTGGTGGGAAGTATTAGGCGCAGTGTCAGGAACCCCCCCGTCACACACTCACTATGTTGGGAATTTTTTTAACTGTAACATTACATCAACTCTTACAATTGTCAATAAGGTTACATTTTCAGTTCAATGTGTATAAGTCACTTTTCTTTCTCAATGTTCTGATTTTCTGGTGAAACTTATTCAGGTCATGCAGCCTGTGGCTTTTATGGGTCAATAGTTCCACTATATAAATATCTCTCTTTTTGCGGAAATTGCCTTATTTTTCCTTCCGATTACTATTTAAAGGTCTTATATCGTGCAGGCAACCTGAACACAGCTCATCACTTCTTAACACCTATATTGGGTTAGGGTTAGGGTAATCTTCTTTCTTTCTTTTCTTTCCTCACCTTTCTTGGAAGCTGCATGGTGTTCCTTATCTGCAAAGATACAAACAACTATCAGCTGATGTTGGGTTGTTGTATCATCTGTGGATCATTGAGTGTAAAGGGTTAACCAGCATGTAGCATAACTTGCAGTGGTCATTCCCGTCTAATATTTCTCAAATAAATACTTGATTGGACTTCAAGAATTTGAATGCTGTAATGTGAGAGTCAGTGCTTGGGTCTGCGCCCAATGCCCCTATTTTTAGGTACATTTTCAATTTGCATGAAACGAAAAAAATTGAAGATTGCAAAACATCTTCAAAAAAACAGGTGGGAAAGTTGGCATCTCAATGAAAGCGAAATGTGCAAAAAATTCTGTGGAAAGAGGCTCGACAAATAAATTAGGAATTACTTGCGTGAACCATGTGACTTTGACGTCTTTTAATATTGTAATTATTATATTTAGTATAATTTCCATCACTTTATTTAGCACAGTTTCGCTCATTTTTTCTTGTTTTGTTTGTTTTAGTTTTTTGAATTTTTTTTTTAAAAATTTAATGAAAATGTGGCCTGCATTTGGATGGAAACCCAGCTAGCAACCAGGGACTGGATTGGGAACATTTAGTGTTACCTACTACACAGAAAGAAGGTATTTTCTTTGTGCAACTGCATCCCACATATCAACCAACAAGCAAGGGATGAAGACAATAAGACCCTGCGGGAATATAGACCAAGTTTCACTTCAGTTTGACTTATTTCCAGGTAGGAGCCGGGATCTTTGTTTATGCGCAGTGTCCCCTGCTGTAGAAAAGACTCTCCGGTACAAAGAGATATGCTTTGGCTGTGGGTGGCAGCAGCAGGTAAAACTGTGCACGGCCTCTCCAGCACTTGAGAGGACAGACAGCCAAATGCGAGTCAATTTCAGCCTCGATCCCAACGTGGGACCTTACACTAACCACTCACTCAAGTAAACGAATCTCCAAGGAGATTTTTGAGTGCTGTCTGTTTTTTTGGAAGGAGTCATGGTGGGCCATGGCAAGACTAAGGCTGCGTGCCTGAAGATGCCTGGCACTGCTGAAACCCCCCCGCCCAAAAAAAAAAAAAAACAGCAACACACATACACACATCAATTTATAACTTACCAGAACAACCTGTAAATTACCTGAAGTTATACACACACACACTCTCTACATGTTTTTTTTAGCCAGTGTAAGTAATCTGTAATGGGCGGATGCGGATACAGAAAGTTTGAAGGCGTTAGTCCACGGCACACTTGGTGCTAGCTTGTGCACAAGGGGAACAATAAGCGGGGGAGAGAGAGGCTGCGGGTCGAGATTCATCGTGCGTCAGCCCAGCGGCACGAGAAGCCGCGCTCGGTTCTCGGTGTCGGGTCAAAAAGTGTCTGTCTCTGTTGCACCCAACTGTGCCTCAGTTGCGCCCTCCGCTGCTGCTCCAGGTAACGCTCGAGTGTGACGAGAGAGCCGTTTGCGCAGCCAGGCGGACTTTAGGCAGCTCACGCGGTGCCCGGCAGACACAGCTGACATGGCCTACATTCAAGCTTCCTCCGAACGCAGGGTTTAATCTGAGGGGACACTGTGGCCTCTCTCACCCTGCATTCCTGTTGTGCCAAAAAGAGGCTGCGTCTGTAAAACAAAGTGCTGCCGTGATGGAGTTGATCACTAACTTCCAAAATCCATTGTTCTTGACCACAGAAATCATCCTTAAGCCTTACTTCACCAATATATCTTGCTATTTCTTCATTTCTGGAAATGGAAATGTAAATGGAGCTCGAAATGCTTCTCGCAGAGACCTATAGCCTTGTTAAAGCTTTTTTTTTTCCTTCCTCACAGCGGGTTACAGCTGGACTGGATGGTGATGTGCCAAATGGCGCCTCATATTTGATGTGTGCTCTGTATTGTAATCCCGCAGTATTTGCAAACCATCCTGTAGTTCAACAACTACTACTACACAACTTCTACTTCAAATTTCTTGGCCATCGTTTCTTTGCTGCGTCTGTCTTGCAAGGGATGATGGGAGTCTGGAAGAGAGAGCTAGCGATACAAGCAGCTCTACAATTGCAATCACCATGTACTGTCACAGTCCCACAACTGTGCAGTGACAATTTAGCATGGTGATATTGCAAAATTATAGATATTCTTAAATAGCTACTTCATATAATAGTGTGTAATATGCAAGGTAATGTTCACAGTTTTTATAGGGTCTGATTATCAGTGCTCTCCCACAATACTTATCGAGCTTTTTACCTCTCTCACTACTCTGTGTACTACTATGATAAACACTCGAAATAGATGTTTTTGAACTGGCTCTGATTGCGTTTAGTCTACCAAGCATGTATTATGTTTTATTTACCTGTTATCAACAGATTAACTTTGTTGAAAAGTGTTTAAATGATATTTCTTCGCTGAAGCAGACGTGCTCTTCCACTGTCATAACTCTTGGTTACATGTTATGTTGTCCCCCAACGAAATAATGTGAGCTATTAAAAAAAAAACATACACATACACACAGAGAAAAAAAGAAACTGAAGTAGTGATGGTGGCAAAGATTGATAATAATTATAAAAATGTACAAATTCACTCTAGAATAAAATACATAACCTTCTCTCCTCCCCCTTTTCACACAGTCCCTAAATTACATTCGGTTCATGTTACGGTGGCCATGATTTAATCCCACCATCCATCTTGCATTGAGCCGATCCTCATCCTTTTCAACTTGCTCTGCATACGGAGCACAACAGCAATAATGTAACATAAAACCAGAGCTTCACAGTGAACACATATTTATTCCTTCTGACAAAAAAAAAAAAAGAGAAAAAATGGAAATAATTTACACGCAGCCATGTTTGAATTTAAAACCCAGCAACTTTTCAGAGCGCAGCAGCAGTAATTCATCCGCTCGGAGCGGTGTATGTACTGTACAAGAAAGTGCGAACTCCAGATTAGTTGAAGAAGTTATTTTAGTCTGCCCGACTAAAGAATAAACACAATTACTCATATCAAGTCACATTTTCTTGGAGGACAGCTGACCTTGACTGATGATGGGGACTTTTTCACAGTGGCTATATTTCTATATTATTACAGTAGCACCTCTGTTCTGTTTGATTTTAGCATCCACACAGCCTGGTATACATTCTGTCTGCCCCACACACACACACGCACACACACACACACACACTCTCCCACACTCACACAGCTCTTTAGCTGTCTACATTTCCTCTAGATCCTAACAGAATTAATGGTGTCTGCTGTTCAGTGTTATTCACAGTTTATGGCAGTAACAGACATGTTAATTGTCCTAGACCGCCATTAGTATCCGAGCTGAAATTAGCTGCTCCATCATGCTTGCAAAACATTAGGGCTTAATAGCACTCATTTATAAAGGAAGTTACCAATCCCTCTCAGGACTAATACAATTAGACTAAGAGCACTGAACAGTCTTGAAACATGTTTACTTTGACTGTTTGTCTGTATTTTACAGAATAAAAGGCAAATTACACAGTGTTTGTGGTGTACAGCAGCACAGCATTGCAAATTCAAAATGTACTCTTATCTACTTTGGACATTTTGCTGACTTAACGTCTTCAGGTGTTGAACTATTGTCAGAAACTCTCTTTTGTACGTGGTGGGCCACCCAACCTTATCCCTTCGGTCTGATCATTTCAGACCCATTTCCAAAATGACCATTTTTATGGAACATTTTATAAAATCTGGTTTCTTCAAAACTTTCCGTCTGGGTTTCCATTCACAGCATTGCAACAAAACATTTTCTAATAGCTGATGCATGCAGTTGTTCAGCGCTAATCTTTACTCAGTTGCTCATGGCAGTAGATCAGATTTTGTTGGACTGCCTTGAAAAATGTGTTGTTGTAGTTGTTGGTGATACCTCCACTTCTACGGCCCCTCGGTTCTGCACATGCTTCCACAAGTTTACTTCATACTGGATGAAGGCCGTGAACCAAGCATTCTGCTGTACATACATACTGCAGTATGGGACTTACACAGAGTGAATGCATCTCTGTCAGTTCCTCTTGCAATCATCTGTTCTTTTCTTTGTAAATGTCTTCTTTATAAACACAAAAAAAAAATGTTGAAAGACGATGTCATGAAAATGGCATAATGTCTCTCGTGATTGGACTAGAAATAACACAGAAACTATTCAAGAAAACATAAATAGATACCCAATTGTAGCTCTGTGTAGTCAATGTGCAAGTCATGTCCAATAGTAAACTAAGGTAAACTAAAACACTAAAAACACGAGACAATGTAGATATGTAACAAAATAGTGACACTGATTTGATTTGGAGTTTGATTGGGGGCAAACCTTGTTTAAGACCAAGCCCTGACAGCTTTCCTTCACAAAACACTACATGAGTCATCATCTTATTGTTAAAGATAAGTATTTGAGATCCTCAACTTTATATGTTACTTGATTTTAGTTTGAGTTGTGGAGTTAAGCTACATACATTTATTTTGCACGGATAAGTCCTGAGAAGTGGTTTGTAAGACGTCACTGATTCTGCAACCTCTCTGAGATCTACAGGCAGGGGAGTTGCCGACAAAAAAAGACAGTGCACCTTCATTCTTTAGCCCACAGAGCCCTGCCTGAGGCTGCGCTGTGGCTCAAAGGGGTGCTGCAATTATAACTGGAGGCTTAACCGTGAACCTCTTTCAATGTAATTAGTAAAATCTTCAAATAATTTCAAAAAAGTACTTTTAACTAGTGAAGAGGGTCTGAAACAGGAGTGGTATGATTTTTTTTCTCCTAGTACTGAGTTGAATTTGAATTGATTTAAACCCTGAGTGAAATGAATTATAGTCAAGTAACCGAGATGATTATAAAAGCACCAGTGTCCTTATGGTTTCCTGATTGATATATCAGGATGCCATGTTGGGTCATTCATAATATGTGATAGAGTATTTTAATGCAAATGAAGAACAAAGTCGAAGCAACCAGATGAAGTCCTTTTGTTTATGTTCACAAAGATTTCCATGCAGCAGCTGATGTTAGTGTTAAGGTGAGTCGACTTTCATCCAGTCCAAGTCACTCTGGCTGTTTCACACAAGTCACTGAGGTCAGACCTGTCAAATACACACCCTTACACCAAATCCAGCACAATCTGCCCACTCTGCCTTTTAGTTTTATAGGAAAAGTCCTAAACTTGGCTCGTCCCTTCATCGAAAGGCCTTGGTGTTTAAAACCAGGCTAGTCTGGCAAGGTCTCTAACAGTTTATCATTATTATTCAACATGCTCAATAATTGTGTTTTCCTTGAAATGTTGTAAATCCTCTTTACATCCAATAGATCGATTGCTCCCTCTTGTCGGGCAAGAACAATACTATCTCTGATGCTTAAGCCAAAGCAAAACATGCCAGGAAAAAATGTTATTTAGCTCGTCTAGTTCTTTACTTGATGTGCAAACATTAGGGAAGAGGTGTTGAATTATGGACAGGGCAACTTGTGCAACTCCTTCCAACTGCATCAGTAATGTCGGCGGTAAAACATCAATCAGGTCCAGCCTCACTTGCTCTTTTCATTCAATCATGTTACATTTATATCCCAGGTGTCTGGCTCAAGTAGACGTTATCTAGGGCAAGATATGCAATAGCCTCCATAGTTGGCTGGTTATTTGACTGCATGGTCTCACACTTTGGTGGAATTGGCACTGATTGATCTTTGGCTTCAGTGTTCACATTCATTGCTCTACTGCCATATCTTTGAGACATTGGAAAGGGTTGAGGAACTAACTGTGATTTTGGATTATATGAATCACTCAGATCTTTGATGCTGCCAAAGGAAAGATGAATTCATTCTGTCCCTCACGTAACCACATATGTGTTGCCGTTGATCCAAGAGTTGTGCCGTATGCAGCACAAAATCTAGCTGTGGGAGTGATGATTTAAATCTTGCCTTTCTTTCAAATTTAGCACTGGGAATCCAAGATGGTTTCCACAAGTCTATCTACAGTTCAGTTTAAGGAATGTGAATTTAAGAACCAATTAAAGGTAACGCTAACTGATCATGGTGGGTTATAACCTCACTGAATGATGTCTGCTTGAAAATACAAATCTATTGCTGCTAACACGTTTTTTCACTCATTATTTTCCATGTTACCTGTATTACATTGCATGTGTAATATTGACAACTTTGGCTTTGGAGAAGGAATAGGTGAAAGACCTGGGCTGCGTCTTTCAAATATCAATACGCTGATGTCTGTAACTAAGCTTCGAAATACTTCCATACCACATTTTCCAGACATGGAATTTCCAACACAGAGAAGTAATGACATTTTTGAAGGGTGAGACCTGGAATTTGTGACTTCCAAATCTAATAAGGCAACTTCCAAAACCACAAAGGAACAGACTGTATGTCCGGCATGTGCACATTTGGATTCATAATTCAATATGTCAGCTTCCAAATACAACATGCAGCTTTAAATAATTGGTTTTGGAAGTTATCGCTGGAACATGTAAGTCCAACAAAGATCCTTGCAGATGGAAACGTTGGTGTATTATTAAAATTTCTATTAACACAGTCTGCAGATCTTTTTTAGTCTTCTTGATCTTGAATACACGTGAGAGTGCTTTTGGATATGCATGCCTTTACACCCTATTGGTCTTTCACCTTGTCATCTATCTATAAGATGGACCTTCCACTTTAAAATACACATCAATCCCATTTATTGGCC
This sequence comes from Rachycentron canadum, assembly GCA_038496675.1. Taxonomy (NCBI): domain Eukaryota; kingdom Metazoa; phylum Chordata; class Actinopteri; order Carangiformes; family Rachycentridae; genus Rachycentron; species Rachycentron canadum. Next base: position 13,939,494 of record CM076656.1, on the reverse strand, counting down.
ACCACATATAATCTAGAACCAAAGTAAAGGTGTTAAAATTCACAAAATGTCCAACATACCCATAAAAGAAAGGACAAACTAGTGACTTCACTACTAAAGCTTCGGATTTTATTTATTTATTTTTTTTGCATAATGAAACGAAACTAAACCCGACAAAGAGGGACCAGAGCACATACAGGCAGATATGCAGCTGTCAGTGTTGGACGGAAACTGCAGCTTTTTGTGTGAGTGACACCTGGGACCTGTAGACATGGTTTAAACCCAATTTGCTGTGTTGCAGAGCGGGATGCGGCCTCACTTAAGAGTGGATGTCAGGCTGCGAAAGGGCCACGCCAATCGATAGCAGATGTCTTTATGTGCACCCGGAGGTGCAGCAAAAAGAACTCCGTCCGCTGATAGACAGTGGCCGGCAGTCTCCCGGTTAAGGTACATGGACGGACAAGATAACCTTAAGACCAAGGCACTTTAGAGTATTGCATTGCATATTGAAAGAACCGTTGTTGTTTTGTTTTTTTTCAGTCCAATTGACATCATGAAATATTGTAACTGTACCTCAAAATTCCAAAAATATCTCCCGGATGATTGTTCTTATAAAAACTCCAGTCAAGTACACACTTCTCACCCACTGACTCCTGCTTACCTTTTTATTTTCTGTGTGAAATTGTCCGGCTTCCTCTGTAGCTAACATAGCTAACTAACTAAGCCATTCTTTGTTTTCAATTTATTTTTATTTTGTTTTATTGGTAGCAAAAGTAGCACCAGCTCCAAGCTCCTTAGTTAAGGTTCACAGTCTCTGTCTTTATCTTTGCTTGAATAACAGGGCATCCATTTAAACATGCCCTTGTTGTGCATTTGTTTGAGGCCTGTTTTGATTCACAAGGAGATGAGCCAAGACTTGGGACCACGTATCGTTCCCAGCAACCACTCTTTGCTAAAGGGCTTCTGCTGTCAGCTCTCTGAAGCACTCCTCCATGCTGTCTTCACAGGAACAGGATGTCAGTATTGTCTGTAAAATTTCACTAACACGGCGTTGACTGTCTCGATGCAGGAAAACGCTTTTTCCTTGGTTTCTTCTTCTTGAATGCATTAGTTTTTCTCAGGGATGCGTCATGAAGTCGCAGTCATCACCATGGCTGCGTATTAATGACAAAATTACAAATCGCAAAAGAGGGGTATTCTGCCGTTTGACCTCCCATGAAAGCATCTTAGCATCTAGCAGAAGCTGACGTGCAGATCCACTTCAGGGACCTTCTGGACTTCAATGGTCTGTTCTGGGCGGCACAGTTCTTTCAGCCGGACGTGACAAAATGTGAACCTGCTATCTGGGAGCATCTTGTCAAAACATAGTTATATCAACATTTAACTATTTAGCTCAGTGGAGCATTTTTGCATTTAGATTTCAGCTCATTGTTTTGGTTTGATTGTTCACACAAAACTGCTGTTTTGACTGCTTACAGTGAAAAAGTTCTGAAACATGGCTCCAAATGAACGCTAATGTGGCTCTTTGTCTGCTGGATGTGTAATTAGGCAGCTGTTGCCATATCAACATTACAACAGTAATAATATGTCGATTGTGCCATCAGTTTACTGCCCTGAAGTTACCAACAAAAAAAAAAAAAAGGGAAAGTCAGTTAATGCAAATGCATGTTTAACTAGAAAAGTATTAGAATTTCCTTCCCTTCCTTAATTTGTTTAATTGGAAATATATATATATATATGTTAGGGAAAAAAAATCACATAGCAGCAAGTGTTTATCCAGGATCACCCAGCGCAGCCTTTTTTTACGGCAGACATCACAGCAGATAGAGCCACAGATGTGCTCTCTTCCATTCAAGTATCCAATAAGCCGTGACAGCGTGCACAACAACAGAGGCCAGATACTGAGGCAGTTAAATGGAAGTTAATTTTATCATTTACCACTGTGACTTCTCTACTGTGACATGTCAAAATATCCTCCATGAAAAGGGCCTACGATGACATTTTGTCTGTGATCGGCTTGTTTTTGTTCTTCCTTCCAGGTAACCACTGATGACTTTTTTACACACTTCAGAACATAGGTATGATTATCAACTTGCAGTGACTTAAAGATTATTTGAGAAAGACCATCATCAGTTAACATTGATATATTGCCGTAGCTGCAATATATATACTCTAGAGTCAGATATATTGCTATATATATATATATATATTTTTTTTTTTTTTTTGCTAAAGGTATTTCATCATTTCTTGGCAATGCAGTTGAAAGCGCAGACTCATTTTGAAATGCATTTCGTGTCGTGGTCTGAAATTTACATTATTAGAGCAGCTGCCACGAACCTTGCATTCATGAATGTCGTCTTAAATGCCCTCAACTCGTGCGACTAGCCTTACTGGTGTCATATACTGGTGTTATGTAGTGGAGTAGATGGAGAATCACCACAGTCCTCTGACTTTGACTCTAAATTGTGTGCTGAAGGTCAGTGTTCCTTCACACCCTACAGATCACAACTTGTGTCTTAACAGATGAAGAATCACTCCATTTACTCTCTAAGACTGTCCGTTCAGCCACTTTAAGAGAAATCGATGTACTTCAGCCCCGAGGAGAGCAACCCTCCGCAGTCCCTGCCATTCTGACCTACAAATGACTATTCTGCTACCCCCCAAAGGCTTGCCTGTGTTTATATATGTGTTTTTGCTTTAAGTGTGTGCATGCTGCTATGTACTCTGTACTACACAAGTGACAGGAAGACAGAGACATAGATATGAGGGTCTTGAAGGACAATAAGTCCTTATTTTGAAAAATTAAGCAGAGGTCAAAATACGAGACTGAAGTTTTCATGTCCTTTTTCTTCGGTGTTGATTGTTCTGCCTTGTATCTGAGTTTATACTAGAAGATATCATATGAGACGTTTTGCAAAAGTAGAAGACTGCAGTTTGACTGAATTTTGATTTCTGTGTTAAAGCTGCCAAAATCTAAAATATTAACAGTAATATTGCATATGATAACACTAATCCCACTTTTATTGCATTTGTAAATTTGACTCAGTCACATTATTACTGTAAAATCTCAAATAGGGGCCTTTATTTTTTTCAGTGGCAAATAGGCTTTTATGAAAGACTTACTTTTACCAGTAGTTTCCCCAGTTAATACAAACACAACATTTCTTTTTTTTTGCTTGTTGTCTTGATACGTTTAATATTTATCAAGCACAGCGCTTACCCTGTTCATACATCTCACACTTTCCATTCCCTCACTATAATTTTTCCCTCTATGTCTGAAAATCCATTTTCATTTCTGAGATAATTTCAGATTTTCCACTTTGCCATCTGGTTGATAAGTATGAAGCTGTCCTTTACACAGTGGCTGTCAGGGTTTGCTATTAACAACAAAAGTACAGGACCCAAATGTGGACATGCAGGCAGGCCGATGCAGTGTAGCTGTTTTTAATAAGTTGGAGTCTTGCAGTCAGACGGGTGGACAACATGGCAGGTAGGTGTCCAGGCACAGACAACGGGGAAATAAATGCAGGTAGCAAGAACCACCAAGGTAAAGAAATAAGAACACGGGCATAGAAGAAGCCAAATATTTTTTGGGCTGCAGTTGCACCCCTTGGGAACAGAAGGAGCTTGAGCAAGGGTTTGACGCAACAAGGCTGAAGAGGAATGCTGGGCCTGTGATATCATCTGCCCTGCTGTGGACTCTATGTCGGAAATCAAGCGTTTTTGGGTTTACACAAAATAATGCCATGGAGGTATGATGGTATTCTGCAATTAAAACTGTCTCTCTCCCTTTCTCTCTTCTCTCTCCTTCTCTCCACAGAAACCTGTTGTACAGCCTTCCAGGAAAGACCCCTCAGTTCTCCATCCTCAGGTTTTCGCAGGAAGCTGCCCTGCACTGCAGCGTCACCAGCAAATCGGTCAAACACAACTCGGCCAACAAGGAAGTGCTTTGCCACAGCACCGTGAACCAGTCTCTGTCTCTCATCCTCAGGGCTATCCGGTCAGCTGAGAGGCTGGTGTGCTTTGGCCTGGACTTGTTCGAAAATTACCCGAATGACGCGAAATGACCTTGGCTGGCACCCACCAATCAGGTTGGATGCGCTCAGCAAACAGCAAAAACTGCCACTGATCAAGTCATTCACATTCAAACGCATCTGGAATGGTGAAATCCAATTGACCCCCTGACCGACCTCACCCAAAAAACCTCACCTTACTCATCAGACTTAAGTTTAATATCCAAGGGATCAATAGAAAAGAGAACTCCCACCCAAGGTGTCACTTACTGTAGCTTCGTGATTGTCAAACTTCCTCAATAATCAGTATTGAATCAGCAACATGCAGCAAAATGCAATAATTAAAATTTTCTGAATTTTTTTTTTTTTTTTGAATGAATCAAGTGAAAGGTTTTAAAAACAGATCTGATTGATGAATGTATGGACACTAACTTGCACATTAGATCTTTAATATGCAATCAATATTTACACAATGAGGTCATTGAAATTGCACTATACTTTCTTCCTATTTAAGCTGACCAGTAATAAAAAGCACACAGTCATTTTTAGATCATTGCTTTCTTTCACATTTTCTCTGTTGTCTAGAAAGCATATGTCCTTTACTCGAAAAACCCTCAGCAATTAAGCCCAGAGAAAACTTAAGCAGCAATACAAGCACTTGAATGCTTTACACTGACATTACAAAAAAGTGTGTAATGCAACTCCAAAGCAAGGTATATCTCAGCAAGCAGCTATCTAAATCGTCCCAAATAAACTCCATCTTTCTGAGTTTCCAGTTTGGGTCGTTTCTCTCTTTCCTTTGGACTCGGAAAACAAATGTTTTAAATGATTCCTTGTAAAGCTTTAGGAGGCTCTCACATGCTGCTTTCCCCTGTTACGAGTTGTTTTGCTCGAGCCGTGCTTCCTTCATCTCTACAAGGTGGGGACTACAAATTTCACAATAAGACCCAGGTTTCTTTGACGAATTCAGTGGTTTAATTCTAATATTCAGTTCTCCCTAAGGGCCTTGTTAAGTAATAAGCCATTCTAATGTCAGCCTACCCAGCAACACCATTTAGCTGTACACCGTGACATCTGACGGTTCGCCACTTGATTAAAGAGCAATAACTCCCATTGAAAACCACAGAGCCCAGCTGTTCGATCAACTTAAGCAATAATAATTAAACATCACTTTTTCTCCTTGCAGTGTAGTCAATGCACAGCACAATAATCAAATTAAAAGTTTAAGGTATGTGTTTTTAGATGAGCGTAATGAGCTCTGGCTTGTCCTTTAGCCCCCAATCAACACCCATTGTAACTGGCAATGTTAGCAGGGTCCTACAGATCCTCAATGTCAGGTGAAAAGAAGCAGTTGGTGACGACGTGTGATCTGTAGGAGGCCTATGTGAGGTGGTTTGCACTCGTCATAGGCCAAGAGAGGGGGTTCACAATGACAGAGATCAGCAATTAAAGATTGGAGACAATGGGGTCTATGATAATGGCTGTTCTGAAATTCTCATTTGAGAATTTTTTTTTATTATTTTTTAATAATCCTGGAATCAGCCAGTTCTACTACAGCCAAATGCTGCCTTACTACTTGGCTACCTAGCAACACAGTCAAGTAGTTTGGGAGAAAACGCTGGAGAAATTACAGCTGCATGTGTTTCGAGTCTTTCTATATTTTTTTGCAATTGCTCTCTTCCTCCACTTGTTATTCTATCCCATTTTCTGTGCTACACTCTGCAAACTCTTGATGTTTTAAGTAGCATTAGTCAGTGTTATCTCACCTCTTTCTCTTCGTTTTTTTCTTACATTCTCTCCTTAATTAATGCCACCACCCAGTGATCTCTGTCATTGTGCAGCAGTTTGTTATGTTTATGACGAGACATCGAAGAGTCTAAGGCTGATGTGCTGGCTTTAATAGCCTGTGCAAGCCTGAATAAGCAACGTTGTTTTTGTTACTGAATAACTACTAATTAATATTGTGGCATAAAAACCATATTAATGTGAGGTTGAGTGTATGTTTTTTTACGGTTCTGAAGATGTTACCAAATCACCCAGAGATCAGCAGTTTGAACATCTCTTTCAAATTACAGGGCATCATGTAATTCAAGATTTATGTTTAAAAAAAAAAAAAAATCGCAGTAATTGAGGCTTCAGGTTTTTTGTAGTTAGGCATGATATTTCCTAGAATAGTGTTTGTTAGAAAAGCAATGAATTAAATGCTATTTTATACTATGAAACAGTTATTTCATACCTTAGCTTATTTGTAATGGTTTAAATGTGATATACTTTTTTAAGCATGAAGGAAGGGGCGGGAGGGCAGGGTGGGCTTCAATTTTGCACCTTGTAATTTCTTATTAAGTCTGAATTTTGTAGTGTTGATGTACTTTTAAAATATTCTGAGAAATGATTTAGGAAAGATACTAGCAGGACTGTCTACAATTGCTTCTGACTTTATCCTAGTGTTTCGTGTTTCCATAGTCATAACGATGCATTCAAATAGTTAATTTTTAGTCTCAAAATTGTGTTTTTTTCAATTAATTATGTCTCAATTTGTACCAATGATTTGATACTCAAAATTTTGTAAGGTGAATTGATCATTTGTATTTAATCGTCCGTTTTGTAAATAAGCAGACTTGCAATACCGATTTAAAAAAAAAATCGAAACTTTTTCAGGGATCAAAAATGTAAATTTTCATTGCTTTAAATCCTGTGCCTTTTGTCAGAAGAAATCAAACTAATGCTTTAATTCATAATGCCAATTGTATACCAAAAATTTGATTAAGTTCCAGATTTTAGTTGATATAATGCAGGTTCAGCTGTCAAATCTTATCAATTACTAACCACTGTGTTGTTAATATATCTGGTTTTCAACTAACTAGTTGATAATATCAATAGAAAATAGTAAGATGCACTCGTGTACAGTGTCTGCTCGTGTGCATGTGGTTACTAAAAAGACTGCATGCATATTACAAAGTGAAATTTTGGTGTACTTTCAGTCTCAACACATCTCTTATGCTGGCTAATATGTTAATAACAAAACACTTTACTCTTTACGAAAAAAGGCAGCTGCTTACTAGTTAACAAAGTGCAAAGGAAAAAAAAATCACAATAGAGGAACAATACTGCAAAGCAAATTTTTTTTTTGTATTCTTGTTTTAGTATGTAGTGAATGTTTTGAAAAAGAGAAAGATAGCAGACTTACATACAAATCAAGCACATCAGTGGACTACAGATCCAATAAACCAGTCACCGTTTCCAAGGAATGAAAAAGTTAGCGATATGCCCGATTGATTTCAAATCACCGCCTTGAATATTTGAATCTGGTACATCCCCCATTTGGTCTTCCGAGCACTATCTGAAACCAGCGTATATTGCGTTGTGTCCAATGCTGAGACAACGATACACTGATACTGTCAGTGTGGCACAAACTGGCAGCTTCAGGTATTCCTGTGGGTGTCATTCAAATGATTTCATCAAATATCAATACACCATGTTGGACTTAGCTGCGTGGCCTGTATGTAATGAATGTGTGACGATTCACATTGCATAATTACTGTATACCATAACTTTTGACTTTGATTCCAGTTGGCGTGTAGTGTATGTGTTACAGTATGACAAGTCTGCATCACAGCATGAAGCTTTTGCATCTGTTAGGCTCTTTGTTTTAGAGTTGCATGGTAATACATCTACACTGAATTTCCTCATTACCCATTATAGTGACGTCACACTTATATGTTACACTGTTGTACGTAAAGATCTTTTTTTGCTTAAAAAGAAACAACTAAAACGAGTGCATTTTGATAGCTTAAACTAGATGTAACTTAGACGGTAATAGACATTTACTATTTAGTATCAGTAAACATATGAATGTGATGATTGCTGTACAAAATGCATCATTGCACTGGGCCTGATCACTCAAGGTCTCTACTCACAGGTTGAAAGACGCTTGACTTGGTTAAACCACGAGCTGTCGATTATGTACAGTATTTATTTTAAAGCTTTCTAGTATGCAATGTTAAATACTTTTATAGAACTAATAGAACTAGACAACCCCAGAATTTGCACAAAATAGTGAATTTTGTTTGTGATGTTACTCCTTCAAAAGAATTCTCCAAACCTTTGAATTTACCAAGAGCTGCTCACACTGTGCTGCGTCGTTTTCTGAATTGTCTGTTAAATCTGTAAAATTGTTTGAAATTGTCTGAAAACCTTTGTCCCTTTTAAAAAGGCTGCCTCTGATTCTCAAATTCAATACTGTTATTTCATGATTCAATATAGCCTGTATGCATGACATAATGACATAATAACTATCTTATGCAGGGATTTTGGCATGGTTTTTGTCCTCTTCACTGTTCAATTCTCGTTGAATTTTAATGGAATAAAAAACATTTTGAGCATCTGCCTTTGTTCCTCCTAGTGTCACAATCAATTGGAAAGCAATACAATGGGCGATACATTTTTGTTTTGACTGTAACAGAGGGAGCGGACCTATAATCTGGAATCTACCTGACTGACTGACTGACTGACCATATTTCTACCACTTGTCAGCCGAATGCCAGGTCACTGAGTTGGAGTTTCTGGGGCAAACGGGTTCTATTGTGGGGGTGTTTACAGCCTGTGGTGTTGCCAGCTTAGCACACTGTCACTCCATGTAGAAACTATTTTCTGGGTATAGACCTAGAACACGGTTGGCCCAAACACAGATGCCAACCTGGGATTTAGGGCTACACCTCTTACAGGCAGTCTACCGAACTGCGTAGAGGCTTCTTTTTCTCAAGTTTTCTTCACTCTCTGAAGACAGATACACACACACACACACACACACACAAACACATATACATATATATTAGTACACATAGGCTATTGATTTATTTTGAGTCTCTTATGAATATAAACCCCTAATATGTGGTTTCCTATCAATTTTACAGTTGTTTATGGAGAACTGTGAAGCCACTTCATATTTATTCACACCTAATGAGATGCTATAAAATTTTGTGTTACAAGAAAGAGCTGAATTGGTGTACCTCTGTGTTTAAACCTTTCGCTTTATAGCATTACGACACTTTGGGGTTTACTGAATTCAAGTGTAAAGAACTTTTGCTTTTGAGGGATTTATTTTCCCTTTATCGCCCAGTTCTCTTAGTTTTTGTTTTAATGTGTTAATGCTGTCTCATGCTCCCCTCTGAGAGCATTACGGGGCACGCGCAGCATCCGGACAACCGTGCGCGTTCGCGCGTCGCCACAGCAGAGAGGGGCGGGAGAGGAGGACAGAGGTGGTGGTGGTGGTTATGTGAGTGAGTGGGGAGGGGGGGGGGAAAGGGTGATGAAAATGATGGCGACCGATGCAGAGGAGATAAGACACCAAACAAGCCCCTGCCCCATCCCCGACACCAGTCCCAGCACCCTGTCCATCAAAATAACGCGGAAAAACCAGGACAGACACTGGAAGTTGCGGTTTATTTACCTTCAGTGCTGTGAGTACCGACACATCGCGACGTTTACACGCAAAAGCGCCGGTTAAGGCTGCGCAAACCCGGTCGGCAAAAACGTCGGCCGGTGCGCCGCCTCGTTATTGCTTCGTCACCAGGAACAAACGCAGAGTTAAATCTACAGGGGCCCCGCCGCGTCATTTAACCGTGCCTCCATTTTAACGCGTTATTTAAAGGGCGGTGCGCGGGGCGAAAGACGCTCGCGAGGACAAACACGGAGAGCACGCAAATCCCACCCGGAAATAAATAAACAAACAAACTAAACAAGCAAGCCTTGCTCATGTCACCTCGCCAAATACGATGTTAAGTGAATCATTTGGATTCGCCATTTAATTCGGCTTGCATTTAGTGCACTGGCTGTTTTGGCTTTTTGCACTACTCCCCGTAATTTGTCACGTGAAACGTCTCAAAAAGTTGACATTTGGTGGAAGTAAGTTCTGCTTGTTTTTACCCTTAATATCCAATGTATGTTTGCCAATTGAATTTCCAGTACTTTAATGATGCTCGTGAGGTCATTTGTCAAGTTTATCACTGAACTATTGGTGGCTTGTAAACCTGCTTGTTAAAACAGTGTTCTGCTAATTCACAAAGTAACACTATATGTAGAAGCTTTTCATTATTTTATCATTATAACTGTAAAAGCAGAGCAGCAAATTGCAACAAAAATGAAAATAATATCGAACCAGCAAGTACTTTTGCTCGAAAACTAATGCAAACAATTGATCTATTCCACAGGCAGTCAACATTTACTTCCTGTCACGCTGCCATTGAAAAGTCAATCAATGGGGGTAAACCTGGTTGGAAGACGGGCGAAGACGAGTGGTGGCAGGGGAAATGGGACATTCCACATTTTCCAGGAAAAAATATTTCAAAAAAATGTTGATTGTTGTGGTCAGAGGCCGTATTCACTGCAGCGTGTGCAGACAAATTTGGATGCGGTTTCTTGTGGCATCAAATTTTATTTGAGTTCTTAGCTACTTTTTTGACATATAAGCAACGAAATGTAAGGCTCCTATGTAGTCAGGCTTTGGCTTGTCTGTAAGAAGAGGACTGATCATGCCAAGGGGCAAATGTCTGAGGCATCTAAATCAAAGTGCCATTAATTGTCTATTTGGGTCAGTTTCTTCCATGTTCCCGGCTCACTCCTATAATTTTGTCTCCGTAACACAAGTTATTGAGTCATTATATTACATGCCTCGGCAGCTGTGAGAACACAGACAATATGAAAAAGATTATAATGACATTTCTAATTACTATTGCCATATGTCCCAAAGCCATCTTTAGAGGGGTGGTGGAAGAGCACAGAGGAGAATTGATAAGAGAATGAAAAATGATCAGGCTGATTTAAAATGACAGCTTATTTCTAGTGATGATGGGAGGTCCGTAGAGCGCAAGTGATGGATTTGATTGTGATAGAAAAGTGACCCGTCTCGTCAATACGACTAGCAGCACGTGATGGCAGAGGGGCTGGTTGATGGTGTTTTTTGTCATCAGAGAAAAAGGTCTCACAGCCGCGTGTGTAGGAATCTACTTCCCGGACAGCTGTAGCATAACCATGAACGCTTTTACGCTGAGTTTTTTTTTTTGTTTGTTTGTTTGTCTTTTAAATGACTTTATTTCAATTGGTTTTCTAACTGCAACACAGACATGGCTTCTACAGCACATAGAGCACCACTGGCTTAAAGTTGTTTCAGAAAGTATTCAGACCCCTACACTTAGTGTTACTCTGCATTTTTTGCAATGTCTACTAATTATTTGTAGTGTGATCATTTTCCATAGAGCCAAAATCACAGCATAGCTGTTGTTTTTAACTAATTTTTGTGATGATTCTGTCAGTGGCTTGGAAGTGCTAGTTAGCATGTGGTCTTAAATACTGTGTATATGAGAAAATTGTTTGACACTAGGCAGAATGCAAATATGATGTGGTTCAGCCATACACTTGGCTGAATATGCTCAGTGCCGAATATGTAAATAAGCAGCTGTTATCAGTTTTTCTGCTGCCCCTGATTGGCCAACAAAATATGAACAAAAAGTTGTAGCAGATGTGGAATGGGTTGTTCAAGTTTGATCATATCATCTGTATAGTGTTATTGTTGCTCCAGCTCTTGCAGTCCTATTATTGTGTTTTAAAATTGCCACAATGGTTGCTAAATTGCAGGTGATCACAAACAGCAGATGCCAACTTGCGCCGTCTCGGCTACGCGGCTTACCTCATCTGCATGTGGCGGTTGCTTTGCTGAACTGCTGCATCGAAGCGAAAGGTGTCACTTTTATGTGATGTCGCTTATATGACGTCAACCTGACTATCAACACTTTTTTTTCTCTATGCTTGCTGAGGACAGTCTCATCAGTAAAAACTAGACTACTTGGTGAAACTCAAGATGCCGCTCTCGAGTTTGTGTACCACAAAGGTGTGGTCAGCGTGGCAGCAGAGCCCTTCGTGGTGCACGAATGGTAAAATGATGTTGGGTAGTTTTTAGTGGTTTATGGACAACAGTCTAAGCTATAGTTGTGTTTTCAACTTCAACTGACTTTCTTGACTGTTCTTCACATGTTGTGGCTGAAACCCTGTTATATAAAATATAGCAGAAGTGTAATATAGAGAATATAAAACAGACAAATTCTCCATTCAAACATTCCACGACAGTCGAGAGGTTATAACATAAAGCCTGAGCAGATTGTGGCATGATAATTACCACACACAGGATCGGCAGCTATAGCTTACCCTTTCTCTCTGGCATTTGTCTGTGTGCTCTGTGAACACGTATTGACATCACTCACGTGTGTGAGAGAATCCCCCCTTTTTTTTTTTAAGCGGGTTTACCCGCGTTTCACCCCTGTCTATACCTAACTTTGGTGTAAAAAAATATATTAGAAGGCTGAAAAAAAAAATCTCTGTCATTCCCTTCTGCCAAGTTCTGACTAATACAAAACAAACCTATGTTGTTTGCCGCGCGTGCGCCTGGGAGACAGTTAATGGCTGATGACACATTACCTGAAGTGAGTTAACGACATTTTTACTGCGATTTACTGTGAAACAAGTAACCGTTTCATCTCGAACGGCGACTAGCGAGCCGCCACATGGATGAAACGAAGCTTTAGTGCAAAGAATTTTCGAGTTAATTAAGTTCCCTAAGGAATCGATCCAGCCATGGAAAGCACGTAGCTATGGTTACAGCCTTAACTTGACCTGGAAGGAGGAATCTGCTAACAACCCATGTCAGGCCTAGATGAAAACATCCTTTAACCTTCATCCTAAAGTAGGCAGAACAGTCATGGTTAACTTATATTGGCTACATTAATTTTACTCAGCAGTTTTATGCATATAATGTAATGCACAGAAATAGCTAGCAGAGCCATTTATAGAAAAAAAAAAACTTGCCTCAGGAAAGGCCTACTTAAAGAGGCTAAGTTCATATTCAAATATTTCATCATTTGAAACATAAGCCTTTACTGATGAAAGACTAGTGAGTTTGCATAGAGCAGTTTTTAGCACAACAGAGACTACATCCAGTCAATTCAAATTGATATTTAAGTTAAGCAGTTAGAAGCAAGAAGTCGAGCTTGTGTTCTCCTTTCTGCTCTAATTCATCAGGGGATCATGCCTCTCTCTTGAGAGAGTTGGGAGCGAAATTCTGGATGACACATGGAGGGTTGTAGAGCATGTGGAGACTACAAAAACATGTTTCCATATCATTAATAACAGTTTTACTACCCAGAATACCATTGGGATCACACTGTGGATTTTGATAAACCAGGCCAAGGATGGTTGTAGCAAACAGTGACCCTGCCTGGGAATTTAGGCCAACCAGGGGTCCAGTAAGGTGTTGCAGATAGGTTTAATAACTACCAAGCCACGTTAATAAAACATTTGCACGAGTTTTGTACCCTACTTAGCGCGCCCACACACACGCACACACACACACACACACATACATACACACACACACACGCGTGCGTGCCCGCCCGCCCGCCCCATTACATAACATGGCCTGTCTGGTAAGCCATATATGGCTCCAAGTTAAGATTTCAAAGAGCTGGCACTTTTGTCACATTGATTTTGCCTAATTTTGGAGGCGCCCGTTACTTACACGAACCAAAAAAATATTTCTTTGTTCATTCTGACTGACTTTTGTGAGCCAGAGGCAGTTCTGTCACATCAGTGCGGGGCGCCCTGGAAGCTGACATGATGCCGCAGCTATCCACCTTACAGCAGTTGCCCACGCTCTGGAGGAAAAATCCCGTTATATATTTTTACAACCTTTTTTTGTGATCGGGGGGGGAGGGGGCATCACAATGGGGGTGCAGAGAATTAGGCTGGTCTTCCCCCCCACCCCCCCCACCCCAACCTGGTTAACTTCCTTTTTTTAGCTGGTGGAAATCATTTAACTGGTGGTGATATGCTGGTACCTTTCATAGAATATAAAATATTGCATTGTAGTATTTCAGAGGTCTAAGGGTTTACATTAAATGCCAGAGAATTGTCAAGACACCTACTGTACCTCCAAGTGGCAGTTCATAGAAACTGAACTCCATCCAATGTGTAGTCATTGGCTTCGATTGTGATGAACCAGCAAATATTTGCAAATGCACAATACCCCAAGTAAAAGACAAATGGTTTATTTGTGTTAAAAAACATTTTTTTCTCAAGCAACTGATGTTTTTTTCTATTTTCTATTTCTATTTTTCTATTTGATTCACTCTTTCAGATATTTGCCCTAGGTTGGCAAAGATTTGCTTTTCAAAAGTTCTATTCCTTCAGCCTCTTCACATCTCAAGAACTGGTTGTACTAGGGACTCCAGCACATCTGTACTCCCCTCAGCATGCGCCTTGTCCGCGGAGGGTTTAGACGTGAGAACTGGAGTCTCTTCGGTCAGTGGTCAGCTTTGCTTTTCAGAGGATTCTTGCTGCTTCGTTGAAGTCGGGGCATCGCACGAGAGGCTGGTGGGTTTTGGAGGAGATTTTTTAACCCTCTGAAAAGCCAAATATTTCATCCATGTGCTCTGTAAAGATACAAAGACTGATTTAGAGACTCTTGCTCTCCATTTGCTGCAGTTGCCATCACAAATGTTTTAAGGCTCAAGCTGGAATGTAGGTCATCGAATAATAATTACAAAATGAATAGGGTGGAATAAATTTAATCAATTATCACGCACCCATTTAAAACAGCAGGGTTTCCAATGGTTGCCTTTGCTTTAAAAACACCTGTAGTACCATGTCACCTGACTACCCTTCTGTCTTGCATTTTGACTCTGATCCTCTACATCACCGCTCTTCCCCTTCTTGTTGCTGTACATGACTTTCAGACCTGAGGAAATTTGCAGCATCTTGCCAGAAACATCTATTCTGACCTTTTGACTCCCATAATAATCAGGTGACATCCACGCTGTTTCACTTCTGTGATTCTCCTCCTCACAAACTCACCTTAAAGCGATCGCTGGAGTCGGATATTGTGTTGATTTGAAAAGCTGAATGTGCTTGGAAGCAGAGGAGATATCGATCTGTTTTAACAGTAACTAAATATTGGGACTGCGCTGCCTGACATACTTTTCCATGAGGAAAATTGCAGCTCTTTCATTTTGTTTGGCTCGGCCCCTTTGTTTCTCCTCCTTTCCCTTTATCCATCCCATCCATTATCTGTACGGCTTATCCGTCAGGGTCGCGGTGGGAGGCTTGAGCCAATCCCAGCTGACATTGGGCAAGGGCGGGGTGCACCCTGTATAGGTCGCCAGTCTATCACAGGGCCGACATATGGAGACAAACAACCATACGTGCTCACACTCACGCCTATGGGCAATTTACAGTCACCAGTAAACCTAAACGTGCATATCTTGGCAGTGTGGGAGGAAGCTGGAGTAGCTGGAGGGATCTTTTCCCATGTGTTTTTTTTATTTTTATTTTATTTACATTGCTTGAATTTGACCATTACCAAGTCAGCTTTAGTGCTGTTGTGTCTCTTGTGGTACGTGTCTGCTCTGTCTCACTTTCTCTCTCCCTCTATGTCGTCCTCGCTCTTGCTCTCCCTCCCCCGTGCATTCATATCACACGACTACTCCATGTCACTAACTGTCATTAACTTTGTGTCTTCTCTCTCCTGTAGTTTGTGCTTTTCCCTCCTGTCCTCTCCCTCCCTGTCCTCATTCCGCAGGTACCGAATCACAGTTGCCCCCACTTTCCTGCTCAACATCTGTTGCTGCAATAATTGCTATTAATTGTTATTTTTCATGTCAATACTAACACTACTATTTTTGCTTCTTTTATTATTTTAACTTACTGTTACTTATATTATTATTAGTATCAGTCACTGCCACCGTCATTAATACCGTTCACATCTGTTTGTTTCGCTCGTATTCAATTGCACTCTCCTTTCTCCTGCTCACATTCTCTCTCTTTCTCTCTCTCTCTCCCAAGGTAACTTTGTTATGATTTGGTGCAATGTATATAAAATTTGATTTGATATGCAATGTGGCTATACTGTGTATGGCAGGGGTTCAGATGGCTATACTAATATTTGACCTTGCAAAACTTGGCGTCAGCAAATCTTGGAATCACTTATTCCATACCCTGTGACTTCCGGACTTCATTCTCGGTGGGGAGCACAGCGAGTGCAGACAGCCTTTCCTGTGACATAGTTGACCTGAGGTGTGTTTTAATGAGTTTCGGTGATGAGAAGCTTTTCTCACCTAAAGCTACTGTCACATGGAGAGTGAGAAGAAGTCAGAGCTGTACTCAAATTTGGAGAGGCGCAGGGGATGTTTGCGTGTATGTAATTAATATATATGATAAAGAATCTCATTTGGTAAGGATCTAACTGCACCCTTTATCTCTAGCTACAGGTCCTCTGCATCAGTATCATCCATTCTCTGCTCCAGCCTGTGGCAGCTTTCATCCAGCTTCCCCTCTTAGTGCTTCTCATTATGTCAGCAGAGTACAGAAATCCATACAGCTCATAGAAGGCTTCTGTGTGTGAAAATCTCTCCTCTAATGTGACATGGGCTGTATCTGTAAGAGGTAGGAAAAACTCTTTTGAAGAGCTCTCCTGCAGATGACTGAGTTTGCTCTCTTCCTTCATGTTCAAACTGTGTAGTGGGTCTTTTCTGATGTATCTCTGGCCAGCTCATCTCACCTCAAGCCTCTTTGCTGATCTCCTTGGCATATATATTTTTTATTTTTTGGCAGAGTTGAATCCACAAAATCTCAATCACTGCCTTGATGTCTTTCCTCACTGTCTCGACTGACGCTTTGGCGCTGTTTACAATCGTGCTTTATTTATATGAAACAACACATTGTACTACACAGTGGTACTTAACACAAAAGGCAATTGCTTCATCAACTGGCAGATGCTTCTAGCAGCAGAGACGACATCTGCATCCCATTTCTCTGGTGTACTCTTGTAGAAGGGTGACTTCTTTTGCCTGAATTCTCCTCAAATGCTCTCGCCTGAGTGGGTCAAATTTAGAAATCAGTTCTACTTTCCGTTGCCAGACTCACATAGCTTGAGTGGCCACAAAATGCACTGCCAAATGGTTCTGGGTCACAGTTAATCATCTTAAAAATCTCTTTTCAGCAGTAAAGGAAATTAGATGTTGGTTTACCTGTGTTTGCTTGTCGTTGCTGTGATAGGAATAGTACATTACAGTAGTATTGTTCTTCTTTGCCTCATAGTAAAATCCTCTGTTGTCAGGGGTGCAGGGCTGAGGCCTGTGGAGTGAAAGGCTGGTGGCAGAAAAACAACAGGATGCAGGGTAGGGCATGGTAGAATTATAGCATAGGTGCTAAAATGTGGGTATGGTCCCACCAAGGGGGCCAGAAGTCGAGAAGGACCCATTGGTCTGCCCTACTTTATGCCCCTGGCCCACATTTGTTTTAACTATATCTTACGTCTGCTAAATCCTGTCCCCTCTACGAGATCAGGTTAGACTACAGACCATTTTTGTACAAGGTTAATATTGTCAAGTTCTGGAGGATGGGTGTGACCAGAAGCAGCCAGACGTACTCACTCAATAGTGTAGTAATAACTAAGGGGAACCTGGTCGTTATGTTGTTACAGTTACCCAAATTTCTTCTCTGGCATCGGCAAAGAACTCTTTATCTGAAGAAAAACTAATTCTTCTCTACTTACCAGCCCTTTCTCTTTGGACATGTTAAGTGTCAGTGTCCCTTTGGAATCAGTGATGTTACCGTTTGATTCTCCATGTTTTATAGACTTTATGGGCCTCTATATATTTCTCTCTCTCTCTCTCTCTCTCTCTCTCTCTCTCTCTCTCTCTCTCTCTCTCTATATATATATATATATATATATATATATATATATATATATATATATATATATATATATATATATATATATATATA
>CM076656.1:13808893-13908806 GCA_038496675.1 Rachycentron canadum | reverse complement strand
TATTATATCATATTATATCATATTATATCATATTATATCATATTATATCATATTATATCATATTATATTATATTATATTATATTTAACTAGCTTTGTTTGTGGGTGTGCCAAACTAACCTAATTCCAACTAGAATAACACTTTAATAAAAATGAAATGAATAACACTAATAACTTTGCTGTGTCCTGAAGACCACAGCAAAGGCCTTCAAGTGCACATTTTAAATGCACTAAAAAGCTATAGAGCACACTAAAGGAAAGGGCATAAAGGAATAATGTGGGCAATTATTTCCATTTTTTGCTTCACTTGGACTTAACTGCATTTGAAGAAAAATATTGTAACTTTTATTAAGCTACAGACTTGTCAGACAACAATTGTAGTATGTAAGTATAGAATAACTTTTACATTACAAGGTTTTACATACAAAACAAATTGTTGGTTTATGAAATGTGATGCATTGTTATAGGTTAAACTGCTTAGATGTTAAAAAAAAAATTTGCTCTGCTTCATTCAGCTACAACATTAAAAGTGTCTTTATTTTATGTATATGTATTTACTTCATACTTCATTCTAATTTGCTAATAGCACATCTATTATTATAACGTGGTATAACAATTTATAACGTGAAAGATCTGAATACTTAAAGCACTGCTTTTACGTGATACAGATTGGAACAAAAGATTTGTTGGCACTTCTTTTTATCCACTGTGTTTTCCATAAAACAAAGTGAAAATCCCAAGCTAACAAGCTGAGAAAGCATAATGCAAAATAAATATTAAATCTTTCATCCAGTGGTGTCCCGTCGAATATACAAGCCATCATCATTTAATCAAATCAGACAAAAATACCTCTTAACCATAAAAGTTGCATGTGCATACCGTGCAGTTGCCAGCATAAAGGTCTGGCATGTTTTATTTTGTTTTTGTTTTTTTAAACCTGAGCATTGGCACAGATGATTTTGTGTTTGTGCTTCTGTGCGTTAGAACCCCACTCTTATATAATGGACTTCTGCGTTGCCATCAATTTAACATGCTTGTTTGCCATTAATTTAACATGCTCATTTTGACTATCATGTTTAATAATGTACACTCTGCCAGTACCACTTATATCAAATTTATTACACCACAAACAGGCAGCACAGTTGTGACTGGTGGTATGGCTCCATTCTGAAAAGGGCTCTGTCTGTCCTTGCAGCATGCATGAGAGAGCAGCAACAGTTCCCCTGGGTTAGTTGTAGAGCATTGTTCCAGTCCAGATGAGTCAGCTTAAATGATTTGAAAAAGAACAGCACAACCCAATTAATAGTTAGGTTGGATATGAAAATAATGAATGACATTCGAATAAAGAAAAAAACTACCACTTTTATAGTCTACAGTGAAATTTGGTGACTTATTCATGCCATGACACGATCACCAGTGAACTGACAGCCTTGTGCATGTGTCCGTCTGGGTCTTTTTAGATGCAGGTTTACTGCAGCCGGACGCAGTTGCTCTGCACAGTCAAGAAGAGGGCCTGCATCCCAACCTTCATCTGCTGGGCCACCTCTTCCTCTCGCGGCCCATGAGCCACGCTTTCAACTGCATCCTCCTCTTCCAGTTGTAAGTTACCGAGGCATTGGTCTTTGCAGGATCTCAATTTTAGAACATTTACATCATAAATTGAATTTATCCTAAATTGATCATAGAGTCAAGAACGCTGAATGTGGTGATTTTGGCTGAGTCTGTGCTTTTGTTTTTTTGTTTTTTTTTCCTCATTACTTAAGCCCACTTCAGTTGCACAGAGATGCACATTAAGTTCGGTCTTGGTCAGCATCCTCTAAGCTGTTTTTCCCATTTCATATGTGCATTTCTGCCTTTTTAAAAAGGTTTGATCACTGTTGCCTCCGAACAATGTTATAACTTTTTCACACATCACAAGGATTAGGTGTCCTAATAAAGACTGTATATTGTGTTTATTGTCAGCCTTTATTGTCATTCGCCGTATACAGTTAGATGAAATAGTGTTTCATTCAGTCCAGGTTATAATTATCTGTTTGAATGCTGATAACAGATGAATGTCCTTTTAGAGGCTAGAAATACAGATATACATATAAAAGTTGTACCTTGCTACATTGAAGTTACTTTTTTGCACTGGATAAAATAAAAGGGCAAACTGAAAAGCATAAGAAAAGGACACTTTGTCCTGAATTCAAATATCTAAATATGTTCCCTTCACTTGTTGTGACCTCTGCCACATTTAATTAAAACAATGAAGTGCAATATGCAAACATAACAATTTTAATTAGGAGGCAAGGCAAGGCAATTTTATTTGTATTGCCCATTTTTACAAACAGTTTGTTTCAAAGGGCTTTACATATTATCATAACAACATCCACTGCCCTTAGACCCTCACATCGACTGAGGAAAAACTCAAAACAAAAAACCCTTTTAACAGGGAAAAAAAGAGAAACCTCATGGTGATCAACAGAGGAGGGATCCCTCACCCAGGACTGGCAGACGTGCAATAGATGTTGTATACAGACAAGAAAACAGGTAACAATACAGAATATGCACAGCATGGAAATGGTGTGCAGGAACTAATGAAGGCAGTTTTTGGTGGGAGGGAAGGCAGGGAGAGTCAGGGAGCTTAATGGGAGTAATGGGTGGTAGACTGGTTCCTGGGAGGGAAGGGCAGGTCGGTTTAACAGCAGGGGTAGAAGGGGAAGGGGGTGATGCAGGGGGCGGTTGGTGGAGAGAGATGGAGCTTCAGTGGATCTGTGGAAACACAAATAGAGAGAGAGCGAGACACCAAGGCCAAACTACAAGGTGCAGCAGATAATGAAAATGATAATTTAAAGTGTGGGAGAGGAGAGAGCTTTATGTAACCTGATGTGTCCCCCAGCAGTCTAAGCCTATAGCAGCATAAAAATGGTTCAGAGCTACCTGAACTGGCCCTAACTAAACGCTCTGTCGTAGAGGAAGGTTTTAAGCCTAGCCTTAAATGTAGTGAGAGTGTCTGCCTCTCTGACCCATGGAGAAAGTTGGTTCCACAGCAAAGGAGCCCGATAGCTCTACCTCTAGGCTCTACCTCTCAGTCTGTTTCTAAAGATACTGGGAGTCACTAACAGACCTGCATTCTGGGAGCGAAGTGCTCTGGAAGGATAATAAGAGACTATGAGGTCTTTCAAATAGGATGGAGCTTTGTCATTAAGGGCTTTATAAGTCAGCAGAAGGATTTTGAAGTCTACTAGATATCCTACAGGGAGCCAATGGAGAGAAGCTAAAGTGGGAGAGATGAGTTCTCGTTTACTAACTCCTGTCAATATCCTTGCTGCAGCATTCTGGACTAACAGGAAGACTCTTCATAGAGTTTTTTGGACATCCTGACAACAGAGAGTTACAGTAGTCCAGCCTAGAGGTGATAAATGCATGGACTAGTTTCTCAGCATCACTCTGAGAAAGGATATTCCTAATTTTGGCTATGCTGCACAGGTGAAAAAAGGCAGTCCTAGTCACGTGTTTTATGTGTGAGCTGAATGAAAGGTCCTGGTCAAATATTACTCCAAGGTTCCTTGCGGTCATACTTGAGTTCAGGGTGATGCCATCTAGATTAGCAATCTGTGAAGAAAAGGTGTCCCTGAGATGTTTATGTCCAAACGCAATGACTTCTGTTTTGTCTGAGTTTAGTAGAAGGAAGTTAGAGGACATCCAGGATTTGATGTCTTTTAGGCAGCCTTGCAGATTGATGAGGTGGCTTTTATCATCTGGTTCTATCAATAAGTAGAGCTGGGTATCATCTGCATAGCAATGGAAGTCAATCGAGTGTTTCTGGATTATATCGCCTAATTGGAGTATGTAAAGAATGAAAAGAATTGGCCCTAAAACTGAGCCCTGTAGTACGCCATACGTAACTCTGCTGCACTCTGAATGGTCATTGTTAACATTAACAAACTGAAACCTTTCGGATAAGTGTGATTTAAACCATTTTAGGGCAGAGCCTTTAATCCCGATTTCATGGTCTAGTCTCTGCAGCAGAATGCTGTGGTCAATGGTGTCAAATGCAGAAGTCCAGAAGTACAAGTATAGAGACAAGATCTCTATCAGAAGCTATAAGAAGATTGTTAGAGACTTTTAGCAGTGGAGACAAGCAGACATACTTAATCGTTTCACTATCATTGCTGTGGATGAGCATAACTGCTCTCAACTGATCAAGGGCAGCAGACTAGTGTAAAAATTGTTCTTGAGGTTCAGACCTTATATCATTGGCTTGTGTGGCAAAGTTTTGAGATATTGAGAGTTACAAGCTGCAGCCAAAGACGGATAAAATATGATCACTCCTGCAGCATCTGCGGTCCAGTAACTTTTTTTCAGGTAACCAACCTGTTTTCAGTCATCATTTTCTGCCCTGTTGAATTTGACAGCTAGTGCATTAAAGGTTTGAATCAAGAGTCCGCTGATGGACGTGAAAACATTCTCATTGTTTAAGGGTCTACAATGCAGCCACCGCTGACCTAAAAATCCTGCATTTTAGTTTTTTAATGTAACTGTATTTTAAAACACACGCAAGCGTTGTTTCTTATCAATTTCTCCATTGGCTCCAAACTAATGGTCTATCTGCACCGCTCAGTATAAGCAATGGTCTAGAAAAGTCATTGTGTATGCTCATATTTAATGTTTATTTGATAAAAACACCCCAAAACACAGCTTCAGTTAAGGTTAAGTCTGACTCTTGCCACTGGGGATATGCACTTGTTTGCCAAGTTATATGCTGCATATAACAAATATTTTTTCATTTTATTTTTTTTGTATTATGTATTTATATGTAGTGCTTGCAGCGTTGACACAATTGTTTTTCAATATGTGTGTCCAATCCAGTCCTCCACCGGCCTTTACCATCACTGGTGGAAGGTCTTGTTATCAGTGTGTGAGCAGCTCTGTAACACCTGGCCGATCGATAATTCCCTTATTGTGTTCAAGGAGGCTTAGTGGTCGATCG
Source organism: Rachycentron canadum (assembly GCA_038496675.1). Classification (NCBI taxonomy): domain Eukaryota; kingdom Metazoa; phylum Chordata; class Actinopteri; order Carangiformes; family Rachycentridae; genus Rachycentron; species Rachycentron canadum. Next base: position 13,903,833 of record CM076656.1, on the reverse strand, counting down.
ATGCCAAGTCTCAACCTCACACACAGACACAAAACATGACCTGCATCTTTTAACCTTGATGCCCTTTGGTCTTTATGTTCTGCCCTACATCGCGGAGAACACAGATAATGGCATGGTTACTATCTGAGCAGCATCTGGAAAGATTTAAATATGTAGTGTGCGCTCATGCTCGCACACGCACGCACACACCCAGGCAATTCAATTTGTTTGTGTGTGTAAGTCACATAGTTCATAATGACCTTTGTCATACGCCATAGACAAACAAACAAAGATAGATAGTAGTAGTAGTTTCTTAGATGTCAGCCATAGGTTTCTGAAGATTGGTTCTGAAGCTTGGATTGGGCTGAGTTGCCGTTGCCATTTTGGTAGCGTTTGACTCCCAAAAAGCATAGACCAAACTCTGTGAACGCAACAAATGTTGCATGAGTCTCTGAGTCTTTCTTTCAAAACAGCCTCAGTTCTTTGTGAGATGGAGTCCACCCCACGCTGACATGATTTCATCACATCATTTGTCAGCCGCGCAGTCATGCTCCTGCTCTATCACATCCCAGAGTTGTTCTACTGGCTTTCGCTACGACAACTGGCCAGGCCACTGAAGTTCACCAAGCTCATTGTCATGTTAATGAAACAAGTTTGAGATGGCTTTTGCTTTGTGTCACGGTGCAAAATCATGCTGGAAGTAGCCTTTTGAAGATGGCAAATCGTGGCCAGAAAAGGATGCAATTGGTCAACAATCATCAGACTGGCTGTGGCATTCAAACAATAGCTGGATGGCACTGGGAGGCCACGATTGTGCCAGGACAACATTCCCCCTGCTGTTACACCATTGCCTGCTTAGACGATTGGGTCAACGGATTCAGGCTTTTGATGTCAAACTCGGACCCTGCCATCTGCAGCCTCAGCTCACTTGAATGGGAAAGTGATCCCAGGCGTCCGTGCCCCAAGGTATCCTCAGCTACCTGAAGTGTGGAGTCTCTTTCACCAAATCTAACTATAAATAAATCTAGTATAGCAGCTCTGGAGCCTCATGTTGGACATTATGACACTTTTATGTTGGGTCTTCCTTTCATTTGCCTGTCTGTATGTATTGTGTTTGGCTAGACACTCTCACACTTTTACAGGTTGGTCTGAGAGTTTGCAAACTACTAAAAGTTGTTCCTGTTGACATAACTGTGTATATGTTATCGACCAACTGTGACAAGCTTATACAGTAGAACCTGTGCACTCCTAGCGAATAAGTAAATTACACTGTGTCGCACATAATTCTGCTGCTGAACTTTAGATGCTGTGACATGTCACATTGGAGAGATCAAGAGCTCGCAGGACGGCTCAATCTTGTGTGCTGATCGCTTGTCGATATGTGAATTACAACTCATTTTCGGGGGCGAAGTTTCATATTAATAAGTGAAGGAATCTGTTCAAATTAGCAGTAAATATGTCCTTAATCCCAGATGATCTAATATAACTTTATACTGTTTCTCTTCATTTTCAATTAAATAAATTCCGCCTTTGCATCTTGAGTTTGAATGATCTTGCTGCAGCTTTGACATCACTGCTCGTCTGTTCTTTGCTTTGGCAAGTTGAAAATAACAAATGTGGCTCGGACTGCTGTAGATGAGAGGGACAAGCCTGTACCAAACTTCTTAAATGTGTTGGAAATTCCTTTTAAGATGTGAAAGAGGAGAATTGAGAGTGTGGGTGTAACTCAGCTCTCCAAAATAACACTTCGCTGTCTAGAGAACCCACTAATGGATTTGCACTTTCAACAAGCAACTGCTGACAGATTATAGAGGCTTAAATTTATAAGGAAAGGAACAGATGTTCAGCTACAAAAGCCTGCCTTGTCATTCTCCACGGATTGAGGCCTACAGTGAAAACACTCATTTCTAATGTTCAGCAACACCCAGCTCCTTTACATTTTTGCCAACAGATTTCTGTGCGTGTGTGTGTTATGTGTGCATGTGTGTGTTGTTTGTGCGTGTGACGCTCAATATACATATGAAATGTACAATCAAAACATTTGCTTTAAGTAGCCCTCAGAGGCAACTTTTGTTTTGAGCAAATATAAGAGAGAAGTTGTGGAGGATCAAGGAGATTCACTGCAAACATTAAATTATTTTAAAATTAAATCTCAGCTATTCATAGCCCCAGGCGCCACAGTGAGGCAACATCCTAATGTTTAATACAACACAGGAGTGCTCGTTCAACTTTTGACTTTATCTGAGATAGAGGTAACCATGACAGGGGATGAGGACCAGTCACTGTCTAAAACCTAACAACATCTCTTTTCTCTGCTTTTGCCTCCCCCTTTTTCTTTTCTCTTCTCATATTCTTTCTTTCTCCAGTATTTCTATTGGAATCAGTTATGTCCTCGCGGGCAGTGAAGCTTTCGCTGCTCTTCTTAATGTCAGGTAAGTCTTCAACATACACAAAACAAATAAGTAGATGAGAAGAAAAAAAATCGTTGATATGTGACCTCAATTTAACAGTTTCCTGTCTTAATATCTTGAGTTACTGAGGGTTGCATGAGCTCTCAAATCTCAAAAACATTGTCAAATACATTTAGACTCAGCTTTCAACGTTTGATAATGACCTTGAGTCATTGTTATATGAGTTAAAGCTAAACTGGGACATTTCAACTGGAAGATTCACCGCTCTGACTTATTTAAAGCACAACAATACACCGTCCACTGTTTTTAGAGTGATGTTCAAGATTGGTGCTTCTTTTCCTGCCTTCAGTTGACAAGAGCACTTGTGAGGTAACTTGAATCTCCTAGTAGACAGCACCAAACATTTCTGACACAACAATCACCAAAACACTTAAGAGGCTCGCTGTAACATCGCTGACAACCAAAGAAGCAAATCACAACTTTTCACAGTTGTGTTGTGCATGACTTTAGGTGATAATCCCTTTGAGTTTGCTCACTAACCATTGGGTCATTCATTTATATATACAAGCACCACAAGTTGTGGTTATTTATATCATTCTGACTTCGGTTTCCCTCCTACATATAGTATATTCACTGAAAGCTCTGAAGAGTGTGTGAATCTGAGTCACTCAACATAAGAAAACTTTTTGTTCAACAAATTAACAGATCTCAGTAAACAGGAAATATACTACCGAAAAATAGAAATGTTCTAAGTGAATAAAACATAATTTTCAGCTTCTCATATCAGAAGTGGAAATGAGGATTATTAACACAAACATCTTTTTGTCTCCCACATCACCCTGACCCTCCATCAGCTCCACTTTCATTTCTCAAAAAGCAAAAGGTTGCAAGTGACTTGTCAGTTCAGAGGACCTTTTGCTAAAGGCTGCATGATTTCACAATAAAAACCTCTTTCTTGAAACTGAATTTTTGAAAAACTGATGCAACCCTGAAATATAATAGCTGCCCACTAGAGTGGGAGGTTCTGAAACCATTGCATGAACTTACAACGTTCCTTTTAATTAAAGCAAACAAACACAGACGAACACAGCAGAGGCAAAAAACATGGATTTATTTGTGTATATTTACCTCTGCCAAGGAGGTTTTCTCACCCGTGTCTATTTGTTCGTTCAATTGTCAGCAGGATTACGCAAAAATTACACAATGGGTTTGCAACAAATTTGGTGGTGGGATGGTACATAGGCCAGGGAAGAACACATTACATATTGTCGCCCACCTGGTTAAAGGGGCAGATACAGGAATTTTCTTTATCAGTGTGACAGGGCGTCTTTGATGTGCACCTATGTCCACCTTGTCCGTAGTGTGTAGTTACCCTCTGAGTTTGTCAGCCTCTCACTTGTCATTTCTGTTAACTTGGGCTCAATTTGTGTCCCTGGTTGTGTTTGCTGGTGATCCTCGTGTATGTATTCTCCTGTTTCCCGCTCACCAAGCCTGTTTTCTTCACCGCATTGCTCCGGCTTTATTAGCGTCTACATGTGGGTCCAAAGATCTTCGATCAGTAACATTCTTGAAATTTAACACAACAATCTCACCAAATGGTTCGATGGAGGCGTCTTATCTTCCTCAGCAGATGGCGTTTCCCCAGTTGTCATGGAAAAATAGAAAATTTGAAATAGAAGCAGAATAAATGGAAAGAACATCCTAGTGTTATTTACGTGCTGCTTTAATGCTACTGTGTTGCACATGCAGAGTTTCGTAAAGAAGAACTTCACACGGTTCTCATACACTGACTTATTTTGTCCAAGAGCTATACAAAAACTTTTTTTTTTTAATGTACTCAACACAAATACGACTAGGAACTTTGATACAAAGACCTTCATGGACAAAATAGATAGCGAATTGCTTTTTGCTGCCTCTGAATTGCTATAAAAAGGCAACCTGCAAAGGTCTAGTGCAACTAATTAATTATAATTATAACAATTATAATGATCAGTCACATCTATTTGCCCCAAATCAGATTCAGATGCCTATCCAGTTAGTTTTCTCTAGCGATGTGGGTGAGGTTTATGTAACTCTTGCATGAGAAATAGTTTAGAGGATGAAAAACTTGTGCAGACTGATAAAAGATCTTGATGAAAAAAAAAAATCTCACGTTGCTGATAAATTGATTTATGACAAACACGTCTGTCTTGCATTCGGGGCTAAACAGATACTAATACAGCTCACCTCCTGTCTGCCTTTTCAGTCAGTACAGACTCTGTGACCAGTAGCTGTTTGTCACTTTATATATCACACATAGTTATTTATGTCGCATTTTTTTTTTTTTTTTTTTTTTAACCTCTGTGTCTGCGTCAGCCATATTTTCTTGTGTTATCTGTCTATCCATCAATTTTTCCTCTTTTCGTTAAGGAGATATCTCAGTAACGCCTTGGGGGAATTTCTTAAAATCTGATGCAAATGTTCATTTGGACTCAAAAGCTGATAAGATTTTGGTGGTCAGATGTCGAGGTCACTGTGGGAGCACAAAAAAATGTTCACACATTTTTTTCATACACTATTTATGGCTACAATTTACCATAAACGTCTAAGAGGATAAAATGATGAAGGGTGGGTGTCAAAGGTCAATATCACTGTGATATCATAACGGTCTGCATTATTTAATATTGTCACTGAGGACAGGCAAGAGCGTGGAGATTGTCCACTGGTTGATGGAGACGGAGAACCGCATCATTGTGACGGTGCACACAAACACATCTCTGCCAGTATCAATGTGCAATACCAGTATGTGTAGCACAACGTATCGACCTTTTCTTGATGCCTATCTCAAAGCAGTGCTGCTGTTGTCTTGTTGAGGCATAAATGTTGTACGGTGGTGGTAGCGGTATCAAGTTATTGATTAAAAAATCAATGAAGCATAACAAACCAGAATTTGATTTATTTGGTCTTCAATCCGAACCTGAATTTAGCCTTTGAGCATCAAATTAAAAGCGGAGTTTTCTCGTAATCCAACAAGTTATGTTTACATTCAGTGTTACTGACCAAAACACTAATCAAAACCCTTCTCTTTTAATGGTATTAATTGTTGATACCGATCATGAAAATATAATATTGTCATATTACTTTCTGGCCATTTGTTTCAGTCCTATGATGAAGACTAAATGACTCATTCTCATATTGATCAGTTACATGTTAGTCTTGCCTTATGTTGATATCATTAGGTTTTTTTTTTTTTTCCCCCAATCCCAGTAAAAATCTGACCACATTGGGGCGGTTGGCTTATTCTTGGCCTTTTCCAGGAATTAGGTTGTGGTATGATGATGCAGATGATCCAGTGCAGTTGATTCAGCACATGAGCTGGAGGTGAAGTGCACAGTAATGCATTTATAATTATGCTAATGGTAGCCACTGGTAACTTTACATTCTGGAAAGTTTGTGCGAACCACACAGATTCACAGCGTCCACCTCCACTCCAGAGAAATGATGTAACAAGCAACATATGTGATTTATTACATTTTTATAGATCAAGAATCCCCCATAACACTGTCTATATGAAATATGCTACTATGTTTAAACTGAAAGGGCCCTCACCCGGTCCCATAATTACCTTTATCAGTTAACAGGACTAATTTACTTTGTCATGGCCCAGTAAATACTTAACCCAAATAATATTATTCACACTCTGCAGGTCAGTTGGACCACTGACACGCCCGGGTGCCTCATTATCAGCGTGCTCAGCGCCAGGGGAGATGCTGCGATGCGTTGTGGGAGTGGGAGGCAGGGTTACTGGAGTGAAAAAACCTTGGGCAGCCTCTTTTGGATAAACCACCTTATTCCACCTCCCCGGGGACTGCAATCAATAGGTTACTGCAGGTCTCTGCACAAAAACTCTCCTCTTGGTCCTACTGCTGTAAAATAGTGGGTGTCTTGGAAACTAACCCCACTGAGTGCTGCAAGGTTTAGAGCATTACTGAGATTCAGTCTCAACCCAAGGAGCAGATTATTGTGTCTTAATAATCTTTCAGTAGAGTTTTAGCTTTAAAAATGCTCACTTTCTTTCTTTCTTGAAAGTTAGAGGATTAAAACACTTAAACCGTTAAATATCAACTAAATCTCTTGTGTTTAATTAAAGTGAATAGAAGGTCACCCTTGTTCCTAAGGCTTGTGAACTTAAATCTCATAATCATGCCCCTAAGGATTAATACAATTAGTATAATAAGATGACAAGCAACCATTACTTTGAACAGTTTTGTTTTTGTGTCATTTCTTGGCCTTAGTATTTATAAGTATACCAACTGGCCACAGCCATAATTTTATTATATCCGGTCAAATTAGAGAATTGTTCCTCACAGAAATTGATAGTGGGTGGGTGTATTTTGATAAATCCACGCAAGCGTGTCCCTTTTAGTGTCACCTGTTTGCGTATTCAGTTGTGCTCGGAGTATTTGCAGTGCGTTTTGTCTATTTGCGTGTGTTTTCAGAAGCTACTGTGTGGTCAGCTGTCTGAGCCACCATATGATCCAGCTCACCCGAACTATCATTCCAATACAGAACATGGAACTGAGAGAGAGATTTTCAACTCAACCATCCCAAGTTGAGCTTTTACATGTACAGCGTATAAGTTTTTGTTATCATGAAACCACAATACACTACAGATGTGGAAGCAGGAAAAAAAATACCAAACATGTCAATACCTCTTTACCTGTGAGAGTGAATTCTAGTTCTTTAATTGTCTTTCATCTTTGCAACATGTGCAAAGTGCAGTAGGATGAATTTTCAAGCCTTACAGCAAACACACCGGATGTTGCCTTTGTTAATGAGAGGCAGGTGTTTGTTCTGGAGCACAGCTCTACTTTGGACCACAGGGTTTTCTCCTCAAAGGTTTGCAAAATACTAGGCTTTATTTTCCTCAAATCTTTAACATGAAAGCAAATAGTGTCTGTGGTGGACAAAAAACACCAAATCATTTGAAAGGTGCTGTGTGGTGTCTGAAATCACTGTCTCTCACCACACGTCTTTACTACTTAACACTTGATGTCTCAGTTCAGGTCCAGACACGGGCATAGTTCAGTTGTTGCTGTATACAACTGTGAGCATGAGTAAAAGTATTCAGATGGGTGACTGTCTGTGTGTTTTCTCCACAGTCACGTCTACGTGATCCCGGCCTTCACCTGGATTCTTACTCTTGCTATCTTATTAGCCCACACAGTCATCCAGCCAATTACCTCCCTGCTCACCCTACTGAAAGGAATCCTGCTCATTGTCACGGTAAGTTTTTCGTTTGTTTGTTTTTTATTTGCTTGTGTAACTATTTTGCATCCCCAATGATGAATCTGATACTTTTCGGAATAAAAAGTAGCATAGTGTTTATTTCCCTGAGCTGGCATCAGCTGGCATCGGGAAGGGAGTTTCATTACATCTGACACAAAGTCCACTCAGACTCAAGAATAAACCGGATTTCAGTTTGGAGGTCAAAGGTCAAGGCCGCTGTTTTTGTCCATGAGGGGAGAGTTCTTGCACCAATTGTGACACAATTTAACACACATGCTGGACAGGATCGAATGATGAAGTCAGTGTTTCACAAAACAAATTTTCTTCAACGCCTCTGGTCATTGTTCAATGCCATAACAAGGGGAGATTGTAACAACTTTACCTGTGACTTGACTAGTGGCAATTCTAGGTTCTGAACAGAACATATGCGTGGAGAAGAATGTGAGGGACAGTTGTGATCAGTACTGATCACTGATCTAAAAGGACTTTAATAGATCTTATCGATGTGTTTCGGTTTGGATAAATCGTGATGAAGATGCGTAATGAAGATGCAGACTTCAGTGTTTGATAAATTTGCTGTAAATAGTCTCAGTGTTGGCAGGTTAGACAAACAGTGTGTTTCACCATATAAATTACACTTTCCATATGTTGAGTTGACTGTAGGTACGTGGTGCTTATTTTATCAAATGTGTACAAATTAGTCAGTTAATCCAGCTAGAGTCTGAGCAAATAGAGATTTATTGCCACCCTGTCATAATTAAAGAGGAATATATCAGAGAAATATCTCTGCCTGTCTTTTTTCTATTATTGAAGTTACACCCCATTATGAAGACTATTAAAGCTATTAGGTAGGTGATGTATTGCTTTACAGTGATGTATTGCTATACATCCCTGTTGTGTATATTTCAATGCCTTCCTTTGAGATTTGAATAAAGATAAATGGGAGGTGATGTGCGAATGGATCTAATACCCATTTGATATCAGGGAATGAAATACTTAGGTATTATCATCTGCTTTATTCGTTATGCCAAGCAATACATAAATGCATACCACAAAAACAAAACAACAAAGTAGAGGGAAAGAAGAGAGGTGTAGTTTCTTTTGCAAGAATAAAAAATGTGGAAAAGGAGGAGAGAGAGATATACAGCAGAGATTAAACTTTTATTGTCGATAGAAAACAATGCATGTCACATGCTGCAAAGGTTCTTCAGGATCTACATTCTGTGGCTTCATGATCAGAACTTCAGAAGATTCACCAGAAGGTGTAAACCTCCAAATCAGAAAGGCCAGGTTAAATGTGACTCTGAGCTCTCATTTAACTCTGAGCCACTTGTGAGGTGCTCTGTGTGTGAACAATGAAACCACAGAGCTGCCCACACTAAGTAGGACAGTGTCCAGTTTGCTTATTCTGTTTTTTTTTTTCCCTACATTAATGTAAACTTACTCAGATTAAAGATGAGACTTGGCACTTTAATGTAGCATCTGTTTTTTTATTTCAAATTTCAATCTGTTGAGGTCCAGAGCCCTAGAGTCTGGACTCCCCTCTCTTTCTGTTTGGTTTAATAAAAGAAAACAAAAATAACTAATAGTATTCTGTCACCTTCACGCTTCACATTTTATAGGCGTTTCAACTTTGTCTTTATTCGCTCCCTGAAGTGTATTTCCTTCAGCTATTTGTGATGGATTTCATGTTGCCATGACTGCTGTGTATGTTAGCTCTGGCATAATGGATGGAAGTGGCGATGTACACTTGTCGCCTCATGCAGATGTTGTGGTGCTTATTGAGCTCCCCACTGTGTGTGTGATGGTTTTGGGCTTTTCCGGGTCAGCGCACGCCAACATCAGGGAGCGTCAGCAGCTCAGCAGGAGGTCTCGAAGGAAGTCCTTAGGCTTGTGTCGGTGTCAGAGTACATTCAACACCACCGCATCCCACAAGGTTACTCTGCCTTTAAGAAATGTACTACTTAGCTGCTACACCTGCTGCTGGCAAGTGGGGAAAACAAACTCTGTGTTGGATGTTGTTAGACGGGATAGAAATCTGTAGCTCTGTTAAATTTTGTGAAATCTTGTTTTCCTTACAATTCATGTAAAGGGTCTTTAATCATCTTAAATCATCTAAATGTTAATATAGTAAATATATTCTTATTTACAACTTCTATTGGGCGGTGCAGTGTTACAGTGGTTAGTAGTTACCTCGCAGCAATAAGGTTCTGGATTTAATTCCTGGGCCTGGGTTATTTTTGTGTGGAGTTTGCATGTTCTCCCTTGTGCCTACGTAGGTTTCCTCCTGGTACACCAGCTTCCTCCAACAGGCCAAAGACATGCACATTCAGGTTAATTGGTGATTACCCATTGGATTCAATGTGAGTGGCTGTACTTGTATGTCTCTACATGTCGGCCCTGCAGACTCGCCCACAGTCAGCTGGGATTGGCTCCAGCCCCCTGTGACCCTGACCATTATAGATAATGGATGGATGGACAACTACTATCTTCATTGGATAGCTTCACTGTGTTTCCAAAGTGTTTACCTCACAGTTTGATTGTCCACTGGGTGTTCACAATTACCCATGGGTCGAAGAGTTCCTGAGGACTAAACAGACCCAGCACTATGATTATGAAAATTGGCAAACAAAGATTTAGTTTGTTAGGTGAGATCTAATACATTGTACTTTCTATTGTGGCTGAGAAACACCCAATACCACTTCATTATTAAATATATGATAACATTTCAAAATTGCTGTCAGGCATTTATAAAAACACTTAAATCCATCCGTAATCTCTACCACTTATCCGTCAAGGTTGCGGGTCGCTGGAGCCAATCAGCCAAACTCACACTCACTACAGGCAATTTAGAATCACTCAAACTATCTGCCGTCTTTGGACTGTGGGAGAAAGCCAGCGTTAGTAACGCACACGGGCAAAGGGAGGACATGCAAACTCTACACAGAAAGGCCCCAGGCCCAGGTTTGGAACCCAGTTGCTGTGAGGCGACAAAGCTAACCACTGCACGTCGTGCTCCCCCAAAACACCTAAATGTTATGTGCCATTTCTTTCTTGGTGTCTGAGCCTGAGAACTTTACATGTTCCTGCAACTCTCTCCGTTTCCCTGAAACATCACTGCCTAACTTCTAAAAAAAAAAAAAAAAAAAAAAAGATGTTTCCATCACTGGAGAAAATGCTTACAAAGCTTTCCATTGTTTTTCTACAGGCCTTGCCTCCTCGACTTAGCCATTTTTGTTGCTGAATACAGTTTGTCACACTTCTTTCATTACATTAAATGTCCCCAAGGACGGAGCTTTCAGTTTTCTTGTACGCCCTCTAACTTTGTTCCTCTGCAGTTTATATACCATGTTTCTTTAGCTCAGTCATTGACATATTGGCAGATGCGCAGATGCTGCAGGGATTAGTACAGGAAAAGCTGGATGTCAGTGTTATTAGGTTGTATTCCACTGTTAGAGAAAGGTGGAGTCAGCTGTGTTGTGTATGATTTGTGAAATGTGCCACTCGACTGGCATGAAAACCAGTCCAAGCAGCAAACTCACATTGATTTGCCCTCGCAGATTGGCACGACCCCTTACTATTTGGTCCATCACGAGACAGTATAGGCCGGTCACAACCATTTATATAAAAATGGGATGGGTTTGAAATGATGGATGGACACAGGAGCACTGATCCATAATTTAACTAACAGCTGCACCTGCAAACATTTGTATATTAATAGGAAAGAAGGGATTTCTGGCAGGATTTGGCAAAAATTCTATGTGCTATGCTTCACATTTGAGCATTTAGGTCTGCAATTAATAATGCGCCTTGGAAATCAAGAGTGAACTGAGGGTTTCCCCTGTCTGAGCAAATAGAGCATTAAAAATTAGTTGTGAAGAATTAGTTCACATTAATAAAGGCTCTATCTGTAAAAGACCTGTTCTGTTCTTAAAATGTGATAGGATTATGATATTATATATTTAGAGTGTCTACAGGGTAAAACTTAAAAGCTTAATATCTCAGAACCACTCTGAATGCAGATTGAAGCTCATGATTACAAGTTCATGAATTTATAACATTAAATCATGTTTTAAAAGAAAAAAAAAAGACAAAATGTCTTGTAGCCAGTGTGAATGAGCTCACGTTTATTTTGTGAAATGACAAGATGGTTTTGCGATATAACAATATCCGGTGATATAATGTTACTGCAAGAATGATTTCTTCATCATGATAACATGAAAAACATCATGTAAAATGAATTATTTTTCATGTAACAATAATCAGATGAAAAGGCACGTTTGTTTTTTCCTTGTTGCCGCTGTAGTTTCACAATTCAAAAGTTTGGGTTTCCAACATGACTTATTTGCCTGCTTTGACTTGAATGCCCTCTGAATGAATCTTTGCTAAGTGTAGGAGACACCCCTTGAGGTTGACTAACAAGAGCGAGAGTGAAATGCACGTGTCATGAGATGAATAAATGAACAGGGCAAAAGCACACACAGAAACGCATTTACATGCATTTACAATGTGCAATGAGGCCAGTGTCCTTAGCGACATGCTATAGTGAGGATGAATGGACAGATGTGGATGTAGTAGGAACACAGCTATCCACACCAACATCAGATCAATGACTTCATCCCTCCAGAGCAGGAGGCAGCCAGTGGAACCTTTATGACTCCCCGAAGGATCTCCTGTCCTTGAAGAACAATGGAGAAATTGGACAGATTGATTTTAGATTGCACTGATAGCACACACACAAATAAAACACTATAAAATCTGTATCACATAGGTGCTGGCTAGTCTGTAGTCATATCTGAGGCCTAGTAATCATCACACCACCCCGTTATAATGTAGTTGCTAACTGGTAGTTTTGCCGAGGTTGTCTATTCACCTATGTCCTGTAGATGGAGACATTCGCACAGGAACTCACTCACGCATATTCGCGTGCACACAAATACACACACAGCATGAAAGAAATGTGTCCTAGAGCTAAGTCCCAAACGGGTGGGGTGTTAAGATTTAGAGGTTCAGTTCTGGAGCATGGCACTGAGAGCCATTCCCTCTACTCTGCATCAATATGAGAGAGAGCTGGTCAGGCAAGGCCGACTGCACCAGAATAAAACACACTATCGTCAAGCACCAGCCATTTATGGCCCAGCAAATGTGATTTTTCTCTTTATGGCTGAAATATTAATGTTTCTATCTTGGTGTACTTTGAAAGAAAACAGCAGTTTCCAGGCCCTGAGCTGCCAAGATAGAGGGGGTAGGGAGAGAGGGGTGGGGGTTTAATAAGTGATGTCACGGCAAATAAAAGGGTGGGTAAAGTATGACCTTCAGTCAGCAACCACAGTAAAGCATCAAAGGCAATGTTGCTGACATGAAATGTCTCTTGAGATTATTTTATTGCCATTTTTTACTGGGAGAAACACGCCTTTCCTTGTGTCATGTGACTTTGATGGAGTTGGCTTGGGCTATCGCTCCACGTATTCAACGATGTTGACCCCAGCATCGTGACCCTCCCCCAACAAATTAATTACTTCTTTCTTTCTTTTTCTTTTTTTTTTTTTTGATTAAGTAAGAACAACCAAAGAAGATTCTATATCTATATCTATGAATTGCAATGAAACAATTAAAGCTCAATGTTGGCTCATTTAGCTGAAAAGAATTTTGATCATGTAAAAGGACTGAGGGAAATTATACGCGACTCGGTTGGTGCGGTGTTATTGTTGATTGTGATCTCGTCCTTCCAGCTATCTGTCTTTTGTGCAGGGATTAGATATCGTAACACTGTCTCGTAGAGCTTCAAGAACAATTTCGGCACTAACACTTTCTCAGTAATGTATAAAAGTTATTTATTATATTTGTTTATTATGTCTTCAAGCAGCCAACAAAAACCTTCACCGGCGTGGTACGGCAGCGTGTCGGTAACCTGAGAGGCAAACCCCAGGGCAATAAAAGTCTGCAAAGCACTCATTGCACCACTCGCTGAGGCTCTTTAAGATCATTGCTTTGAGAGAACAGTAATAATTTAAGACTCCTCAAAAGTACATATTAACATTTTATCAGCACAGATCTTCTATCATCTGGACTGTGGTGCCTGGACAGTAACAGGGCGGTGTTAAGAAATCAATGGGAAAAGCACAGACATTTGAAAAGTGTCCAGTAGCGGTCCCTCAAGAGTCTCCTGGGCCAGAGGAGGAGACAGGGAAAAGCTTCTTACAAAAGAATAAGAAAAGACCTTCACTAACTCCAAAGCTGTGTTACTGACATGTTGCGTCTGCCTAGTTAGGAATCATCTGAGATTCGTTCAGCTTTGGAGGGTATGTTAACCTCTTGGCTTCATCTTGAGGATGGAAATTCTGAATCGCTCCCTAGGGACACAAGGTCTGCTGCCGGTCAGTGAAAGGTTGCAAGGTGTAGGCTGGTTATTTCATCAGCCACCTTTTTAGCTGCACTTACATTCGGTTGCATCCTGTGGAGTTAGGACATAGGGTTATACCTATATAGGTTATAGCTAAAGGACATTCCACTGTAGCGATTGATATGCAACGTCACCATCCATATTCATACATGTAAAAGAAATTGGCTTTTGCATAGCTGTCCACTTTAGTAAACACAGCAATTAATTGTTTAAGCACAATTTGTTTACAGGTGTTAAGATGAGAGGAAATAAGACATGCAAGCGTGTTGGCATGTGCTGTAATACTTTTAGTATTGTACTTGTTTAAGGTGGAAAATGAATGCATTGTTTTTCATTTACTTTTTCCACATTAAAAGCGGGAAACGTGTGGAAATGGCAGCATTTACCAGGATTTCCAAACATACTCAAAACAAAATCAATGCTGTGGTCTCTTTGATTTTCTCCCTCCACAGGAACATAATCCTAAATAAAGGCGTCTATAATTTCTAAACACTGGCCTCAGGGAGATGTTTCTCCACTGTTGAGAAAAGAAAAAAAAAACAGTTTGAGGAAGCTGAAGTTAGATTGGTGCATCTAACTCTTTTTAAGACAACTTTATGAAAAGTAAATGTGAAACCTTGGCATTAAACAACTTATGAAGTTGACTGATGATTGAAGCAGGATTTAAATGAGTTTGTTGGCAGTCTGTGAAGGGGACAGAGAGGGGACAGCCCCCCCCGGCACTTTATTGATTAGGATTGATTCTGGTGAGACAAAGGCCAATGTAAGAACCCCGATGGGTTTTCAGACAGACAGTTTGTTTTCTTTTAGGACGGCAATAGGGGAAACAATTTACATCTTTTCCCTGTGTTTGTTAAAGTGATGGTCGCTGGACACGTTTCATTTTGGAGAGTGTGTGGCCATCAACAAATGGCTCATGTTTGAGTGCGTGTGTTCTGTTTAATTATCCCTACCTGTCGGTGTGGGTGTGCCTGTCGATGTCAGACAGAACCTCCCACTTGTTCTTGTTTATTCTGGCTTACTGAACCTCTCCTCAGGGGGGGAGGCGGGCAGAGCCCCGCTGGAGCGACGTGACGTCACAGAACTGGATGTACTGAGGTTGATGACAGAGTCTGTCCCACACAAGGGTACAACAAAGTCAGCGGGAGAGTCAGTGAGTTGCCCGTTAAACATGGGCTGTGTCTGAAATCACGTCATTTAACTTAGCGGGCAGTGATTTGAGACTCAAGACAATTCGCCCATCAGTACTTGCTGACCGGCGTAGCACCTATAAAATGTGGAGCATGGCATTGTACATGCCATTGACTTTATAGTAAAGCAGTGATTTTGGATAAAATGGTCTATTTAGCCAAAAATAATTAAAATCAAATATGGGAAGACAATGTTCAGGAACTTAAAACTATGAGTTTATTGACTGCTACCAAATGTTAGCATGTTAACACACTACACCAGTATGGTACAACATAGTAAATAGTGCACAGTCATTCAGTGTCAAAGCACTACTTCAGCACACACTTTCTACTATTATTACAGCTACAGATTTAGTACAAACATCTGAATGTCTCCAATGTTTTTGTCAGTGTGACCCTGGCCATTTTTTTTTTTTTTTTGCAAGCTTGGCATCATCATCAGTCTGCATGCCAGTCCCTGCTATTTTTTTCACGCGGTGATTGTGCAGTCTCCTCAGGACGACGCCACCAGTAGCACTCACTCGTATCATGGTCTCTCCCTCTTGGCCACCAGGAAAGTACTAACACATGCTAAATAATAAAGTCACACCTGCTTCTCCCATATGGGACCTCACCCTACTCTCTTCTCCTCTCCTCTCCTCTCCTTTCCTCTCCTCTCTATAATTTCATCCAAATCAATGTCGTGCTACTTTTGGCCTGACATCTGACTCATTGCTTCACACAAAAACCTGCAGCTAAATAAAATAACAGTGCAGGCCCAAATGAAGTTGATACACCTTGATAGGAGACCTATTAAGTCATTGTGAAATAGGCCTGAATGAAGCTTCGGCCATTATGACCACACATAGAAATTTGGGTGAACGTAGTTTTACACCCATACACACACACAAACACACACACACACAAAACACATACACACTTTTAAATGAATCTCATGCACCGAGCTGTGGAATTGTGTTGGAAGGTAGATTATTCACGGCGAATCGACTACAATTTCACGGCTTTCTGGAAATAATTGGCGTGACATTTATTCAGGCTTTATAATTGGTTAAGACTCCAGACCCTCACCTATAATAAAGTTGTCATTGAACCTTTAATGCTCCTGGCTCCCATGACAGCAAGGGAATATTGCAGCCTCATGGGGGGGGGGGTCAAATCACTTGGAAGAGGACAATGCAGTCGGGTTTATGGGGTGTGTGTGTGGTCCAGGTATTACTCATGTTGTGGGGTCCCATATCTGTTTGCACAGTCACATTATGTGGGTGTGTCTACTTTATAAGGACAAAAAACAAAGTCCTCTTCATGTAATTCATTAAAGGGAAAACGTGATTTAAGTCTGGCTGTAGGCTAGTAGTCGTAATGCTTAACGTTAGAGCCATTCGCCAGGAAATGAATGCAAGTCAGTGTCATGTCTTCTGAAGTCATTCTGTGTGTGTGTGTGTGTGTGTGTGTGTGTGTGTGTGTGTGTGTGTGTGTGTGTGTGTGTGTGTGTGTGTGTGTGTGCGTGCGCGCGCGCGCCTGCATTTGTGTGTGTGATGAGTGAGTGATGAATGACCAGTTATTAAAATGTGGTCCATTCTTTCACCATGAGAATGATGAGATACTTTCTCTAGTATTCTTACAGAGGTGTCTCTGAGGTTTCAGTCCATCTGAAAACATCGGTAAACAAGAATGTTACTTAGAAGTCATTAGGACCAATCATCCCATCCTCCCATGCTTTTCTCTCCCTCCCCTTCATTACTTTTGCTCAATTTTGCGTCTCGTTTCCTCCTCCTCCTCGCAGCTTCCCCCTTTCTCTCTCCTGCTTTCACTCCAGCCTTCTCTTACCTTTTCCTCCTTCACCTCCATTACTTACCTGTGGCTGTAAAATGGTTTGCTGCTTTTTTCATCTCCAGAGTGTTCCCATCTCTCTTTGTCCATTAGCAGATGGTTTTTGCTGCCCTGAAACACAAAGATTACTCTTTGCTCTGTTTTCTGGCAGTCTCTTTTTGGCCTAACACACAGACTGCACTTACATACCTCCCTAAATGTTGCATAGGTTTTCAGACTTCACTGTGATAGTTGAGTGTTTTCACTAAAGGTTTCAGGTTTCAGGGTTTTGTCTCTTTCTGTACTTCACTCCGTCTTCCAGCCACTTTTGCCAATAACAAAAGTTATCAAATCTTTGTCATGGCCTAAATTAAAAGTAAAAGTTTGTCCCTTAAATCCCGTTAATAGAAAGACATTAAAGGTCATTACATGATACAAGTGGAGAACATCATGTGCATCAATACAACTATTGATTTCAATAATACTGTTAATGCTTTAACAGCAACTCCTTGGTACATACTGTGTGTTAGAAATAAAATCAGCAAAAAGTGGCTTTGGACTGAAGGGAATTTCAAACCCATGATGCCTTTCTGCTGTGCTTTAACTGAACTTTTTCTTTTTATGCAATTGTTTGTGCATTTGTCTCAACAACAGGAACGATTCAGAAGATCAATTTAGAAATAAAATTTGAAAAAAAGAAAGATGTATTTCTTTGGTATTACTGCCACACAATGTGTGCCTAGTTGTTGGGGGTTTTGTGACGTTGTCTCACCTTCATCTTGATCTCCACCTTGACAAAATGACACCTATAACAGAGGGCCCATGTGTGTGTGTGTGTGTGTGTGTGTGTGTGTGTGTGTTTCGTTTGTGCTTCTCAGGTGGCTGTAACATTTGCAGTGGGGTCAGAGGTCGGCCTTCAGAGCAGCAATGACTTCAGTCAAATGGGGAAACCGTTCCTAATGGGCACAGTGGCTCTGGGTGAGAAGCAGCTTTTTACAAGATTGCTTATTTTTATTTGTTTTCCCTCAATGACCGTCTGCATTATATCACTGCACGTGCTTTATTTTGTGTATGTTAATGTCTGTATTCTCTGTGATCAGCTACATATTATTACCCCAAGTACCAGGCAGTTGCCACCTAGAATTAGACCTGACAGCCAGATTTAAAAAAAAAAAAAAAAAAAAAATTCAATAGAAAATATAGAGGTAGAGTAGATTGTTTACTCAAACAACTCAAAAAAAGTTAAAACTTAACATGAACACAAGCTTTAAAGACAAAGTTAGAAAAGCCTATTTGAAGTGTAACTTAAACCAGAGCTGTTTGATTCGGATTTCTTTTAACATCCTGAAAACATTGCCCTGCATCTCACTGATGTTTGTCTGGAAGGAAGTATGAAAAACTGACTGACACTGAGATACCTGACTGACACGGTATCTCTTTGTCCACTGTCAAGCTAAACTGAACCTGCCCATAGTATTGATTTGTCAACATATTTATGGGCGTGTTTTATTTTTTTTCATTGACCACAACACCATAAAAAGTAGTGAAATTGACATGTATGACCGAGCCCTCGGAAGGATCACCATGACATACTGTCGTCTACGGCCTGAGATGTTAATAGCCCACTGTGCTATTAGGCCACATCCATGACTGTACATTCATCCACTGATAGTGTGGTTGGAAAACTGCAGTTCTGATGTAAAGATTCAGAATTAATTCACAGATGAAAAAAAAAAAAAGTGACTGTGAATGAACTAATTAAGTTCAGTTGACAGAACATAAAAAGGGAGAACGACGAGCACAGCACATCACCAGTGCAGAGTACAGAGCGTGCACAGAAGAGCTATGTTTTTGTCATCTTCTTGATTTAATAACGTTCATCTTTGTATGATTAAATTGTTTTTTTTTATTGTTGTTGTATTGTACCAAAGACCAACATTAGATTAAACTAAATGAGCCACCAGAACAAACACATTGTCAGCCAACTCTCATCAGGTGATGCGAGCAACTATTTTCTGATCAAGCTGCAGCCCATGTGGACAGATTTCTGTCTCGAAAATACTTCAGAAAACAAATTAATAAAATAAATTGAAGGAAAATATCCAAGAACGCATTCAAGCATGCGTTAAGCATAGGCCTGAACCAGTGTTCAACTCCAGTTCAAAGTTTTTCATCCGCACCACCAGTGAGCACTTCGACTTCCTGAAGTCACTGCACACACATCAGCTGTGGCAGTATAACGGGTTATCGCTCTGTTTCATTAGCGTTTGTGTGACAGCTCAGGCTGTACTTCCTCCAGCTTTCATTACTTCTGAGGGCCATTTGAACATGCAAACTGCCAGCTATGACAGCTGCTTTGCAGTTTGTCATTGCTAGTTGTGTGGAACAGTATATAGAACAACTTTAAATCATTTTCTTAAGATTAAAAAAGGATTATGTTTACCTCAAAATTGTACTCTGGTCAGGATTTAAAAGGCTCTCAAACAACATTCTGGCTATGATGGGACTTCAGGACTACCCACACGAAACGCAGACTAATACAATCCTTTTAGTTTGGTGTGCAGTTCTTTAAAGCAGGGTGAGACAGATTCCACCACAGCTTATATAGGCTGACACCTCTAATGCACAAGCTAAAGGGATAAAGCACCAAAATATCAGGTAGCAGAAACCCAAACAAGTGAGGAAACTCTAACTTCAAAAGTAGAAGACACTGACTGGGTTATATCTATTAGACGTGAATCATTATAAACTATATTTGAAAATTCCCTCAGACTGTGGATCTAATTTTTCTCTACACACACAAACACACACACACACACACACAGTATCTGTAGATTTTAAATGATGAAAGGTTTTCTGAACATTTTGTACATTGGGTCTTGTGTTGCTTCAGTTGATATCCACTTTGGTTGTTGGTGTTATTTTTGGTTTAGTCATGTAGGATTCAACTATGAAAACTGTAATAAAAATAAATGAAGGTAAATAAGATATTATAATGTCTGTAATTTAATGAATTTGGTTTGTTTTCCACATAAACTAGGCAGCTTCTCAAAAGGTTTTTTCTTGCAGGTAGTCTATTATTTCCAGCTTGTTATTAACTTGGTTGACTACTATGGTTGAAGCAGATGAATGAAGATTTTTTTTTTTTAATGTTTGTTATTAAGTTTTGTCTTTGTGCAGCAAGGGGAAAAAAGTGTAAAAATGACGCTGCCTGTGAGATTTACCTGCTGTTGTGTTTTTGTCTCAACAGGAGGGATAGTAAACGTGATGCCTTTGCTTTTCTCACAGATCTCACACAACAGAACACAGGTAAACCTAGTCCTCCACTACATCCTAGTGGACCTGTGGAGCTTATTTGCTGAATTCAGACACTGGAGACACTTAATTGTTATTCCCCAGCATTAGTAATCTGAGAAAGACGTGTATTATGTGGGGAGCAGTGAAAGACTGAAAGGCTGCCATGACCTTTTAGACATCTGTCTGTCTCACCCTATAACCTCAGACAGGCTGGTCATTATGGACATGGCCTTAGTAGATCCAGCACTGCAGTTTAGTAATTAACAGTACTGGGCTAACCTAGGGTTAACTTGTGGTGTCCTTGGTTGACACTTAATTAACTCGGTTAACACTTGATTAAACAGACGAATAGTGAACAGTCCGCTGGTTGGGTCAGTTGTTTTTGGTCAGGTCAGAAGCGCTCTTGGTTAGGTTGTTTGTTAGGTCTCTAAATAACACATCAATGCATGTAAATGTTTATACCGTGTTTATTCTATTGTTGAACATATGACAACATTGTCATTTCCAAAGAAGAGTGAAATACAGGAACAAGGTGTCTATACGATGACAAATAGGCAAGCAGTTATGTATTC
The DNA here is from genome assembly GCA_038496675.1 of Rachycentron canadum. Taxonomy (NCBI): domain Eukaryota; kingdom Metazoa; phylum Chordata; class Actinopteri; order Carangiformes; family Rachycentridae; genus Rachycentron; species Rachycentron canadum. Next base: position 13,882,904 of record CM076656.1, on the reverse strand, counting down.
AATATGCATGTAAAAGATGTTGGAAGGAGCTGTATATATAAGTATAGTATATACTTATTAGTATATAGTATTTAAGGAAACTCTTAAAAAACTCTTAAAAAACTCTTAAATAACACGGATTGATGCACGTTTCCTACTGTTGTGTGACTAGTCGGACTTGAGCGCATCACTAATTCTTGAGTCGAGACCCAATCAAGCCTCAGACTACGCAAAAGCATGTGGAAAACATGATGATGATAGCATTTATGTTTCTTCAACCTGTTAGTCCACAAAACATTGCCGCTTCTCTCGTGAGGCCTTTTGCATAAAAGGAGCAGACCATCTCTGAGTCACAGCATCCCCACTTTTCAGATGATGCCAAGTGGAGTAGCAGTTCATCAATTTGTCATTGTGTCATTGCTTTTAGTGATAGCTGTCATCGTCATGTTTCTCAAAGAGTCCCACACTCAAAGAGGGCATATTGGTTTATTTTGTCCGTGCTGACTGCCATAACAACAGTAGTTGTTAGCTCTACGCGTGGGATAGTTTATGCTCCTCAACCACTGTCACTGACTGCAAGCCTGTGTTTCTGCTGCTCTAATTTTTCAATGTCACTGTCAGAATAACAAACCCTGTGTCACAGAAATAACCACCTACATCTGACTGGGCCCGTACAACAAACAAAATGTATTATCATTCTTGACGTGCTTTCTATGTTTGGAGGTCACTGTCTCCAAAGTGCTTTTTGAAGAAGGGTGTTTTGCATTGTACACATTGTATTTTTGCATAAAAAACATATAAACACACAAAAGGCTAGCGGATCAAACCTTATAAGTGTGTCACTGTCACTGAAAGGCTTCTCTTCAATGTTTGGTTGCATACAAATGATATCACTAGGGAGTTAAGTAGTTTGGGTTAGGCAGACAAGACTGACAGGTAATTTGATATTATTGCTTACTGATTATCGGATTGGGTTGTTCTGATCATACTACATTGTTGTTTTCACCATTCATTTGCCTGAGTAAGCTGTTCTGTATTTCCTTTATGACCAGATCCTGTGGTTTCGAAGAGCAGTTCTTGGAGGTCTGACAACCTGCACAGTTCTGAACATTCTCTGGTGAGAACATTATTCATTTCTGCTCCTGCTTCTCAACCTCCTTATGAACAAAAGACCTAAGGGCAATAGATAGTCACACCTCACACCATTTAGGTTTCTCTATCCTTCAAAGTTATACTCTTTTTCAGACATGTTATAACTTCTCTGACTGCTCTGTCCAATGTGAAAAGCATATTATGACAAACAAAATATAGTCCCTACCGTCCACCTGAAACAAAGGAAAACATTTTATACAAAATACCATTTACCAGCTTGGCAAAATCTACTCCTCCACCATGGCAGAGACCTTTTCCCCAGAGGGGGGCATCTGGTGTATTGTCTCCCAGGGGAGAGCACCACAGGACTCCAGGCTGTTCTCGAGAATGCTGCGGCCTCTCCACAGACTGAGGGTCAGGGATTATGGGGGCAGAAAAATCAGGAGGCGGCTTTGTTTCAGCCGCAGTAATCATTGTATTTAAACTTCTATAAGTTTCAGCCTACATAAGGAAACCTCAGCTGTTAAATGTGGTGAAATTCTTGGACACTATAGCTTTAAAAGTATACATTGGCTAATTCTAAAGGACTATCAATGGGTTTGTGTGTGAAATGTCCTTATGAATTAGAAGCAAGGGTAACAGGAGGCTGTTTTGTGGATAGGGAATGTAAAAACTGCATGGCTGGGATGAAGGCTGAAGTGTTACCATGCATAGAAAGTAAGCCATATGTGGAAATTTAGAAAATTCGGCATTTATAAACTCAAATGTGATTGATCAGTCAGATGGTCACGGGTATGACCACACTGCTGGAACATCTGGAAGACAGAGACATTGGCTGCAGAGACAAGACCCGCTGAAACCTTCAGTAAAGGTTTGAGGAGATTGGGAAAGAGGCAATATGGTAGAGCAAATCCTGTCCACGCTAAAAGGAGGCCATCTGGCATAGCAATCATCCACAGAGAAGTCCAGATGCACCAGAGAGCACAAACCTATGTTTCAGCTGAAGAGTCTCAGACAGGTGGAGAACCGGTAGTTTCCCACCCCCGACAAGCCCTGGGGTTATGGAAGCTGGAACCTGACAGCACTTATGTATACAACGGTATTTAAACCTTACACTCCTCAGTAAATAAGGTTTGCCATCCTAAGCAGTAGCCGTATGAATGCAGCAGCTGTGTCTCCAGTGACGTTCCCCGCCACAATAAGACAGATTTTCTTGTTTTGTTTGTGCATGTTCTTTAGTTCCTTCATGGATACTGGCTACATCTTGTATTTAAGTGAAATACCCAGTGCATACACAGTCATCAAAAGAAAAAAATAGCTTCATGTGTGGATATTTGGTCTGTGTGTGTATTCGTGTCAGTTTGTGAGAAAGAGAGTGAGTTTCCTGAAAAACTAAAATACACAAATGGAGAGACAAAACTCGCTAAAAGTACTTCCCCCGATTTTACATGTCTGGGATGATTTTCTAGCGATAAAGTTGATAAACAGTTGTATAATGTCTTTTACGGCTCCGGAGATGCTTTGTCAAGTCTGAGAGAATAACTCAAGTGTGCGAGTTTAAAGGACATCACCATTTACCATACAGGAAACACCTATTTAGTTGCATTATGGCAAGTGGAGGATGTAGTTGTTGAACCCTTGATTTTGACAAATTCATTTTTTTTTTTTTATCTATCTGACAATCTTGACCACCCACTCCAGACAAGCATCCAAGTTCAGTGGCAGAGAAAACTTCCAAATAGCCCCTTTTAATTGAATGAAATGAATTAATTAGGGGGTGACATAGTCCCAGGTCACTAAAGACTCTAGATACAGTTTGCATATAAGTGTTGCATCAATACTGTCCTAACTCATTTCCTCAGTGCAGGCTCATTACTTTTCTCCCTTTTTTTCCCTGTCACGTCACTTAATTATATCTGATGACACTTCAAGTCCATATCCCAGCTATATATACCAGCCTAATCAAGACTGATTACCAAGAGCCACAACAAGGACCTGCCACCTAAACAATCATATAGGTTGTTGTTTTTATTTGAATGATACAATCGGTGGGAGTATCAGACGGCAGGAGTACTGGACCCATTATTGTCATGCTTACAATAATAAACATGCATATTGTACCCACCTTTGTCATTTGGATTAGGTTTAAAATAAGCCCCTCCTCCACACGGCGAGATAATAATAGCAACGAGCGCTCTTGAATAACAGAAACAAAATAAACTGCTCCCTTCAATGGGAATCAAACTCCACCTTCCTGTCGTTCCGTTGTCCCATCCATCCGGGAGGACATTCTCGAGACCCCACAACACAAACCGCTTTCATCTGAACACTGCAGTTTTCATCCAAATTCCTCAGGTATGTACGTAGTACATGTACTATCAAAATTCTTTTTTTCTGCCACATGCCTCAAACAGTCTTTTTCACTGACTTGTTGTGTCTCTGGCATTTTTTTTAAATAATAGGAAAAATTTGGATATAAAGAAATGTGAAAATACAAAATGATCAGACAGGCACAATTTAAACTCAAGAAAATGCTCAGTTGCTTTGCTGCATGAGCTGCACACCCATGACAAATATCACTGAGCTATACCCAGTTGGTTGTATCTGACCTTTAGTGTACTTTACTGATCAGCTTCTGGCAAAACAACTTACAGCAGCTCCACACAATAAGTCTCTCTCCTCTGGGATGCTTCTCTGAGATTTATGAGCTTCAGGCTGCATTTTTTTTTTTTTTGTTTTGTTTTGTTTTGTGTCCAACCTACACACCAGATTTTGAAAGCAGTGTTGCGTGGCAAAGCATTGCGCTATAATGGCAGGTTTTTTCACAGGGCAGCTCCATTTATCGATTCATGATAACATTTTAGAGTTATGTCCATGCACTGAAAGCATGCTTCACTTTCTCCCACCACCTTTGGTCAACACATGCGGTGAAAAAAAAAAAAAAGCACTATGTATTTATTTTTAATTCAGTAAATGCATGGTTAGAGACCTGGGAGATAGAGATGGGTTCTTTCATCTAATAGGACTCAACATTTTTGACTTTTGTGGATTCACATGAAAGGTGCATGTGATGTGCACACGCCACTGCATCAGCTCTCACCGTACCCTGAAGAACAATCAGTCTACACCACAGCTCTTTGATTGAGAGACGCCATAGATATGTACGGTGATCGTTTTGATTTATACACCGCTGCAACACTAGAGGGATGTATCAGACACGATCAGGCCATAATGAGTCTTGTGCGAGAACCAGTCATGCAAAAACAGTCATATAGGGCATACACCGTATGTTCATACAGTTGATTTAAGAGGATCTGCAGCAGTTTCTCATTCTTAGATTTTGCTCTTAAGTACAGAGGGAAAAAAAATCACATGGGGGAAACATTTTTCTTGAGATATCTTTTCATATTTTTGTATTTTAATTCATATATTTTGGCACAACTTTCATCTCAGCAATACATTTCGTGAGGTGAAGGAAATTTCTCTCAGTCCAACAGCTAATAACTGAATGACTGTCATCCTGTTGGAGCTTTCATCTTTGTGTTTGAATAAACTAGTCAAAACCAGTAGTGGCCATAGCTCAACTAACAGCTCCCTAACAGATTTCCTCTCTATGGGGACTCAGACTTGACTTTTTGGCTAATAATTTCCCCTTATTCCAGTATTACATTATTCTCAAATCTACATGTGCCTCTTTTTCAGTCTGTGGTTAGATCCCCTAGGATCATGGCCAACATTTTCAAGAGATCTGAGCATATGAGGATGTACACCAGGGCTGTGTTATCTGCGTCAGGGACTTTACTGAGTCTCGTAGTTTCAGTTGTTGGCCATCTGTGAGCTTATTTTCTTGAAGCTGTTACTAAGTCTGTGGTGTGCTCTTCTGAGCTAGAGACAGATCCATAGTATCTGTAGGTTGTGCTTCTGTTGTATAACTGTCACAGCAGGGTTTGCAGGCACCAACCATTGCCCCCTAGGTCCATGCAGCTTTTGAAGCTTGTGTGGAACTAATTGATGAAGATGTAGAGTGTACAATAGTGTTAGTGTTCAAACAAAGTACTTGTCTGATCATCAAACAGCATCTGAAACCCCCAATCTCCCAATACCTTTCCAGCATCATAACTCTGCTCTGGGCTGCATCTCATGTTGTGACCTTTTCTGAAATCGATAGTTTGACAGGCATGTAGCAATTAGGCAGGTACTTGGGCGTGAGAATGAAATTGGAATTTGAATTAATTACTCATGCTGCCTTTTTTTCTTTTTTTTTTTTTTTCATATTATTCTTCACATAATAGCTTCACTCACAAGTGTAACACCATAAATGCCTTGCTTGGACTGTCCTGAACCTCTCACCTGTCTCTCTATGACACCAGGCTTTTTGCCCAAACATTTGAATTTTTAACGTCACATTTCGAAATAGCTAGAAAAGTCTTGTTCCTTCAGTCATGGCTGGAGAACACATCATTAAAACTGATTGTTTTCTTTTCATTTACATTGTGTGGCTTCGTAAGACTGATAGTCCTCTCACCTGCGTAGAATGCAACAAGGATTATAAAACATAGCCAGTGTTATGCAAAAAATATTTATTCTTGAATTGTCTGTACCTTTTCATGTGTATTTCATTTCACAGACCACATTTAGATCTAGGATACAGCTGATCTGCAAAGTGTATGATATTTTAAGAACCTATTTAGAACAACCAGCTCTGTTTTTGTCGACTGCCAGAGATAGCAAACGCTTCGCATGATCTGATAGCTCAAAACTATTTATGCAATGCATCTGAATTTAACAGATTTGTTCTTCAAAGTCTAGCACAGTTTGATACCATAAGTTGACTGAAATCATGATGGCTCACACTGCACAGATATACAAATCCTCTCTCTCGCCTTGCTTCCTCTCACCTCTCTCTCTTTCTTATCACACTACTTCTTTTTGGGGTCCTGTTCATACTTGACGTCCTGGTAAGCAGTTTCCTCTGCCTCCATTTTTCAGACCATAATTTTGATTGATAATTATCGTTGGGGACATAATTCTGTTGAGCCACCCAGCAGAGTGAAAGACTAGTAGAATAAAATAGAAATGGTGTGTTGTTGGGTGCATTCGAGCGTGGCCACAACAAATGAATGGATAAATCTCTCAGAGCTGCACTCCGCACTGCCGATTCAAAGAGACCAACTGCCAGTGCCGCAGAGAGGGGGGAGAATTTACCTGTCCGTGAATTCCTTTCTCTCTCCTGCAGCCTAACTTTATGGCCTTTGGTTTCAAACAAAGAACTTGTGATTTATCCTCTGTTTCCCACTCTCCTGTTTTTGTTTTTAGAAAAACCTTCAAAGACTAGCTGTACCCTATAGGATTATCAGGCTGATTTTCCCCAGACCCAAACGGTTTGACAGCTCAAGGTGGGCTTGGGTGGGTAGGTGGGGGAGCTCGGTTGGAACCATATCTGGGCTGTTGATGACAACACCTTTAATGTAGCTAGTTGACGGGACAGTCCCAGTAATATTGTTATAATGTGAGATTCACCAACCTTGCACAACCTTTTGTCGCTGTTCTGGACTTTTCAGTCGTATCAAAGGTTGCCCTTGGCAGATGGAGTTTTACCCATTTTTATGGAAATCTCGCTGTCTGCATTTTGAATTTTTATGAGCGCTTAGATGGACTTTTCGTCCATGCTGGACTAAAGGTTAAGATTGCGAGTTTAGTCTTGACCTTGAAAACAGTGTTAAGACTTGGTTTGAGGTAATGGCATTGTAATCTGCATTAGAAATAAAGGAAAATGGAAGAAAATGGTTATAATAATGATCTCCTAATAGTGATCACCTTGACCAAGACAGACATAATCACTTCTTCAACCGCATCTTTTCATAGTGACCATGTAAGTTAGTAATAAATCATAATACTGAACAGCTCAACATTTTGAAGTTAAATTGCCATTCATCAGTTTAAACATAGACTGCTTAAAGACTCAAATTATGTATTTTTAGATTGACACCTCAATAAAAGGTCGCCAGTAAAAAACTGTTAACTTGTTCTGGGAGGAAAATTACAGTCATTTGACAGTATAAATTCTACCTTCCATACATAACAATGGCTTGTTTGCATGTGTCATATTAATGCAAATAACATTCCATTTTATTTGCAGTGGAAAATTTGCCACCTTTGCAGAATGATGTACATCATAATGGTAAAAGTTGTAGTACACATCAGAGAAAGTAAATAGACAATAAAAACTCGAAAGTCATCGTATAGCATTTCAAATAAATCATGTAGACACATTTCTATGGCAGTGGGAGATGCTGTAAAATTTCTATTGAGGATTCCATGCACTCCTTCCATAAAGATAGGTACTCCGCTGTTTACATCAAACTGATGTTATGGTAATCACTTGTAGTAGATGCTTGCTCGATAATAAGCACGTTTTCTCACTTCATTATTTGATGCAAATTTAACAAATTCTTCAGGGAATTATTTAATCAAGAAAATGTAATGTTTTCTTTGCATTGTGTAAAACAGATTTTTGTTCATATTGCAGGTTTTTCCTCTTTTTTACCTTGTTAGTGGAGGTAGTAGGTAGAAGTATATAGTGTATTTGCTGTACATGTAGTAATTGACATTTAAAACAATGAAGGAGTTCGGCTAATGCACGTAAGAGGGAGAGAAGCAATGCACAAAACTTACACAGTCAGATTTTTTCTAAATTGGCTTTGCTCTTGAAATTCTTCCCTGAAGAATCCAGCATGTAGGAATTCAGCAGGGAGCACAGTAAACCTTGAGGGCTACACAGTACCGAACTCAGCAGACACTCAGCATTGAGCGATGAGTATACATAACACACAAGGAAATGGATGCCAAAGTCAAGCATGAGGACTGTCATGAGCAAAAAAACTAAAACAGGAAGGAGTTTGTGGCGTTGGAGGGAGTTAATTATGAACACATGCGGTAGCAGTGGTACCCAACAGAAAACTGTTGGGTACCACCGCTGCAGCGACTGTCAGTCTTCAGTGATTACCTAATTTTCTTGATTGAGCATGTTTTGTGATTCAGTGACCTGCCAAAGCTAAAGCAAGGAGTAATTTCAGCTTACAGTGGATAGGTCTTGCTGATAAAGGTGGGATTAATTCACGTTTGTGTCCTTGGGAGGTCTTGAATAGTGCTACGTCTCTGTTTCCATGTCAGACCTGCGGCAATCTCACTCTAGAAAAGGAGAAACCGGGCTTGGAAGACTGCCATGCCTCCAAAGTCACGCAACCGTTTGAGAGATCTCAAAGGGTTCCTTGGTAAAACTGAAATCCGCCTTGGCCCATAAAACCCCTGCTTATATGATATAACGTCTCCTTTCATTTCAAGAAGTGAGCATCCTGTAACAGACAGCTTTAAAAAAAAAATTAATAATAATTGCAGTTCAGTTTCTTTAGAAAACAGTTAGCAGCTAACGCTAACTATTAGCCATGTTTGACTGGTACATTGTGTTTTATTATTATTATTTATATTTATTATTATTATTATTTTGTTATTTTCTCCCGCTCCACAACTTTATAATGACAAATCCAACAATTAATTAATAATAATAATTAATTTATTAATATTATTATTATTATAATAATTAAAATTGTCATTGAATTGTGTATATGTTCCTCCAACTTTGTTCTTCTTTTTTAGCTTTAAAGGCAAATGTAGCACCACGTATGGTTCATTACAACCATAGAGGACATGTTCTTTTGCTATAGTCGGTCTCCTTCTGTCCAAACTTGCAACGCGCTCGGGGGTTAGTTGCTCGACCACAAAAGCATCGTCGGTGGCTGCTCTGTCCACTTTTCCTTAGCTCAAATATCACAAATCTTCAGGAGGAATCAGAGACGGAAAGTGAGATCTGTCAACCCTAACTCTAACCCCATGGTGAGAATGAATCTGAACAGTAAAGTTATTTGTGCCATAAAACTGAAACAGTCGTCTGAAAAATGTGACAATATTTTGAAAGGCTATGTGACAATACTTTGAAAGGCTGTGGGGAACTGCTGTGTTAGCTGATAATTCTCTCCAGCTTGTTCACATTACACATTCATTTGATCTATTGTTCATATAAAAATGTTGATTATTGCAGCCTGGTGCCAGTGGTGACTAAGCAAGAGTGTGTGTCTTACTTAAGATTAGAGGCCTTGGTGTATCTTTGTGACGAATGGCCCTGTCTTGCAACATCCTCTTGGAACAATCTGAAGCTTGTTTTTGGTCCTTAGGCAACAAATCTCAAACAGTTTTAGAAAAATCTATCAGCTGTTTTAATCCCCATCTTTTCGCATCGTGAAAACTGTTTATTCCCACCCCCTCTGCACTCAAGAAAAGTTGCAAAAATGAGATATGTGTGCACATCTTAGAAATTGTGGGATTACTTGGGGTGTTGGATCAGGATACTTCATCTTCATGTTGGTACAAAACAGCCATTAACGCTATAACCATTAAATACCAAGCCCTACACTCTGTGATTGGATCAGACAGTAGCTTTGTGAAACATGCTCTATCAAATAAAGCATTTCCATAGTATAAATAATATTAGTTGTTAATAGGCACATTGGCAGCTGTTTTTTCAATTTCAGGCTTAGCTTTATAACTTTTTTTATCTCAGGGAAAATATCATATTGGTTTCGAAAACAAAAATAAAAATCCAAATTGTTTTACAGACACTATTAGTGGCAGTCAAATATGCAGCACATACATTACATTAATGGGGTACTCGAATCTAAATTGTATTAAAAAGTACTTGGTTTCATTATATGCAATGGCTTTTGGAAAGAGTTTATGGTGGGAATTTGATTGTTGTAAATAATGAGCTGATAAATGAGATGTTTTTTATTCATAATGCGTTACAACTCATTTAGACATTTTCCCTGGGTCGGTTTCAGGTGCTGGGCAGTGCTGGAAATTGTTCCCCAGACGTCCTTACCAGAGAGGTGGATGGCAGTTGAGACAACACAGCATGACTCCAGCAGCCCAGCTGGTCCTCATTCCTCCACCCCTCCTCTGCTGTACTCCAACATCTCACTAGCAGAGTAAGCCTTTTCTGTATGTCTTCCTCTCCTGCTTTGTGTCTTTCTGCCTGTGTGGTGTGTTGCTATATATAGCACACAGAGCGGGGATGAATTTTAGGATTGTAACTAGTATTGTAGGCACAGTGAGGTACAACAGAGGTTCTGCTGTTATTTTAATGAAGGGTTCAGACTTGTCTCAGTCACAGTCCTTATTAGTGACTTAATACTGACGTTCAAAGGACAATTCTATTGGCTGATCAAATGATCCAAAATAAAATGGTTAATGCTCCAGAGGTTGATGGGAATAAGCCCTTACATGATTTTAGGACTAAGCCAAACCATTGCTATCAGGTTGTCCAAAACACAGCTGTAAAGCAAAGGTAGAGCCCATCCATCTTTCATCAGAAATTTTAATTTCTGTTGAAAACAATTTCATATTAAACAATTTAATTTATTTTATTAATAAAAGTGGTTAGTTATTGAAATAGTTTATTGTCACAAACTTGTAAAAAGTCCTCAGGTAAAAGTCAGTGCTATGCAGTGCTAACTATTAAATTGGAAGTTTATAATTTAGGTAAAAAAAAAGTTCAACCACACAGCACTTGTCTGAGGTTCCCAAATGAAGGTCTGCCAACTTGCGTGTTGTGGAGCTGACAACCATATCATGCAATCTTCATTAGCAGATAAAGTTGTCATGGATCTCCAGATTTTCCGACATAAAGGCTTCTGGCATCTGTATTGCCTTAAATGTTGAGGTTTACATTTGGAAACAGCACCAGACACAACATTTTAAGGTTTCAACTCTCTCATTTGCTCTGGAGTTTAAAATTGTTAAAAGGGATTGAAAGGCAGATTCCATTATCTTCCATTATCTCAGATAGAATGGCATATTATCAAATAACATGCAGTGATATCAGGCCAGTCCTTAAATAATTTGGCAGACATGAAGCGCTTTTCTGCACCATTACATCATCTGCACCCCATTCTGAGACCATAAAAACACAGCAAATTTTCATTTCTGATGCAAAGTTAGCTTTTTATCATCAGAATTATACAGTATGCTATTACACTGATGCCCAAAAGTGACAGTGATGATACATCAACAGGGAAGTGCGTGAATGTGCACAATTAGCAGCTCTTGTACTGAATATGTAATTGTTTCAAAGCATCCTTGAATTGTAATGGCGCTCTGGCTCAGGCCGTCCCTTCCCATTAATTCTACCTTCATTCCTCTGATTTGCAGAACAACCGTTTTTCATTCTGATTGCTTGGCATGAATTTTTATTTCTGTGTTAACCCCCCCCCCCATTCTTCTCTCCCCTCCCCTTACCCATCACTGCTCATTGTTCATCTTCTTAAAAAGCAGAGCCTCTGTGACCCACATGGCTAAGACAAACCTCTGTGACAGGTACTCCCCTCTCCCTGCCTGTCAGAGCTGTAGCTTTCATAGAACAACATTGTCCCCTAGTGGACAGTTCACTTTTTTTATTAATTTATTTAAAAGAAAAATATGTGCTGAGGAGCACATGGTTTTATACTGCTTCAAATCCCAATCCTCTAACCTTGTTCCCCTCATCTGGTGAGTTTTTTTTTGTTTTTTTGTTTTTTTAGAGCAGCAATGTGTTTTTAAAGCCATGTTAGGATGAAGGAGATAATACATAAAATAAAAGTGAGGATGGGGGGATTCTCTGGTCTCTCAGTTGGCCTCATGTCTTATGGTATGTGACCGGGATCAGAAACAGCACTTTGCTTTTAGACCCGTGGTTTCCCAAACACGTCAAGTGAATGTGATTGGGGAGTTGTACAAATTGCAGGAAGTACGTAACTGGATGATTTTGTCTACCTGTTGCACGTAGGCTGTGTAGAGTAAGACTACCGTCATCCAGTTCAGTGCTCTCATTAATCAAATCATGAACAGTCTAAATATGTGCACAGAAGCCGTCCCTACAGACATGCACTTGGTATTCATTAAGTGGGTTCTCTCACATACTATATAAAGTCAAATGAACAACGATAAATCTTACCTGCTTTACCCGCATTTGCTTGTGCATGTACAGGCTCATTTACATACAGAACCACCCCCAGGATGCCTTCTATGGTCAACACATCCCCTTTAAAAGCCATGGTGGCCTTCATGGAGAGATACTTATTGTAGATGAGAATAGCATTTAAGAAAGATAGAGATGAAAAGCATCATAGTCGGTGTAGTTGAGATACTATAGCACTCCAGGAGAAGGTGAGTGAAAAAGCTTCCCATCATGCACCTGGTCAGCAGACCTAGACACATTTCCGTGATTTACACACTTCATTTGTTGTCATACAATCTGCTCTTATGCGCGTTCGCAGTTACAGCGTGACTGATGTGCTGTGCACAATTGTCAAAGGCTTAATTGAAATTACTGTCTACTACACCTGATTATGCCCAAGGCTGCCACTGTACTAATGAAATCGAGCTTAACTGGACTGTCTTAATAGATACATTCAGAAGTGGCTTGCCTGGAAATGAATGAAGACACAGCATGGAGACCAGTGCAAAATAATTTACATTACATAAGTCACCACTTTGGTGTAATTGAAGGATTACAAATGTCTTGTAAATAGCTTTTTAATTATTTTTTTTATTAAATTATTACAGCTGGCTATTAATATTATTGTTGTTGTTTTTGTTGTTGTTGTTATTGTTGTTGTTAACTGTTGGATTGACAATGGATCATTTGGATCTTTCATATGGAGCTACAGTTGCTCAATGGTGCAGAGTTAGAAAATGTCAAAACTGCAGTGATAATGGACTAACTTTACTTATTATCTTGTTTTACAAATGAAGATGGAAACAACAGTGGACTCTGCCAGTTATACTGACATGGTTGACAGTAGAGTTTCTGTAATTTAAAGACTGGTTTACCCATGATTACACTTGTGTTTCACTTGGGGGTTTGGCAGAGTCAGACCATGTTCACAAGAAGAGTTATTGAAGCTGACACAAGGTTAGTCGGATATGTGGTGATGATAATGGAAGAATTTAGGATAATCCTCAAGGTTGATTAATAATGTGTAGGAATGGGCTGAAAACTGTCAAATTAGCATCAAATAATAACCAAGATTAAGGCATTAGTCCACACTAGCAATCAGAAATGTGGTCTGAAGACTTTAACACTTAAGATCTGATCACATAACATCTTTGTAATCTTACTGTGAACAATGAGATGATAATGGGAATACACAAAGGGTCAAAACTTGTGTTCTTTGTTTTGTTAAAGACATGGTGACGACAACCTCTCGAGGCGAATCTTGATAGATAATTTGTTTTTCTGTAGTTTTCTGTAGTCTGTCTGCACCTAAAACCATCTCCTTTCATCAGAAATGACTCTGTGGGCTGAAAGGGGGGGTTTTCATTTTGTCATTTTGAGAAGTCTTTGTCAGAAAGCACAATTTGAATGAAGTCAAATTCAATGACTGGCAAAAGCGAAAACTGTGAACGGGAGAACCTGCACAATCCATTTCTCCTTCTATTTGAAAATATAATTGATGTCAAACACTTTTGCAAATGGTCTTCTTTCTCCTCAAAGTCAAGCAGCATTTGTTTCAGTCATGGCGAGAGACGTCACTGAATCTAGTATGATGAGTGGATCAAGGCTGAGGCAGATAAAAGGAAATACTTCACTCACTTGCACGCGCACGGACACACACACACACACACACACACAGAGGGAAGTTGCTGCAATAACTCATCTTACTTTCATGAATACCTTTAAGTACAAACCAAAGAGAGTGAAAAGTTTCATATATTACGAGCAAGATACTTTAAAGATGCAAAAGATATTTTGCAGGAATGGAAGGAATTGGTGATAAAATACTACTACCAATGATCGTACAATTTATAAAAATGGTCAAGATTATGCTTTTTGCCATAGTAATACAGCTGCAGTGTAAATTGTAGTCTCAGACTGTACCTTCATTTTTTTTCTTCTGCCTTGTCATTTTACCTCCAGTCTTCCTACCTTTCATGCTCCCTTTCATACAGAGCTCCCAACATGCTTAAGTGACTGAAAAAGAAATAATTGAAAAATCTAAAAAATATCTACTTTATGCCACACGTTTCCCCTGCCCAAAGGCTTTACCATCCAGTCCCGTTCTCCCTCACCTGTAAATCTTTTGCAGAAAAATAGGTTGTCACTCGGTCTGTGTTATAAACTGAAGGGCCTAGAGAAAAATACATCAAATCCGAATTTAAAATAAGAGTGCTTTTGAAAGTAGAATACACATGACATCTCTCACAGTTTCAGCATCAAGGTTAGACGATGAGAGCGCGGCACACTGTCCTGTGAATGCGTCCACTCCCGCAAGAGCTGTAACCTTATCCTTGTTCATCAGAATGGATGAGGGGAAGTCGTCCATGCTTTCATTCGGGGCGCTCCAGTGAATACATGTGTCAGATGTGCCAGCTTGGGACTTTGCACAGTCTGAGAGGCATGCAGCAAAAAAATAAAAAATACTATTCCCAGAGGTCAAGCAGTGAGTCAGCACCTAGCCGTGGGACAGCTAGCTGTCAACGCACAGCAACAGGTGGGAGCCTCATTCCCATGAATATTTTCGGATGTACATGGGATGATACTTAATATTTTGGAAGGCCCTTTATTTTTGTTGCCTTTTCAGAACCAAAAACATAACAATAGAAGTGTGTAAGACAGGGAGAAAATAGTGGGATCCTCAATGTATCATCAGCAGCTAGCGTTAGCAAGACTGGCTAACAGGTTATCTACAGTACTAAGCTAGCAATACTTGAGCCAAGAATTATGCTAAATTATGCTAAATATAAAATATGCTAAATGCTAAGCAAATAATTTGCATTTGCTCAATAAAAAAATTTAAATAACTAGAAAATACATAAAAATTGTGTTGAGTCACTGGTTAAGTTGAAAATTGCTGTTCAGGACTGACATCCACAGGAGCATGGAAACCAGTATAACTCCAGTACCACATGCTATATCAGCGATAGCAACTCTGTGCTTTTCTTTTTTTTTTATTGGTTTTAAGAGGTTCATCCATGATGGCTTTTAGCTTTACCAAGTGACATGTATTTCAGAGTTTACTTATTTACTTATATTTCTACTCCTTTTTATATTAGTTTTATTTGAAATATTGAAATATATAATAACTATAAGCTAACTGTCATTGTGATGCACACTTATCACAGGCCTACTTGTTTTTGCATTATTACAAGACCTTTAAAGTTTCTTTGTTCTATGAATCATCAGGAAAAGACGTTTGTTAATAAATTCAGTTAAGATTCTACTTCTTCCTGAAGTTAAAGGCCCTCAGTTTCAAAAAATACACTTAATTTTCCAGCGGTGTCGGTGGTGACATTGACTATTATATAATTTTGTAAATGTGCAAATGTAAATTGCAAATGTGTTAGATTGGAAAGCTCAACAGTAAGTAAGCGCGTCGTGAAGAGTCAATTGCTGACTAACATTTCCTTGAACTGAGAATGTAGTTCTCACTGGCAGCAGCCTCAGTGGAGAAAAGACAGGGTAAAATGCTGACAGAGGAATCCCCTACACTAGTGGTGATAAACCCACTCTCCTTCTTGTCATCCCAGCTGCTCATCACATAAACCCACACAACTGGTCTCCTGAAAACTCTGCAATTATGAAGTTATTTATACACTCTACTGATAGCTGCCCTCTTCATCCTGTTTGTCAGTTCTCAGCAATTTCATCACACCCAGTGTGTATCACAGAAGGCAAGTCATTTTGGCACGTACTAGAGATTGTCACGTTGGAGCTCAAACACAATCTTGCATATCTTAAATCTGTTGCTTTTCCATTTGTATCTGGAAGTGGAACATTTGCTACTTTGTTACTCTTGAAGCTTTTTTCGTTTGACAGCATTTGCTCAAAGCCACCGACAAAAGCTGTTTCCTGACTGTATGAGGCTTATTAGCTTTGGCGATTTGCAACACCATAAATGATGCATACAGCGTGTGTCTTTGCTGTTGCTTATCCTCTTAATTAGTTTTGTCTCCCTGATCCCCCTGCTGTGACTCAGCATGTCACAATTCATGCAGAGTTTAAAACCCACTGGCTGAGCAGCAGAAGTGGAAGAAAGTGAAGGATAAGGAAACAAATTGAAGAGTTAGGCAGATGTAAGTTATTGCTGGGATGTTGTTAATTCACGTCCTATTAGATGCCTCATGAAGCAATACCTAACATTATGCTCTGTGAACAATAACAGTCACTGTCACACCTGCACACACATTCACTTGGAGGTTTAAAGTGCAATGTCTTAGGGAGTTCAGTATATTAACACTGGTAGGATTTAGCAAAGTATTATAAACATGGAATGATTTTAACCTTTACCACTCATATCTGACAACCTACTGTTCAGTTAAGATGCTATTCAAGGCATTATATTGAACCCTTGGCTTTTTACACAAGGTTAAAGAAAATGTGGATGCAATCATTATTTTGATCCTTTTATCTCATGATCAGTAGTTAATAGTCTTCTATTCCTGGGATAATGAATTCATTTATCTGATAGTGTATTAATTAGCTTGTTATCTCAGGGAATGGATGTAATATTTGTATGGTAAGAGGGAGGTATTTGGATGTGGTCTAAAGTGAGTATTAGATTTAAACTCAGTTTTCAGTTTCAGTATTTTGGTATTTCTTGTGTATAGAAATTGTATTGTCGGCAGGAAATGTATTGCGGGCGCCAAAAACAGTTGGATTCATCTGTGTGGGCCAATTTCATATAAAACAACCCACTAGTTGGTCCTCTAGGGATCATGATTGCCTTTACACCAAACTCTACAGCAGTCTGGCCGGTAGTTATTTAGATTGGCGATGATTAAAGGTTTGTAATTACTAATTCACCTTCATCTGAGTAAAATGATGATATGATCATCATGATGCTCGTTTGGTTTTGTCCAGCCGCTGTGAGTGAGCAATTAAACCATCCAGCCATGCAGGACACAGTGACCATGTAACAGATGTCATCCACACACTATGCACCAGTGCTGTTTGACTCACAAGCTCATGTTTTGTTTTGTTTGTCTTCCTTTCTCACTTCTTTTCACCCCCCGTTACAGTTGAAGTTGCCACTTGTTCGTTTGGCTGCGAAGGAAAATGGGAGAAACAACTAATGAAACCAACAACACATTACAGCAGGAGCAGACAAATGGGCTAAAATTAAAGTTAAAATGGAAACACTGATTCATAGTTTTAGCCCTGGCCTCCCATATGTTTTACTACCATTTGTGCCTCATTTAATATTTAGGACAATATTTTCCCTCGCCGAAATGTTCTTGTATCTCCCCAGGAGATCCCTCTGCAAGCTGGGAGCTGGCCAGCTACTAGAGAAAGAGAGGGATCCAGGCTCTATATCAGTGACTCTTAATGAAGATTAATTCATGCAGAGGGCAGCCTTTTATAAGGGAAGATTACTATGATGAATGCAAAGGATCAGATCTCTCTGATTTAGTATGAAACCAAACTTAAATCCTTGCGATTGATACAGTGGATGCAGAACATATTTAGACCCCTCTACACTTTATTGTCGATTTAGTTTTAATTGAATAAAACTGCCATTTTTGCCCAGCAGTCTACACACAGTAACCCACAATGACAAACACCTTTAAGGAAAGTTTGCAAATTTATTTTAAAAAATCACAGGCTAAAAACTGACATTTCCAAGTTATTTCAACCTAAACCGTGGATCCGATTTGCTTTAATTGTAATGCCGGATGTGTGTGGAACTTGATTTGAGGTGTCATAGTGTTATATCATACCTGTTCACACCCTGCAAGCTTACACAGGGCTCAGCTCATCAGGTATTGAGGAGCGATGCCGTGTGGCATTTAGAGAAAATGCGGGTTTGAGTGTGTTGTTTCATGATTTTGTTGTTTTTCTACAACCCATTAGATGACAGCTCTAACTCACTTTAAATAGGCTTCACAAAAACCAAACTACTTTTTGTAGTGGTTTAACAAGCCTTAACTCTCTCCCGCTCTCTGCTCTTCCCTCGGAGGGGAATCCCTGTCACTATGTTATGTGATGTTCCTGTTTCTCCAAAAACTAAAGTGGACTTCTGTGAGATGGACCCTCCGAGGGAAAAGACAGCAAGTGAACAATGATGTACTCTCTCAAGCCACATAAACTGCTCAGCATTTATTTTACTGTTGTGAGAACCAGAATCACTTGATTGTAAAAAACTTTATTTTACATTGATTTTGTTCAGACTGTTGTCTCACTCCTATTGGTGTTCAGCTTTCTGAACACCAATTATTTCTTCCAAAAATAAAAGTCCACCACATTTAAAGGAAACAGGGAGGAAATCTTCCAAGTCCCACATGGAAAAATATTTTCAATAACAGAAATAAAATGAATTTAAAAACATGAGTTATTTGTTCAACATTTTATCTTTCCATCTTGAATTGACTCGGTTACAGAAAGTGACAAAAGTGACAACCATGTTGTCTGTGACGTGGCATTACAGCTTTTTAACGTCAGCTTCTGCTTGGGTAAAGATTTCCTTCGCTAAATGACACATTAACAGCAGTGGCCCAAGGGAGAAAAGACCAATGAATTGCATTCAAGTGACTTCCTTCAGATTAACTGTCTCCTGTATGTGTTTGTTTTCCCCTTAGGTCTGAGAAAGCAGGAGAGATTGCAACCATTCCTCTGACTAAGGTAAGGACGCCACGCTCCACACTTCGTTGTGCATTTGCATTGGTCGGAAGGCCCCTGTGAATTTACATAATGGCTGTCAAACAGTTCTCCTCCAGGTAGGCAATTTAACGTCTGTCATATTTACATCTCGCATACCAGGGAATTCCCCCTCAGTCAGTGGCGCTACTGAGGACTCTTATAGAGTTGAGAAACATCTTCTCGAGCAAAAAAGCACAGCAAAAAGTGTTCCAGTTTTCCTCCTAAACTCCCACTGCTTTACAACTATTTTAATTTATGATATGAGTCAGCCTGGTAAAGGCTGTTTGGCCAACTGGCGTCCTTAGCTCCTCAGGGGCTGTGCTGCCTACAAGACAACTGGTTTTAAGGATTGTGAGGCCGGCACAGAGGAAGGAGTCAGCGTGGACTGAGTAAGCGCTGGCCAGACAAAAGTTACTAAAACAAGAGACGCCACTCGGACCAATCCACAGAGAGTCGTAGGCTCTAGTGTCTTCCCCTAATCTAAATCCACGCCTAAATCCAAACCTAAACCTATGTTTATGATATGTTATCTATCCCAAGCTCTGTCAGTATGTTAATATATTATAAACACCGGGTTCCAAAACTCTGAAACCACATTCTTGTGACAGGACGAAAGTTTACAATTAATGCAAAATTGATGATAAATTTTTAGAGAAATTATATATATATATGTTGCTTTAATTAAGTTGCACATAGAAATTAAATATAAATTGTTAACATATGGTTGCAACTTGTTTGAGCATTTATGCCATATATCACATGAAAATGTATTAAATATATATATATATATATATATATATATATGCTAACAGCAGTCTTTCTTACCCTTTCTTGAATGGATTTGTCACGGTTCTAGTGCTGTGCCACGGTGTTTACACCATACTTCCTAGACTAGGCCCTAAGATGTGACACTGCTGTAATGCCAACACTATGGACTAACTGAATAAAAAGCCTCTCTGCAGTAGATATTATATAGTATGTGCAGTATACACAGGGCCAAATAGTGGTTTGTGGTGAAAACATTATCTGGCGAGATGTGATCTGAGTGTGTTCGGATTCAATTATACATGAAACAGTGCTTCTAGCTAACAACTCCCTCAGCTAACAACTTACTGGGATGCTAAATGGAAACATGCGGCAATTAGCTGTAGTGGCTGGCTGGGCCTGGCTGACAAACTAATTGGTAGTCAGAGATTGCACAGTGGGGCTGGCCTGGCCTGATCTCGCTCAGGGCAACACTGAGTAAGATTTTTATGTAAAAATCCACACATCTTATCAGCCAACTCAGAAATAGGACTCCGGCCCACACACATGGTTTGCAGATTCCCCCTCAGACTGTCTCCTGCAGATCGTGACAGAAATCCGAGTTAATTGTGTCTGCAATGAAACTAAAGCTTATGCAAATGCGTAGCTACAAGTGAGTGGTGTGAAGCAGTGATTTAAACGGGATGCTAATGTAAAAAACAGTGAAAAAATCTGTGGTCACAACAATCACCTGCATCATGAAAGCCAAAGAGACCAGTGCAGGTCCACAGCATATGACATGTGGTGTCATTTTAACACATAAAGCACATTTCATAATGAATTTCACTATGCTAGATTATCATTGCTGCAACATACTGTTAAAATATATTTCTAATATAATATAAAGCACACCTTTTCTGACAGTACAGCTACCTCAAAACCTAAATCAGTTTCAAGACTCAGATGCTAAAATACAAAAAAAAAAAAAAAAAACATGCCTCCTTTCTTCTTTGTGTCCTCATTTTCAACCTCCACCATCATCTATCACCCTCCCCACCAACCCATGCAGATTATTAATGAACGTTACAGGGCGTACTCCTGGGTGGCTGAGCTGATCCAGGTGTTTATAGCCATCAGTGTCACCGTGTCCTTCCTGGTGATGGGGTCCGCCATGAAACACACGAGTAAGTTTACTTCTTTTTGGCCATCATTCGTTAATTCACTTTGTCACCTTAAAAGGACACTTCATGTTGCTGCTACAGAGACAATCGGGATTAAAAGACAACTGTTTGTGGTAAGGTGGTATTGTTAGTAACAGTGATAGTAATGATATCAATAATAATTTAACCGGTTGTGTTTCTGCCAGTTGATGGTCTGGTGAGCTCGATGTGGAGCAGGCGACTGGACTGGCTGTCTAAAGCCTGGGAGCGGAATCTGCCAAACAAACAGCACATTTGCTCAGCAAGAAGGTGAGTGGTGACAATGGGCGAGAGAGGGGGAAGTGAAGCCGAAGAGCTTTGTGTGGTGGAGCCATAAAAATATGAAAAATGTGGCCCCATGTCAGAAAATCTCAGGAAGCTGGACGCCCTCTTCAGGATCTGATGGCACGAGTTCTGTGCGAGACTATTGTGCCCTTCGCTCGACCGTTTTTGTTGCATAACTTCCAAGTTATTTTTCTGGTATTTTGTTGTAGCGGGGCGGCACAGTGGTACAGATCCCTCACAACAAGAAGGTCCTGGGTTAGGCTTGGGTCTTTCTTTGTGGAGTTTGCATGTTCACTTCAGGGACTCCAGCTTCCTCCCACACTCTAAAAACATGCACGTTTAGGTTGATTGGTAACGCTAAATGTTGGCCCTGCGATGGACTGGCGACCTGTCTGCCCTCACCCATCGTCAGCTGGGATTGGCTCCAGCCCCTAGATAAGGATAAGCTGTATGGATGATGGATGGATATTTCCATAGTGGCTACCAAACAGCATCAGGTGCATTATCAATAACGTCGGCCATGACCAAGATAAATTGCACAATGAAAACTCACTCACTTCAAAGACAACATGACCTTTAAGCTGTTGTCTCCACTAGTCTAGTAACTCACATTGCTTTACACCCTAGTTAGTCCATCTTATTTGTGCCATGAGTTGAAAAGCTCTGTGCGTCAAATCTCAAAAGTCAGAGCTAAAAGAAAATACTCACAAATCACACATCACATACACAAATCACATCATCCCGCTGTCGCAAGTTATTGCTTATTTGAAAAATGTTACTGTCTTGCCATAATTATGGTTTAAAGCAAACATTAAAAACTGTATTACACTGTTGAGGAAATTTGCTTCAGGCACAAAGTTTCAGTGCCTATTACACAGGCTGTTTACTGTGTGGTTTATTGTTGAATCTGCAGTATATTTTCTTTCTCCCTTCTTATAAAAAGGGGATCTGTGTGTGATCTATAATTTAGCTGAAACACTTTTCAGATGTTAATGTCGTCTAATTAAGCTGATTATATGCTGTTCTGTTTTCTTCCAGCATGGCTAAAGGATTCATGTCCCTGCTCGGATTTGTTGTCATCTTTATCGTGTCAGTGTGTGATCCCAGGGTAAATAATACACGCACTCTAACAATAAGTGCAGACTATTGCGCTGATAATGAAGTTCTTGAATTGCAGCAGTCATCAGGGAGTGTCTGCTTTCTTCAGGGTTTTGTTGTCATGTTGGACAAAGTCGTGTCATTCTCCCTCAACACTGAAGTGGGACTGTTTGTCTTCATCATGCTGAGAGAATCCAGAGAAGACAGATTCCAGTGAGTATCTCTGCTTTTTCTAAATATATCTGACATCTCAGGGTTCGTGAGAGATCTTTTTTAACTGAAACTGAAGCCAATGAGCAGCTTGTCAGTGAGGTTAAATCTTTTTGTCTTCTACTATACTTACTGCTTTCATTCAGAATGATACTTCTGCTCTTGTCATCCTACGTGATATCAGAACTGGAATCGTTCTCACATTTCACTGTATACTTCAGTATCAACTTTAAGTTTAGCTTTTGCTATGTAGCAAGCATTAACATTTATAACCGTTTAAATAATAATAATAATAATAAAAACATTTATTTGTAGACTTTCAAAAATCTTACAAGGCCCTTAGCAAAAGCAGGGGTGAAATAGAGTCAATGAAATCAATAGATTTCAAAGAGCAGAAGAGCAGATTACAATTAAACAATAATCAGGAAAATAAAACCCAATACAGAGTCATTTTAAGAGAAATTAAACACTTCAAAGGAATGTAAGACCAGGAAAAGCTCTCTGATAAAAGTTCAGCCAGGCCTCTTGAACAGACAGAAGACGCTCGTCTCCGGTGGAACAAAGTTGGAAAAATAGTTGGGGAAGAGGCCACAGAGAGCTCCAGAGACTTAGAATAGAATTTTAGGTGAGACAAGTAAAAATGCTGTCGCAGTAACCCAGATGTGATGAGATGTAAAACATGAGTCTCAAGGCTCAAAACTTACTGAGATTTTTTTTGCAAATGGCTTGATATGATCTGCAGATGGCAGCCTCTGTTTAATCACCACGACCCCAAAGCAAGAAAATGATTTGACATCCAGTTTTTAACCTCACACAGTCATTCATTCAGAGAACTCAATGAAAAATCAGTGGATCATCAGCATATATAAGGGGAATAAAACCAAAACTGGTCCTTGAGGCACACCATACTTGACATGAGAGAAAGTACTAGGATACTTCCTAAAAGTTGACTGACGGACTTTTCAAAAATTCTATTGTTTTCCAAAAGTTGCAAATTAAAAGCTTTTTAACACTTATTTCACAGGTCTGCCAATTTCTAATCATAAGGTTTCTGGAAAAATGAATTTGGAAGTAATGTTAGGAAAACTGTTTGGTAACTTTCAAGACAATTCAACTGATTACTGATACTGTACATCATATACAGGATGTATATGATGTACAGTATCAGTAATCAGTACTGGTTGACTATTTATTTAGGTGTATGTAGAACTGCAAATGTTCAGGAAATTCAAAATCTACGCATCCCCAATTCCATGTGCCACAAGTATTCATATCCAGTCGGAGAAATGTGGTATTAACCAGTATTATAGTGCAGAGCCATTTTAATTATTTGACCAATGATATATTTTCTCTCGGTCAAGAGTGTAAGAATTAACCTGAACTTAGGTAGAAGAAGCAACATGGGAGTTGCTTACATGGCGGGAAAGATATTAAAAACAAATGCAATGAGTTTATACTTAGAGACATGTATTACTA
Source organism: Rachycentron canadum (assembly GCA_038496675.1). Taxonomy (NCBI): domain Eukaryota; kingdom Metazoa; phylum Chordata; class Actinopteri; order Carangiformes; family Rachycentridae; genus Rachycentron; species Rachycentron canadum. The sequence continues at coordinate 13,859,093 of CM076656.1, read as the reverse complement.
CACACTACAATCTGACAAACAAAGTCTGACACAACAGTAATACAGCAAATGCTACACAAACAATTACTCTACCATGAGTGAAAATGAATGCAATACCCAAATGCGGCAGGGGAAGTTACGCAAGGGGCGAGAAAACCAAAACCAGCTGGTTAAACTGTAGTAAATTTAGAATCACTATATCACAATAGTCTACATTCACCAGCTTAGCAGGTTTACTGTTGTAACAGCTGATTCATCGCCTCTGGGTCTGGTGTCAGTGAGCAGATGATGTTGCAGCAATAGAGGCTCGGAGGTGGAGGTGAAACACATTAGAAAAGTAATGAAGTCGTGGCATGTTTTAAAATTCCACCTTTTCTTGAAGGAGTCTCTGGGGCAGAGTGGAGCTGGGAGGCGGCTTTGAGATATCTGGGGCAAGTCTCACTGTGAGGGATGTGTAGCTGCGGCAAGGTTGTGTGTTCAACATTGAAGGGTGGAAGTTCTATCCTCGTTCTGTCAATCCAAAAGATAGATGTTGGAGTTCCATTTCCTTTTTAATCCCATCTTGATAGCTTTTCTGTATGTATTTCCATGTAGGTTGAAAGAGAGTTTTAGAGGTCAGCCAACAGTCAAAGCAGGGCAGCAGCCCCCTGCTGCTCGAGGGGCCTCTGGAATCTCCAATGTGGCTCTCCGGGGGCCATTAGCAGTCGCTTCTTAATCCCATTTTATCTCTGCTTGCTCCAAAAAAATGCCTTTAAATATAAAGGCCGGGCCTCACAATTAATTTGCAGCTGTGGGAAAAGCACTAATGGGAGGGTCGAACCTTTTGGGTGTAGCACGGAAGGCAATCAGACATAAAACGGTCTCTCTGTTCCGAATTCAAAAAGCTAAATCCATCCTGTCAGATTGTTGTCACCATCGACATCAACCGTTGCAGTTTCTGCCATCTGGTCCCCTCCTCACTCTCCCTTCAGATAGAACAAGCAAATTTGAGCTCTTTTATGCCCTCTGCCTTAAATTCATCCTGTTTCCGTTTTGTTTTTATCAATTCATTCTATTCATCAATTTTTTGTCCGTTATCTTTTGGTCCTGGCATTGTATTTATGTGGTCTGTGTTTTGGGGTTTTTTTTTTTTTTTGTTCATATAAAAAACAAATAAAGTGATTGTCAGTTCTGCTCAGAAACATCCCACACAAGGCTTGTTTTCAGGAAAAGTATTAAGAAATTAGAGACCTGTGAAATGAGATGCGCGTAAATAGCTGCTTGGAAGCTGTGATTTCACATTTCACTTCACTAACATTTCACTTTCCATTAAATAGAAATGCACTATTCTGTACAAAAAAGACAGTTGGTCTGATTTCAAAACCATTGAAATCGCTCAATGTGAAAAAGTGAAAAAAAAAGTTCTGTCAGTTTGATTTATTATGTCCTCCATCTCTCTCTCTCTCTCTATCTCTCTTTCTCTCTCTCTCTCTCTCTCTGTCTCCTTAAAGACACTTTGCAGTCCCTCTGCCAGTGGGTGACTGTGTCTTCAGCCTCACCTGGCTGCTCCCCACCTACTTCCTGTTTGCAGTTACCTACGATGTCTTGCAGACCCTGGCCGATGTGGCTCATTACCTGCCTTTCTACGGCCACAGCCACGAGCCGCATGGCCAGAATCTGACGGGGACTCCGACGGCAGCAAATCTGTCTGTGCTGCTGTGATCCTCAAGCGGTCACATCGAAAATGGACCAGAAATGAGTCAAATTGCCAAAAAAATCTGCATCTTAGAAAGCGCTTTTATCTTGTCTTCATACTTAACAAAACTCCTGCTACAGTCTGAAAACTTAAAAGGTAAGGATTGTGTTCTTGCACTTTCCCACAGTGTGGCCATTGGCGCAAACACCACTCTTTCCTTTTTGTTTGTTTGAAACAAACTGTGTGCTCCTAACAAATGCTTCAGACCAGGTTTACATGTGCATTTCTAGGAAAATCCATGGGGTGCTGTTATAAGGCAGAGATGGAAAAATAAGAGAAGAGGCAAAAATCTTACGATAAAACATTTTCAGCAGTTTTCACTTATCTGTTTTTGCAGTCTGTAAAATAACAGTTTAGGTGCATTTATCAACTTCTCACAGCTTCAGCCACCGCTTATGATATCAGTTATAGTAACAAAGCAATTGCTAAGCTAACAACATAGCTCAAGGTCAGCTCAAAGAGATTGTAAATATAGGACACAAATTGTAAAATCATCGTGGCGGCTCATCCGCCGTGAGTCACAGTCAGGCGAGAGCCAATCGCACAAATTTGTTTCCTGCAGCGCTATAATCGGCCTGCATCTGCTTTTTTTTTTTTTTTTTTTAAAGAAATGTCTACCGCGGCACCAGCTCCCACTCGCGACGACGAGCAGAACTATTGTGTCTGCGTTGTTTGAATGGCCTGTAAGACAAGATAGAGCAGACACCGGTGCCACTGATAAAACACAACTATTTTAAAAATCTGCCACGATGCACATATGATTTTCGTTCAGTCAAGATATTTCAGAGTTTTACCCATAAATACAGTTCTATGTTTCCATGCGTATATATGTTGAAATAAAATACTCAAGGCTATAATATACTGTAAGCTGAGCCATCAACAATGCACCATATAAATAGAAAAGCTATTGAAATGAGAATGTACATTATTAGCTTTGCTTGAGCTCGTCAATATGGAGGTGGTAGATTTTACATTTTATAGATTACTGTTTTTTTGTGTGTGTGTGGGGGGGTCACTTACGTAAAATACGACACAATTCTAACTATTTTTAGATCCAGGTCCTTTGGTTTGTAATTGATTTCCTGACCCAAAACCTCAGTCTTGAGTCATCCGCCTCTCCATCTGATCCCGGCTCTCATCAGGTCCAATCTTCAGTCTCCTCTGCAGACACCGCAGAAGCTTAAAGGATTTCGGTGTTGCTTGCTTTTTCAGACGCAAATCTGGGCTCTTCCTCCCTCTATCGTCGTCATCATCAACATTAACCTTTCTTTGCTGAAACTCTTTTTCTTCAGTTGCTACTGTTTATACTTCTCCAGTTTAGGTGCCAGCATCAGTAACGGTGATGGCTAGACAGTTTTTTATTCTTTTTTTATATCTGTATTTCCAATTTTCATCCAAAAAAACTGGACTGCAACTGCAAACTGCAAATCTCTGTGGATGCTACTGATCTGCTCTGTTGGATTTTAGAGGACAGTTAAAACAGGATTTAGTCTCAAGTCTATTTCTTTTTTTTTTTTTTTTTTAATCTGCAGTAGCGTAAAATACATAAAAATAGTTTAGCTGCGGGTGCGTTTTTTTTTATATCCTCAAGGTCCAACTTTAGGAAAGACAGGAATCCAAGAGCAAAAAGATATCCTCCCTTTCTCGCTTTGAAAACTCCTTCCTTTGAAAATAGTTAAGCATGCCTCTTTAATGTCACCGCAGTCCGCCGTGCACCACAGAAAGCACCAGCATGAGGATGTTCACGGGTTCAAGCTCTTTGAAGTCACCATCTTTCCTGGTTTATTAAAGCCACCGAACTCAAATGTTCTTGTGCTTCAACACGAATAAAACTATGTTTCGCGGTTGTCACCGATGCCGAGTCCTGGTGTTATTTTAGTTCCGACTCTACGCGGCATTTCTACTGCACATGTACACACAAATAAAAACTCAAAAACTCTTATCAAAATATATTTTATTCTGGACTTTTGTTTCACTGATCTGACTTAAATGATAACAGATCGAGGTGATGAGAGATGCAAAAAGAAAAAGGAAAAAAAAAAAAAGAAAACAAAAAAAATAAATGCTTTGCTTCCATTGAAGAGATGCTGCTGGGCTAACATGATTGCTCTGTTATGGCAACACAGGCTTTAGCCATGTTTACTCAGACACACTGCATGGCACAGACCTAAGGACACATCAGCTGTGTCTGTAGGGAACATTAGCTCAAGTGCTTCAAATACAGGGATGAAAAAAAAAAAAAAAAAAAAACAAGTTATTAGCACACAGGACTCTAAATATGAACACATGAACGCTCTCTGACCATTAGTAGAAATCTCCAATTTATTACAGGGAGTTTGGGAGAAGATAACCAGTAGTTGCACATGTCAGAAGCTCTGGAGGCAGTTATTATTATTATTATTATTATTATTATTTTGGTTTAATGAAGCCAAACTAAAGCATAAACTTTTTACAACATGTGTAGAATATTTGATCGTGGCTTCATTTTCACTTTGTCATTTATTTGGGGGGGCCAATTCCCAACAATTCATCAATGGGTTCACTCGATTCAAACACGGCTCAGGCCGACGAGGTTTAAGTTCCAGTGTGAAACTGGATTTGTCTCAGAGTGTATGGGATGGAACTTTTTTTTTTTTTTTTTTTTTTTTAAGCCCAGGGAGAAAAAAAAAAAAAAAATTCACATGAACATACATTTTATTTTATACAATCTGCTTCCCCGCGTCCTCAGTCGGCCAGTGATCCCCACTTGCTGTGTTTGTAAATAGTTAGAGCAGCCAATCAGAAATTGCCCGTTTTGGTTCCCCGACTGAATTGGAAGCACACTGGTACGACTAGCAGGTTGAATGTGTGTGCAGGCAAACTTCAGAGTGCACAAAAGCCGACAAGTTTCCGAGGGGTTTGAGAACAGCAGAGACCAGGCATGTGGAGGGGAAAAAAAAAAAAAAAAGTGATTGAATTGTTTATTAATGCATCACTATGCATTAGATTATTGCAGCCACACAAACATTATCGAAGAGAATTAGTTTAGTTTTCAAATAAAAAATAATTGTTTTTATTGAAAATCTAGTTATGAGCTCAAAATGTCTGGCTGTACACACTTTAGACAACAAATATGACCAACGTTGTTCGTTTTGCTTCCAGAGCAACTTTCTACACAAGTACATCTCCCAAATTCATCTTTGAGAAAAAGAGGGGAGAGAAAAATTCCCAGAGAGTCTTGGCTCGATTGAAAAAAATAAAATAAATATTACAATTTTATTCGAGTCGCGTTTCTGCGTGTTTCACGAGAAAGTCATTTCCTGGGACAAGGCTTGCCAAAAAGATTCAAGCAAAAAAGAAAAAGTCAAACATTTCTTTATTAAAACATAGACAAATTTAGTGGTAATTTGCCCCTGGGAAAAACTTCCCACCGGGCAAGGTGCCTTCAGAATGACAGCTCAGCTCAGTAAGCCTTACATTACAGGGTCAACCTTTACTATTTGCAATAGCATCAAAGTAAAAAAAAAAAAAAAAAGAAAAAAAATCTTTAAATTTTATAGAACATGTAAATTAACACTGCCAATAAGTCATTAATTCACATTTTTTTTCAAATCTACAAAGAAATTACAAAAATGTAACTTTAAATTTGTCTTTAAAAGAGTATAAAATGTTTCGTCAGTAGGGAACCTCAGAATAAAATGTGGGCAGAATTTCGGTGGAGAACCAATAATGAAGGCGAGAGGGCAGATGAATTAAAGTACATCAAAAGTACAGCTTTGTCGTTTTCTGGGTTTATTTTGCCATGTTGTAGGAAAAGGACTCTACGTTTGACCTTTAGCTACTACAGCTAGTTTACGTCCAGGTTGCTTCCATCCTCCAATGCTCCAAACTCCACGTTATCCGTCACACCCGGTGATAAAAGCAGGCAGAAATTAAAACGATCGGATATTGCTTTCACGTTTGATCTGCTTCTGGGCTTGTTTCTGACTTAGCTACCTCATTCCAGTAAGATACAACTTGAAGGGGGGAAAAAAACAAAAAAAAAAAAAAACAAAAAAAAAATCAACCCCTTTACGTCTGCATGTATGAGACTGTAGTTTTAACTACCTGCAAACGTGCGAAGGTGAAAACACCGAATGTCTTTTCTTTCTCTTCCTCTAAAAGCAGCCTGTCAAATTAAAGCCCAGGCCAGAGAAATGTGGGAGGCTGTGTTATTTAAAAGAGTAAATAAAAAAATAGAATCAGATTAAAATTTCACTCACAAAAAGGCAGAGCTGCTCTGCGTATCGACTAAGTCATTGTTTGAATTAAACGTCAAAGAGAGCGGATCCAAGGAACACACATTTCCCCACAAAGCAATGAGGAGGGGAAAAGAATAAATAGAGACGTCATCGTTTCAGGCGGGTATGGCAGTTTAGCCAGTTTAGCTAGCTACGCTGAGACTGCGTCCAAAACCGCTCCCTGCTTATTTTACACTGCACTGCATTCATGCGCCTCACTGCCACTTAAATCTGAGTCTACTCTGAAATATATCATCAAAAAAAGATATTGCAACATTAATTATTCTCCCAATTTCTGCTCATTACAGAATAAAATATGTTTATAGGAAACAGGAGGGTGAACGTGAACTCAGCCTCAGTGTCCTGTCTGTGATATTAGCTATGTCATCTTGTACTTGGTGGATTTTTCTTTGGCTCTGCCCTTTGTGGTTTAACTCGTTGAGATTATTTTTGCCCGCCCAACCCCCCACTGGAGAATCTACCTCTGAGAATCTTCGATGTGCAAAAGCTAAAAGTGGGATGGGACGATATATTTTCACCGCCTGCCGGTGTGATTTGAAAGCCTTTGAAGGTTGTCTGCGACGTTCCGTTGCATTATGAAAAATTAAGAACAGCCTTGACCATTCAGACAAGAGGAGGGAGTTTTTTTTTTTTTTCTTCTTCCCCCTAATCAGATGTGTAACTGCTGTGACTGAGGAGTCCAGAGAGGAAAACCGTGTGGGTCAAAAGATCAAATAGTGCACATAAGAGCTGGGGTTTTTTTTGTTTGTTTGTTTTTTTGTTTTGTTTTGTTTATTTTTTAAAGCATCCGGACATACGTCGCCGCGCTGCTGTCGCCTGCCCGGGTGGGTGCACGAAGGATAATCCGGAGTTTTGGTCGCCTGGAAAAAGATGACTGGAGAATTACTGCATTTTGACCTGCTCGCAACTGCAGAGACCACTGGTAAAATACATGGGGACTAAAAGCCTTTAGGTTTGTCACGTCGGTTTGAACCCGCGACAGAAGACACGGTTTGTGGGAGCTGTTTGGTGTGCATGTACGAGTGTATCAATGTAATATATGTACTTCTCCACTTAGTAAAACTCTCACCTGACCAGATCCCGCTCCCTCCCCCCCACCCACCCACCCAAAGATAGAAAATATAAAAACATTGAAACAAGAGATTTGAAATTTAAAAAAACTAAGTGCCATCCTGTCTTATGGTGGAGAAGTTGATATGTCTGCACAATGAGATCCAGCTAGTAACAAAGATCAACACTTTTTTCATTGTTTTTCATTTTGATGACGATGAGCATGGTTTAAAGATCAAAAAAAGCAAAATAGCTTCCAAATTTGGTACATATACGGATCTGTAACTTTTTTTTTCCAGTTTTTTTTTGTTTGTTTTTTGTTTTTTTGTTTTTTCACTGCGTCCCTTCTGCATCTCTGTAAGAGTCTGCACAGATAGAGAGGGGCGCTTCCATCCGCCCTCTTATCCATCCATCTGTCCGTCTTCACTGTCCAATCCATCCGTCCATCTGTTCATCCCTGCATCTGGACCTGCTGTGTCGGGTGCTTGCTTCCTGTTCCTGTTTCCTGCTTCCTGTCTGTCGGTGGGCGGGGCCATAGTCGTAAGCGTGAGCAGTACGCAGGGCAGGCAGGGACAGTCATTTGGCTATGTACACATTCATGGTCGGTCCATGGCTTCCAACAAACAGCAGTGCTATTTCCGAAGGTCTAGTACACACACCTGAGGAGGAAGGACAAAGACATCGACCTGAGGAACTTGAGAGAAAACTATTACAATAAAAACTAGAGAAGAAGTGCCACTACGCTTCCGTCCGAACAGTCTCGTGTAGACTTACAGATCCGTCTGATGCGCTGGCTCCCACTTTGTCCCCTGCTGCATTCCAGCAAACCTCAAAGATTCCCCCCGTCCCTCTGTAACTGTGGACTAAAGCGCCCGTCTGCAGACACAAGGGACAGAAGCAATATTTAGAAAACAGTTTCAGAAATCCTCTTTTGGATGGGGGGGGGGGGGATTCCTGCTGTTAAAAAGGCATTAAAAGGTGGAGGAAGTCATTCTAATTCAAAAAACTTTGTCAAACTTAGCAAACATCTCCTCATAGTCCTTTAGAAGTCTGATGTTCCTACACAGTGCCTTGGACCGAATAACACAGCACTATTCCAGCCAATCAGCAACGGGGGCGTTCATGTTCAAGCACGGGACGAGGGAAAGAAGCGGTGGTGACTATTTAAGGGAGAAAGAGCAGGAGCTTTGAATAGGACTGACAGGGGCAGTGGGTGAGACTGGTGGCGACGTGGAAGCGTGCTTCACAGCGCAATCGCACTGTGACAAAGGATGGGCGGCTGAGGAACAGCCAAACGGGAGGATGGAGAACAGCAAAAAATAAATAAATAGAAAAAAATAATAACAATCCACTGGGACCGACCCGCAGCTCAATGTTCTCACTGGCCCTCTTCTGTGTGGCTGATGGACCAGTAAAAACTTTATGGATGCTTTAACGGTCCACCAGGATTTGTCTAGGTAATCACAATGCAAGAGAAACCCCGGAGAGTTGGATGGCATGAAGACAGATGCGGGGGGCTGACCTGCTTCTGCCTGACAGATGGGTTACATTAGCTTCAGCCGATAAATCAGTATTGCTAGTGTTTTTGGTCGCTAACCCCAGCTGGTCAGTTAGAAAGCAGGTACACGTGTTGCATTATGTTATGTTATGTTTCACAAAATTATGGCAACAGTCTGGTTGTTTTGCGCTGCATCACGGTATCTGTTTGTACAACACATGCAGGGTTTGCGCATGTAATGTTAAAACCTAAAGTCCCCTCTTCTGTTTGCACAATCTAAACAGCTAAGACTGTAGTTTTTACTCTGATGTGTTCAGGGTCTTTGTGTGCATGTGCATTAACTCCACCTTTAAAAAGCTATTCAGAGTTTTACATTTAAAGAGATGACATACATTTTCCCTCCCATTTTCATCCTACCTGTGTATTCCAGATGTGCACACATTTGTCAAAGGAGCCACTGGCCAGATGCCGACCATCGGGGCTGAAAGCCACACTGTAGACTGGCTCCTGGTGTTTAGTCAGCGTATGGATACAGATGCCTCTTTCCACGTCCCAAAGACGAACTGTGGAGTCAAACGATGCACTGCAGGAGCAGAAGACGGGGACAAGCAGGGTTATGAGGGCGCTGCTGCTGAATCAGGAGGATGTGCGTAGAATAGAATGAGAGAAATATCTCAAAAACAGGCGCTGGAGTGTCCACAGGTACAGGTTGGAAGTTTCGCTCCTCTCAGAAATCATAATCATGATAATTATTAATTGAAATATTTTTCAAACAAATAATTCACACACACACACAAAAAAAAGGCTGCCACTGCAAAATTACTGCAGTCGTTGCAACGCCGTTTAGTCAAAATTACACCACTTTGCAAGAGGGCTCTTAATTTGAAACAATCGATAAAGTGGCGACATGGCAGCACCTCCACTGCTGGAAGCAAACAAACTTAATATACTATTTAACACCTGTGCTAATATTAGGTAAAACTGTATTTAACAGGTAGATAGTTGGGTGGCAATCCCACTGCCTCGATTTGAAATGCGCTGTGTAGCAGTAACAGTTTTTGATCTATTGTCGTTACATTCTTTAAATTAATGTTCATGCAAATTCCAATTTACGGGCTCTTAGGAATTCAAACAGAGAGCAGGGGAAAGGTGTGAGCATGTATTTCTAATTGTTGGCGATTTCATTTCCAGAGCCCAGAGTGTGAGTGTGAGTGTGTGTGTGTGTGTGTGTGTGTGTGTGTGTGTGTGTGCGCCCCCCCCCCGCCACCCTCCCCTTGTAGGATGCCAGAATTATTACAACCACATCACATGTATACAGGGACATCCCTGGTCCCAAATCTAATTTAGTGACTAGCACAAAAAGTTGGAGGCTAATTGAATTATGTTTACATGCAGCTATTAGTTGCTACAAGTTACGTGCTGTACAAATTTGTGTGTAGGACGGGTTAAGTTAAGCAGAGGGCACTTGTTTCTTTCTTGGATGTCTAGAATATATGAAATGTAATTAATGATGTGTTGTTTGTAAGAGACACACACCTGGCTAGCATGAGGTTCGCACTGGGATTGTTGGTTCCAGGGCCAGTGGGACTCCATTTGATGGTGTAGATTTCTTTACTGTGGGCCTGAAGGTCATGGACACACGAGTCCTGCTTCATACTCCAGATCTGAAAACAAACACAAACCCCAAAGCAAATAATTAAAAAAAAAAAAAAAATTCGACAATTTAATCCGTTACTTTAATTCATCGAGTTGCAGGTGTATTAACGCGCAGGCGACACTCAAATCTAATCATACACTCAATTTTTTGAGATTTCAGCTCAGGGAAAACTATAATTTATACCTTTAAGGGCTGGTAAGATGGATTTTCCTGTTCAGAATCTCCAGGCATCATAAATACATCATGCTTTTTTAATGGCCGAACACTTTCAGGTCAAGGGTAACAGTGAATAATGGCACAGGGTGTCCAATATTTCAGCAGGTTTTCGTTTGCAGCTCACCTTCAACGTCATGTCGTCTGAGCAGGAGGCTAGCAGGTTCCCTGTGGGATCCCACTTGATTGCATTTACTTCATTCTGAAGCAAGAGAAGAGATGAAGGAGTGTGTGTAAAGTGTGGTGTGTGTTTATCACAAGATGCAATTTGAAATGAAGGCAAAAATATTAAAATTTTTCTTGAGGGCATCGTGTTAGCCCTGACCCCAGATACTTAAAATAATCTCAGACAAACCAGTTTAGACCAGCTACTCATTAAATATTGACAGTCAACATGTTTCATTCTCCTTCTCTTTTGATTCTCCATCAGAAGTTACACAGTAAACACACAAGCAAACCACTTACTGTGTGTCCCTGGAATGTTTTGATGGGTCTGTCCTGTCCTAGTTTACAGACGTGGATACACATGTCTGTGCTGCAAGAGGCAAAAGTGTTGTTACTCTGCCAGTCCACGTCTAGTGCTGGAGCTGTGGGAGATGAAAACAGGGATGTTATCAAGGACAAAAAATAAACTGTAAGGCTTTACAGCTAATCCAAACCGAGTCTAAATCACAGGAACAGTGGTGGAGGTGTATTAATACCTGAATGGAAGGGAAATTGTTGTTTGGCTTCTCCTGTATGGGCGTCCCATATGATTGTTGTCTGGGATGGGACATGAACATGTACTGTTAGTGCTAACAAAGACTGTGGAACTTAACACCATTGAGATATTAGTTATCTAATTTGTTACGTTCTGAGCAGATATAGATGCTGGTGATTACCTTGTCTACTCCTGCACTGAGGATAAAATTGCCCTTTTTATTCCACTTAAGGGCAAAGATGGGACCTTTGTGTTGGCCAAGTGTGCTGGCCAGGTTACCTATGGAGCAGAACACACAGAGAGAAAACATATTTATAAAGAGAGGGATTTTATTTAATTATATTTAATTTAATCTGACAACAACTACAATGAGGAACCACTAAGGGTCTGAGCAACCACTAAAGGTCTGATTAACACAAAGCATGTAAATGGCTCATGGAATATAAAACAGTAACCTTGACAAACTGATCCAACAGCAGCACGCAAACCTGCCTCTAGGTGGCAGCATTGTACAAGGATTAACTGGGCTATCAACATACTGTACTACAGGATTAGCATTTTGGAACAGCTTCAAGGAACATCATGCCACCATCATTATTAGGGTTTACAAGGTGTTCACTTTTAATATTTGCTAGTACACAAGCGTTTATTTGGGGGGGGGATTGTACTTCAGAGAAGTGTGAAAAATATTTCCCCACAGATAATCTGGTTTAATAAATTGAAGTCATCTCACCATCCTTCGTCCATATTCTGGCAAATCCGTCATAGGAGCCCGTCGCTAACAGTGTACCCTCGCTCTGCCAGAGAGGAGAGAGAGACAGGCGTTAAAGTGTGTCCATTTGTTAGACAGAAAAGTTTTCCCACAAAGCCATTCCAGACATGTTTACAGACCCATGTTGTCCTTTGCGGCCGCAGTATTTGCCTAAAGAGTCCAGGCTGAATGAACATTTGCTGTGAATCAGCTGGTATTATAAAAGAAGCCTGTGTTTTCCATCAGCGTGGATGCTATCCAGGAAATTTTTGCCTCTGCCCTTGGCTCGGTTTTACAGCCCATTGGCTGAACTGAGGGAAAATTCCACTCTCTGATACTCCACTGCTAGATATTACCAAAAGTTATGTTTAATGCTTGCTGGGAGTTCCTCTGTGGTGGAAGTGTTTGTTGTAATGTTGCAACCCTAATTAAGTATGTCCTGAATGTACACAGTGTGCCCTGCATGTTCAATTGTTGTATGTGTATGAGTGCGATGGCGTCCATACATTCCAGTCTAGCGAGGTGACGTCTTTGTTGCTGGGGACGTCCTGTCCTCCCTCTCGTATGCAGTGTCTCAGCACCAGCTGTGTGGAGCTGCTTGTACTGTTCTCGCTGAGGTTCCAAATACGAGCCGTCGAATCACCAGACCTGAGAGAGACACAAACACAGACACAGACGTTCAAGCAAGTGTCCAGGACAACATGTCGACATTAGCCTAGCTGACTGCAATGTGAGTCTGTTACCAGTTTCGTACAGCATCTAAGGTGAAGCAGTGAGGTACTTTTTCCAATTTGATTTGATTTCTCTTTTAACTCCTCCTCATTAGTTTACAACTTGAAATTGAAATAATTTAAACAACTGCTGTGAACAAAACAACAACGCAATCTTAATAACATACCACTGATCAATTAACAAATCAAAGCAGAAAAACAGCAGCAATTAATCATTTCAGTTAATTGTTCATATCAAACATTTGCTGGTTCCAGCTTCTCCTGTTTTATAAAACTGAAATGGCATAATAATAATAAGAATACTATTGATGGATGATGAATGATATTGATTGGTATTAATATAGCAGTTAATATAAATGTCTGACTCATAAATGGCTCTGGGAAAGGGGCCTATTCTCTATTTTCTGACGTGTTGCAGATCACAACACTAATTGAAAACAGCAGCAACAGATTAATCAATAATCTAAATAACCCAAGGTTGCAACAGGAAATTAAGAGTGAAGCTGTAGCGGCTGGAAAATATTTCTGGCACAAAAGCATAGAATTCGTATTAATAGAGTGAGTCACTTGCTACATTCAGAGAGAGTAGGGGGGACAGGGTCACAGGAGAAAGGTGGGAAAGAAAAAGGCGACTCACCCTGACGCCAGCAGATCACTGACTGGGTTCCAGGCACAGATGAAGACCTCTGACTCATGGCCCCTCAAGACCATGGCCTTGTTCTGAGGGATCTCCACGTCTCCGTCCACCTCCATCAGGTCTGCGTGATTGTCTGAGCAGAGGTTGATGGACGACACACAGTTAGGCAAAGAACAGTGTTGCAATATATTGCCATCTACCTATTTTTACTGTAAATGAGTTCATACTGTTCTCAAATGACCAAAATATGCATGTGGACTGATTTTGTTGACTGTGTCAAACTATTATTGCCAAGGCTAAAGAGGAATTTTCATGCCCAATGAAAAGGCCTAGTGAACAGTAGCTTTGTTATCACAGGAAACTGCACATCCTTTTTCTATCAGTCACGTTACTCACTTGCTAAGGCATGGGCTCCGTTCTCCTCCCCATTGGCAGTATTCTCTCCATTCTTTGCGTTGCCGGCGATGCTGCCTCCAGTGGCCGATGCTGGCGCGGAAGTGGCAGCCTGCTGCTGGGCCATTTTGTCCCGATAGGCCTGCTGCCTTGTCTGAACGACGTCCGGCATCACCGCGTCAATTAGGGACAGAGACTCAATGGGCCGCCCGTCAAATAACGTTCCATCCTGGAGAGTGGGAGAGATCACAGTTTAGAGAGGACGCACAGAAGAGGGAAGAAGAGTTACCTATCTTGTTTGTGTCCCACCTCATTGATGCTGACTTCAGCCTCGACGTACTGCAGGCCCTTCTGAATGATGCTGATGAGGGCAGCAGGGGGAACCAGAGCACCATTGATGTTGGACTGGCTGATGTGACTCTCTATACCAAATGTAAATGCTGAGTGGGAGAACCCTTGAGAGGAGAGAAAAGGGGAGAGAGAGGGCAGGAGAGAGAAGATAAATACACACACACTAAATAATTTAATAATAGAAAAAATCTGTTGCTATACAGTAACAGAAAAGAATCAAAATGAATTGTTGTTACCTTAAGTTTCCATTAAAACTATTCAGGTAGCATTTACTTTGACTTTCCTTCCATTAAAAATATCATGTTCACACTCAGATTTATCTTTTCATCTTTTTTTTTATGTTTCAATTTTTTGTTTTTACAAAAATCAGTATAGGTGTGAGGGTCTCGTGAAACATCACTAGGCTGAACATTTTAAATAGGAAAAATGCAGACATGATGAAATTGAGGACTTGCAAGAATACCTGACTCCTGTAGGTATCTGTAGACCAGGAAGTTGACCTCATCACTGCTAATGCTCATCTTTACTCCTGTTACACCATGAGGTCAGCACGCACACACCTAACCTGAAAAACAAAAGAGAGTCATCGATGAGGATCCCGCACAGGCACAAGAGATGTGACCACAGTGCAACAAAGATAGGAATCTGTTTGGATGTCGGAGCATCTGCAGTTTTCAGTGGCCTAAAATGAATACTACCTTCTTAAGGAATCCGGCTGTATTTACACACACACACACACACACACACACACACACACACACACACACATACACTGAACTGGTTGAACTTTTGACACAACACAAAGGAATGTCAATGAGCAAGGTGCAAGGACACATTCCAGGTGACTACTTTGTAATGTGAATGACACAGTCAAAATTGCCATCGTCACAATCAAAGATTAAATGAGAAATCTACAGTATCATAAACTGTTGTGCGGTGTTTTGGCATCAGTTAAACCTTCAAATTTATCATTTAGACTGGATTTCCTATTTCCCTTTTTATTTTTCTTTTAACCAAAGACACTAAAAAGCAGGCACCTGCTGCCTCAATCTGTCACATGACCATTGCCTTATACGCCATATTGATCCCTCAAGAATATTACAAATCACTTCCTCTGACACACCATGTGGCTGACAAACCAGTCGGCTCCGCCCGCATTGCTGCCATCTTGTTATCTATTCACTATAGGCCCAGAATCAAGATAGTAAGTCTGCAAGTGGTGTCCTGGAACAACATTTTGATATGCTTTACATTCTGTTATTTCTATTTCACATATGAAATGTGGTACAACTACTTCTCAGGATGTGCAGTTAATTGAAGATTTGTGTTATGGCAAAGTCTAGGTCCACTACATACTATAATAATAAAAATAAAAAACATCCATCAGGATCCATCATGTTTCAAGATAGCTTCTGTCTCTTGTTTTATGAACCAAAGGATTAGGAACTTCAACTTAAATAAATAATAATAATAACAACTCAGAGAGCCAGAGAGCTAATTCCAAATAAGGACCAGCTCAAAGCCAGTTTCCCCTGAGAATAATCAGCCATGTAATGCCTGGAGCTCCGTGTCTGCAGCCCACTCTCCCGGGAGGAGCAGGCTTTCTGTGCATTTAATGGCATTACGGTGGCTAAAGTACCGTTTCCTGGGGTTACACTTCACTTCTGTTAGAGTTTCCTCCTCTGGCACACCAAAACATTTAGCACGATCCGTGGCCTTAATGTTCATAAATATTACTTCCTTTACCGACCAATAACATGATCGACAAACGGTAGATTTTCCCACAGTGATGCTACCATCTTAATTAATTACAAGAGAAGATGAGATGAGGTTAATCTGTAATGACAGCCTGAGGGGCTCTGTGTAAGGTTAGAGAAGTCGTGTCTACTCCTGTGAGCACTAACAATATTTGCTAAGCCTGTGTAGTCTAGTCAAGTCACCACTACCACCACCACAACCACAACAACAACAGACACAGCAACAGTAACAGCAACAACAACAGCAGCAGCAGACTCCATAATAAAGACAGAGGCAGCAGACTCAGCACCAATTGCATCACCTTCGCAACAAAATATACTGCCATGGCTGAGCTGTTTGGGGAGCTGCTCATGACTCAGGAGACGGCAACGATTCGTAGCCAAGACAGCAGAAGAAGAAGTGATGTTGTTCTCTGGCATGTTGGCTCAGCGATACTTATCTGTGCC
The DNA here is from genome assembly GCA_038496675.1 of Rachycentron canadum. Classification (NCBI taxonomy): domain Eukaryota; kingdom Metazoa; phylum Chordata; class Actinopteri; order Carangiformes; family Rachycentridae; genus Rachycentron; species Rachycentron canadum. The sequence goes on along the minus strand of CM076656.1, from coordinate 13,842,914 downwards.
TGGGACCCTCTGTCTCTGCTGAGAGAGGACTGTGTTTTCCACAGAGACAGCTGTCAGCTCTGAGGGTCAGATATACAGCAGACAGACAAAATAATGTAAACCATGAGGTTTGCAGCTCGGAAGTCACTGAATCACAATTACAATGTCTGCAAAAGTGGCCATTTGCTAACTGGTAACATTTTGTCATGTTGACACGAGCTGTTACCGACCGCCCTGGCAATGCAGACGTACTGTACTCTAAATGAGGCCTATTATTAAATCATAAGCAGCTGTCAGGCTGCATTCACAGGAGTTCCATTTGGCAAACATTGTGGCCGCCTGCTAACTTTATAACATGCCACACCTCTGCACTTTGTGGTCACTGCGTGTTTATGTCATAAATGTGCATAAAACTGCCACTGTTGAAAATGTAAGCGAGGGTCAAAAATAAACTGTCCTAGAAAACGTTCAACACAAGTTAATTACAAGCGACTTTGTTGGCTGCAATACAGTCACACTTCTGCAGAAATAAGTACATGACCAGAAAAGACAAGACAATTTTTTTTTTTTTTTTTTTTTTTTTTTTTTTTTAAAGGAGGTGTGAAATATCACAAATAGCTCAAATATTATTTAAAAAAAAAAAAATTAACCAAATTCATTACAAACTACTTAAAATATAGTAACTATTTTCAGTAGAGTGCGAAAGAAGCAGCATTTACACCCAAGGACAGAGACTCTACACCAAAACAGACAGAAATGACATTAATTCAGCTGAAACTTGGACAGGCATCCTTTTACTATTAGTGTACGTGGTAAGAAAAACAGCCAGTCTATTGGAATATTTTTACATTTTAAATAAATAAATACAATAAAAATCACTGAGGCAACGGCTACTAGAAAACCAAACCAACAGCTAATCGCTCACATGCAAACACACTTCCCCTCTCCCTCCCCATATCTCTCTTGGCTGTCAGTTAACCAGCTCAGGAAGGAAGGATTGACACATGCACAGTAGTACAATGTGTGTGTAGCTTACTACAGGCTTAAATCACTAAACACGATATACAACTGGTAATTTGAAGCAACCACACCCACACCACACACACACACACACACACACAACTTTGGGGCATAGTTAGTAACAATAAACGATTTGTAGAATGATCCAACACTTACAGACTTTCAGTTAAATGAGTCATTGAGTTATTCTTTGGCTTTAATCCCACTATTTGTAGTTTTTTGTTGTTGTTTTCTTGGTTATGACAGCAAGGTATGCTGCTTGCATTTGATTTTGACAACTCTCAAAGTGGGGTATTTGGGGGCATTTTTGCCGTTATTATGGTACTGAAAGTGGCAAAAGGCTTTGAATCGCTGGTAAGAACTTCTGAGGCCTTCTGAGAGAGACACCCCTGAAATTTTAGACTTCTATGTATCAACTGCTTAAATATCTTATCATCTTAAAACAAGCAACCTGTCAAATGGAGTGAGATTATTTCAAACATTTTCAGGAGTCATGTTACCATTTGTTCTGGTTGTAAGAAAAATAAATCTTGGGTGACTCCGAGACATTTGACATTACCCCAGATATTAATCTAGACTTTAGTCAAGATAAATTGCAGAGCGAGTTTCTGGAATCAGCATCACAAAAGAACCTGTCACGGCCATTAAACATCTGTGCCGTGATAAAGAAAGCTCAGAAACAAACTGTATTTCTTGAGGAAACTTCACTAGCCTCGAGTCCGTTGCTCGAGTTTGTGTTTGCAGAGAAGCAAAAAGAGAGCCACCTAACTGGAAACGTCACAAATCTGACATAGGATATGCACAGGCCAGGACAGGAAGGCTCTGTAGTGAGTGATTAAAACTGACCGGAACATCATTGGTACCGAACATCGGTGATATGGGTGAGGTGTCTGCACAGAGACCCTAAACAATTCAGAAGCAATTGCTGCCGCACCACCAGACCCAAGAACACTTTCTTGCCTCTGGCTGTAAGACTGCTGAATTCATCCTTCACATTCAATAACAAAAACACCATTTTATTTTCATTCATCTATATAATTTTTTGGCAACATTTCATTATGCAATCTTGTGTTGTGTAATAGCAATTAAATTGGATCTTGGGTAACGAGGACATTAAGGTTACGGAACATGCAGGATCTCATCTGAACCAAAAACAATAACAGTTGACTTGAGTATCACACATACAAGCCAGGAGAGGAGGCAGAATATAAAGTAAAATCACTGACGTTGTGTTTGGGTGAAATGATAACCTGCAGACTGTTGAGTCACAGATCATTCAGCCCCCCTGTTAAATCCCATCTGACAGCAGCAGGGCCTGGGGAGGACCGTAGGTTTGTAAACAGTGACGTGTAGTTCCCTCCAGCACCATCCCACTGCAGTGGCGCTGTGGAGCCACCAGCTGCAGCCTCTGTGTTGACAGTGTGGGAGAACAGAGGGGGGGAGGAGGGGTGGATGGGAGAAGAGAAGGGAATCTCTGTCTCTGCATTTCTTCCTCCTCTCTCCCTCCTCTCTGACTGCTGCCAGTGGCAAACTGGCCAGGACAATCTATCTTCAATCAAGTCACAGCTGAATGAGAGAGGAAGGGAGGAAAGAGGGGCCCACAAACGGTCAACGGTATCACAAAAATCACAATGTGACAGTGTCAGTCATGCAGCATGTAGCTTGTTTCCAAAGTGTGACATTCCACTGAGAAAGCAAGAGTGTAATCATATTGACAAGAGTGAGGGAAGGTCTGTCCTTCACAATATGAAATCAATATAAATGTGAAGAAAATTATGTTTGCCTTGGGTTATCAACCGTCATCCATAATTCACTAACTCAAACACAGTCTAATGACAAATCCAATCAAAGGTTTTAAGTCACTCAAAGAGGCGTGATAAAAAAAATAAATAAATAGATAAATAAAATATTACTACACCTTATCTGAATGCAGTTTCGGTTAGCAAGAAAACAGGAGCAATAATATGCACAGATGATATGCAGACATTAAAACTGAGCCGAATGACATGCAATTCTTTCTTCGGAGGATAGTGGACGAGGGGCAATTGTTTGTGTCTGCCTCTGCACGCATCACACTTAAAGCTGTAGGTCTCAGAATGAAACTGTGTGACGATGTTCACAAATCCATGTAAACAATTCACACGTACGAACATGTGTGCCACTTCTATAGAGCATCCTACGGAGAAGCACAAAGTTTGACAAAATGCTGCTCAAGGCTGCCCAATACTCGACCACATGTTAGTCAATGAGAAGAGTTTTAAGGTTTTGCTTGGTCTGTTGCTTGCGGGGGGGACATGGCTGCTCTCTAACAGGTTTCAAAGTACACTTATCTTTTTAAGAGATTGAGAAATTTTGACCAGCACTGTACATGTTTGCTGAGTTGTTATTTTTATTATAAATTATTTTTAATTTACAAGAGATCAAGCCAGCAAGAGCAGTTTGTGGGTTCTACTTTGCTCTAGGGCTGCACAATTAATCAAAATCACAAATATGGCCAACTGATATATTCAAATCGCAGGAGAGAAAAAACAAAAAATAAAGAAATTTCCTGAGATGCCTTTTTTTTTTTTGTGTGTGTGTGTGTGTGAAGGTAAAATGTGTGATGACGTTGTTGTGCCCAGATCCACAAATCATATTCCCCAGATGTAAAGGAATGTGCTTGTTTGGTACAAAGCCCTACTAAAATTGCATCATCATCATTTTAACATTTTTTTTCTGTGAAAATGAAATGCAAAAACGGTGAGTCTAACTGAAATACCACATATTGCAATCGCAATGTCTGCCAAAATAATTGCAATGTGAAATATCTCTTCACATACACCCCCCCCAACATCCTGGGCAGCTAATGTTACTTATCCAGGAGCCTTCAGATAAGATGTCTTGTCAAAACACAAACAGCAGGAGTAGATGAAATGATATAGTCTTGTCTGCTCTGTCTTTGCTGTTTTTTAAGTGGATATCCATGCTGTACTGTCATCTAGCTATGTGGTATAACCTGTAATTTTTTTTTTTATTATTATTATGCCTAAAAATGACAGCCTTGCACATGGTGCAGTATAGAATATCAATTTTAAAAAAAGCTCACTAAATGCAGTTGTAGCCACGCCTTCACCTTGTGCAGCCTGTAGCTCTCAACGATAACATTACATACTGACCAATGACTCACCCAGGCAATGACACCAGAAAACTGCAGCACATAAAGAGTTTCCATTACATAGTTTGTCACCCAAACTTAAAAGAATCCTTGTCAAAAGTATTTGTTTACGAAAAGCAATACTGGCTATAATATCATTTTTAAACTCAAATACTGATATCACTCTTGGCCTCCAGTATTGGTCACACTCTAATAAGATATAAATAATGAAAACACTGGGCATGTACTGACAGAGAGGGTTCTCTAGGAGCATACATCTTTTTGGCCATACCCCAATGTTTCCCAAACCAATATTTAAAAAGAACATTGCTGTTAATTTCTGCCATAATATGTGAACTAAAATCCCATGCTATTTGTGCAGCATCCTGAAATGATTTGGCACAACCGTTCAAATCAGTATGTGAATGGTCATTTTGTTTTAAAACAGTGCTTGTGCCCACAGAAGTAGCCTTTACAGCCTGGGCACTTTATTTTGTTTACGTCACAGACTGGCTGAGTATTTATACCATGAAACTGAGAAAACTCACACTCAGCAACATCACACTGTGCCGTGTGTGTATGTGTGTGTGTCTCACAGTCTTTGATAATCCACCATTTAAATGCTATGTTCTTTGAAGCCTCTCCTGCATCAATACATAAAGGAAACCCAAGCGGTGTTAGCTGCTGCTCCGATTCTCCACTGCAGGTGGAGATGGGGCTTATTCCTACTTAAAGAGTCTGTCTGACACCTGGCATTTTGGGTCTATTTTCAGGGGGTAGCTGAAGGAAATTCAGGCAGTGGAGGATGGAACTGATTTTTCATTGTGTCTCACTTAAAAATGCATCCAATTCTCCTGTCCCCAGTTGGACTCCCACATGAAAAATAGATTCTCACTTACACTGTTGCCACAAGCAGGCAAAACGTGGTGTGAAAAAAATGAGATGGTCGACTCTCAGCCTACAGTTATCCTTGGCTTTGAAGAAGCCCTGACAGAAGCACTGCAAAAGGTGCAGAACGTGGAACTGTACTACTAAAAAACAGCATAATACATGGTAACACCAACCTTGGTAACCATTTAAGAGGGCTCCAAAGAGCTGTACTAACTCTGACGAACTACCTCGAGTGATGTTACATAAATCTGGAGTTGTTTAAGAAGCAGTGACAATGGAAATGGACCACAATGTGCATGTGGTTCTCCCCTCCCCCTTTTCCAGGGTTACTGGTCTCTTGGAGTGACAGATTGCATTGGCAAGCCTAGCTCTGCCTCACATGGCCTATGTGAGGTCAGTGCGGCTAGCTGCCCGTCGGTGACAGATGGTAGCATGTCGGCCTTACCAGCTAGCCTCGCTTGACGGGCACTTAAACCTGCTCAAGGCACCTTGTGTCCATCTGAATGCAGCAGGTCAGTGAGGGCCACTGAATCAGCATCGGTTACCTCACATCAAACTGCCGTGCTAGCTCGGATTAGACAACCCTGTCTAAGTCAGAATCCCAATCACTTTAAGCATCTCTTTAGAGGGTCAAGTCTGATGCAAATAAGTCACGGTTACCGCACGGCAGTACGGGATATCGCATTGCAGGGTTTCTGTCGATGTATTTGAAGCCCACTGGCCCGCCAGGCTTAAGCGTCGGGGAATTTCGGAAGTCTCAATTGTGAACATGGAAAATGCAACGCACGCATCTGTTGGTTAAAATGTGAAAGAACATAAGGAAAACACCGGGTCGGCCATTGTCTGTGCTGCCATTAGAACAAGATGAGGCCATCGTCGGACTAGGGAGCGTCATGGGGAAAATAAAGCCAGATTCAAAGTTCAGAGTTGAGTTTGAAAACTCAGACATGATGATGACAAATTATTAGAGGTGACTTGCCAAAGCCTCAGTGCGACACGAAATGAGTGATTTTTGATTTATTATTAATTTATTATTAAGTGCGGTGTGTTATAACACCCAAAAGATTCAGACGAACGAATTTTGTGCAGAATTTGTGCAGGCTTTACACTTTTATGAAATCCTGGATTAAAACCTTGGTTTTCTGTTGTTTTGAGAGGTTTTAGTGTAGTAAGCTGTTAATCCACATACCCTTACCTAAGAACCAGGCAAGCATCTATTTCCAGTAACAAACTGCGGAGGCTATGCGACAGACAAACAGGATGAGCCAATTTATTGACAGCTGGGGGTAGATGTGACCAGGGCTGGAGTCTAGAATGAGATATGGTAAACCCCATTACCTGTGTAAGCACCCAATGACCTGCCAGTGCACGATGCTACTTTAATATAGAGCACAGCACGTTCTTATTTTTAAACACCATTTATAGAGTCTAACAAGTGTGCAAGACTTATGTACACAAGTGTCAAGCTTGAGTACAAATAGAACAATTGACGCTTCAGTGTTTTAACTGATCTTGTCGTTATTACAGTTCACTGTTACCCCAAAAAACATAATCAAATCTACTTCCTGTCCATGGAAGTGATACATTTAATTTCTATTTTTCCCCACGAGCGATTCAACTTAAAATATAATTGATTCTCTCTGTCTGTCTAAAAGGATATGATAAAATTCATGCTAGAACCTGACTTTTCGCATAGTGGCATTTTTTTTTTTTTTAAAGGTAAGCAGAGATTGTTATACTGTACGGCTGTAACTAAGCACCGGGATATATATTTCTGTATCTCAGCCAGAAATGTGGACAAATGAAAATAAGAGTAGTGGCAGAACTAATCCCATGTTCTTTCACGGAGGCCATATCTGTATTTAACTAAGTCACTTTCTCTCTCCATTCCTCTTCGACTCTTTTACTCTCTCGCTCGAGGAGTTTTGAACATCATAGTTAACCGGGGACAAGCTCTCTGCAACCTCTCCTCCCATCACACTAGAGGAGAAGTGTCTAAAATATTTGTGGTGTATTTTGAGAATGGAGGCACAGGAGTAGCATACAAACTAATTTCAAGGCAAACTGCTGCACTGAATCAATACTAGGGCCTGAATCATTGTGAAACAAAGACTTCTTTCTTCTCTCTTTCATGCAAGAGCCTGTTTGGAGCAACACATTGTTCCACACAACATCAATAAAAGTATAAACACATCCTAAAAGCAGAAGCCATGTTTTCTAGAGACTCTTCACAATTTATGTAAGATTTGCCACCCTACCAAACATCTCCTAAAACTAGCAGCAGGTAGGTCAAGGCTCTGCAATGGTATTCTGTCATTTGTGTCATTTTGTATTGCTCCTGGGGTCGTGAAAGACATTTTACACTTGTGAAGCAATTCAAAGCCTCTGTGTGGCGGTGAAAGGTTTCTGCAGGGCCATGCCATCGGGTGTGTTGTCTTTAATTCCTGGCCTAAAGAGCTCTGATTCAAAGTCAGCAAGCTGAGCTATAAAGCCATCCTCAGCACAAAATGAACACAATGTGATCACAACCACACCGGACCAATATGATCCTCTCACAACACCATTCATTTTCCCCAATTAAATTCTCGTCTGTAACACATTAATATCACAATGGAGAACTATTTCCTGTGCTATATGTAAAATGACTTGGGTCTTGTTTTCTGGTGTTGACCGACGTAGAGATGAGAGCATGCATGAGTGCTTATTGGCTATTTATGTAAATGACACACAAACACTGGATGACTAAGTAGTGCAAAAAGCAGAGCTGAGGGCTCTCCAGCGAGGAAAACAAAGCCTTCCAATAAGGCTGACCTGACATTAACACAGCCAGTTGCTAAAATAGGTGACAGAAGTAGCATTGCTGTCACAGCAAAGCATCGTGGTCCATCCACAGACCCAAATGAACAATGTCAGGCAGAGTGTCCTTGGGCATCCCAATGTAAACAAACATGAGTATCACCAAGGAGACTGAAAGCATGTATGAGTCCTGTCCTGTATTTACCATTAACATTGTTGTGTTGGTGAGTGGAGTTCACAGGAAATTTGCTTGAGTACAAAACAGGAAGACCGTGCTGTTCTTCCAATTGAAAACAAACTGAAGCTGTCAAATTTTCTGGCAGTCGCAGGTGGTTAAAAGCATGAAATTAGACTCACTTTTCTCCTCAGTAAAATAAAGACACTGGGGAGGTGAAGAGATACAAAGGGGAACAGGGCTTATGGGAGATGTGGCCAAGCAGTGGCACTAACAGGGCTACTTGTGTATTACAGAGACTGTCAAGCACCTTGGGCCATTTTCAAATTTACCTTGTTAAGAGCAGTTAAATCAGACTGTGGTGGTTTGCCCCTTCCTGTAGTACACTTCCTTCCACTTACGGTCAGAGAAAGCAAAACATCTGAATGTCAACTTGGGCATTTGCTTTACTATTTTATCAACCAAAATAGGATATCCATCAATAAAAATAATCTTTGCAGAACCACAGCAGTTACTAGCACTCTCAAAGTCTGGCCTGCTCTAACTACCAATATTTTACCTTCTCGATATTTCTGAAAAGAAGTATTTCAAGTGAAAACTGACATCGTCAAGTTACCTCACTTCTGATACATTCCTCTGAATGGAAGATACAGTATGACTGAAAACCCAACCCTATTTGAAAGACCTCATAGTCCCTTATTATCCTTCCAGAGCACTTCGCTCCCAGCATGCAGGTCTGTTAGTGACTCCCAGTATCTTTAAAAACAGACTGGGAGGTAGAGCCTTCAGTTATCGGGCTCCTTTACTATGGAACCAACTCTCTCCATGGGTCAGAGAGGCAGACACTCTTACTACATTTAAGACTAGGCTTAAAACCTTCCTCTATGACAGAGCGTTTAGTTAGGGCCGGTTTAGGTAGCTCTCAACCATTTTTATGCTGCTATAGGCTTAGACTGCTGGGGGACACATCAGGTTACATGGAGCTCTTCCCTCTCCTCTCCTCTCCTCTCCCACACTTTAAATTATCATTTTCACTATCTACTGCACCTGTTGTTTGGCCTTGGTGTCTGGCTCTCTCTCTATTTGTGTTTCCACAGATCCACCGAAGCTCCATCTATCTCAACCAACCGCCCCCTGCATCACCCCCTTCCCCTTTTACCCCTGCTGTTAAACCGACCTGCTCTTCGCTCCCAGGAACCGGTCGACCACCCATTACCCCCATTAAGCTGCCTGACTCTCCCTGCCTTCCCTCCCACCAAAAACTGCCTTCATTAACTCCTGACACCATTTCCATCTGTGCATATTCTGTATTGTTACCTGTTTTCTTGTCTGTATACAACATCTATTGCACGTCTGCCCGTCCTGGGTGAGGGATCCCTCCTCTGTTGCTCACCATGAGGTTTCTCTTTTTTTCCCTGTTAAAAGGGTTTTGTTTTTGAGTTTTTCCTCAGCCGATGTGAGGGTCTAAGGGCAGAGGATGTTGTTATGATGCTATGTAAAGCCCTTTGAGACAAACTGCTTGTAAAAATGGGCTATACAAATAAAATTGCCTTGCCTTGCCTTGCCTATTGAAAAGCCTGCAATTCATGAGCTAGCAACTCAAAGAAACAAAGAGAGATTTAGTGGGAACGTCCCTAAGTGTGTGTGTCTTATGAAAGGAAGATGCTAATTTTCCTAAATATTTGTGAACAAAATGGCAAATAAACAAGAACCTGCAACAGTAACAGACTAATAACTTATTTAAAAGCAATTATTGTGAAAGGACAAACAAAAAAGATCCGGGTTTCCTTGTCTTTTGAGAGTTATAAATATTTCATGTTTTCATGTCCAAGCTCAGAAACAAACTCTGCATGACCTCTTGACGTGAGGAGGCAGGTAGAAACAGCTCACAGCTTTATCTGGCTGTACATCACTCACCACAGTAGTAAGTATGTATGCACCACCAGTAAGTTCAGTCAGGGCCTTGTACCATAGGCTCAGCAGCTGCAAGAGAAAAGTTGGAAGACTCAGTTAGAGGACTGAATTACATTAGATAAGACAAAACAAAACAATAACAGTATTTTGGAAAGCACTTTGATGAACTCTAATTTTACCCAAACAACAAAAGTTTCACACAGTTTCTGTCTTGAGTTTCCATATAAGAACATACAACAAATGAAGCAGAACTCAACAGGGAATTAAAAGATTAATTCATGATTCCTAATTCAGTTGTATCTCGTGCTCTGCTGCCACATGCATGAGGAGTCTCATTTTTTTGACATAAAATTAATTGAAAACAACTTTAAGATGATGCGCACCAACACAATGCACATTCGTGTTGACACTGATCTATTTGAGGATGGCCAATTGTGTTAACATGTGTGAACAGCAATCTCCCAGCAAAATATAGCCAGAACAGGACTGCTAGCAAATAAGTATGACAATTGTTTTGGTTAAAATTTCCTCAGCTTTGCCAATTTTTTTTTTTTTTTTAAGGATGGAAATCCACGTCTTGTTAGGTCTCAGTGACACACAATTAGCTTTTTGTAAGGCTGCAATTGTTGATTACAGTACTACATGTGGCACCTTTAAAGCTGGTTTCAAAAGTTCACTGGGCCTCACCAAAATTCCTAGTGTAACCTTCAACATTTTCCCCGTGTACTCCTACATCATTAGTTCACAAAATGTAAAATAATCTCTGCTGTTTCTGCCAATAAATAAAAAAAAAAAGCTCAAAGAGTTGGCCAGCAGTACACGGGGACTGAATGGTCTTACCATGTGACTGACGCTTATTCAGAAGTCTGAACAGTGATTCAACCTCATAACATTTGAGCGTGTTCACTACCAATATTCACGGTGGTAGTCATAAGTTAAGTATAAGTTTTTGGTGAGACTGTGATTCAAATTTGTGGCAATTATGGCTGAGGAGATGGATTGCCAATAGTGTGATATGCACTAGAAATCACTGACCATTGTGTTTTTGTTTCCAAGCTCCTTCTCCTTCCTTTTTGCCTCCTCCCCTACTCTCTCTGACCTTCATTCCTCCTGTGCCTCTATCCCTTTAGTCATCCTTTCCCTGGATGCCTCTGTCTTTCCCTTCCCCCTGCCTCTGTTGCCTCACTCTATACAGTGTTAGTGAGTCTGTGGCAAAGGCTCCAAAGCACAGGGAGAGAGATAATGTTACCACAAAGGAAGCAGGACTAGTTAGGTGTGGCCAGAGAAAAGCATTAAAGGTTGCTGAGAGTTTGTTAGATGATACAAGGTAGGCATGTGAAACATCTGTGGCCTTTAAAAAGGGAATGACCACCAGTATATACTTCCAGGTATCCAGGGAGAGTAGTTGAGGGTGGGCTTGCGACACAAATATAAATTACTCTCACTGAATTCATTTTAATGTAGGCAAATATAAACAACTTGTTCCCTAACCCTTCTGCTACTAGATAAAAGCTCAAGGGGAAACATTGATGCATTGCAGTTTTTTTAAACGTACAGTAAATGTGTAGATTCAAGGGACTAAGAAGAAACTTGTTTCCACCACCAATTTTACTAAGTGAAGAACATGGCAAAACACATTGGCTTGGCACAGCTAGTAATTTACCTTGACTTACTGTTTTTCCCAAAACAGCTCATTTCAGTATTGGCATTGGAGCAGTTTCAAAAAATAAGTGTAAGTTAGTTTTTTTTTAACTAGTATTTTTACGAGGCAGCTAGGTAAATGCTAAGCACAAGAGCTGTAACACAGAAAGCACAACGGTTCCCAAGACAGACAAGGTCAGAAATGCATCCAGCATTACACTTTGTATGCGAAGCCAATACTGATAAATTGGAGAATGCCTTCCTGTGATGCAACCATTGTGATTTTCCATGAGATGGCCAACTGACGTCTGCTCATTCTCCAACTGGGTTCTGACTGATCTGCAGTACAACATACGGTGGCGTACTAAAGTCTGAGACTATGGGACACCAACATCCACACCAACACTCCCAGCACAGCTTTATCATTCAAATGAAATCGAATGGCCTACAGAGCCCCATAATAAAGCAGCAATGCCCTTAGTGGCAAAAAATAAAATAGAATGGTTGATATTATACTTCACCAGAGATCAGAATTTGCAGTTTTAATGGTGTAAGTGGTTCAAGATCCTGATGATACACAAATACGGAAAACACTGTGTTTCTTGTTTGATGTAATGCAAATTCTCTAAAGCCCCTTTTCCATTAGTCAAAAAACCTGCTAATATTAGGTCTTTGGATACAATCGCCATTCAGACCGGGGTCAAATACTCTGCAGACCCAGGTACTTATTGATTCTGGCTCCGAATTGCATTGATGTAAACCCAACACCCAGGCCAACATGCCAAAATTTTCCTGCTATAACATCTTTCAAAGCACAAACACTGTAAACACGCCAGTTACCTGTTCAACACAGTGCTGTTAAAACAGAAAGTCCATGGTTAAACTTCGCCAACAAGTGTGCTGCAGCCCTGGATAAACACACAATCACCCATCAAAGTGTCTCATGTGGGGGCTCTGACACTTTTACAGGAGCACCAAGGGATGAGACGTTCTATCCCTTTACAAAGCACTTAACAGCTCACACCTCCAGTGCGTTTGGGTGTGTGCTCTTGATGTGTTGCCATCACTCCATGGCAGTGGAAAAGGAGTCGATCGATTTTATTAGCGTTTATACCTGTTAATTTTGGTGGAAAAGGGGTATATTAATTAAACTGAATGACTATTACTGTATAAATAACAATTCTAAAATCATATATATAAAAAATTTGGGATGTTTGTTACTGACAAAACTCTTTATTAATTATTAAGTTATTCAACTTAATGTATAATTCAGACTTATGACTAAAAACATAATTAATAAGAACAATGACAATACTGATAATCTTTATCCCTTTTGGCAAAACATTCTTTAGAATAACAAATTACAACCATTCACTGTACTTGCTCTGGGAGAAATTACAACATAAACGTTTTTGCCATGCCAATCTGTCTCTTTATCAGTCCTCTCTGTCTGCCTATCATTTGGGGTCTGCAGAGCATGCTGCATACATGTGCCGGGACTGTGCTCACCAGCCCAAAACAATTTGTAGTCAACCCTCACCAGCCAAGCCAAAATTGATGAGGATCGTAGTTTATTTGACAGACAGTGAAGCAATGGAGCTGGATATATTCTTTTTGGTTTTTTTGTTTTTTTTCAAAAAATCCTTGGTAATTAAAAAGGAAGGATGTTTAAAAAATATTATGATAACAACTTCACTGTCGTTTTTTGCAATTGTTGCAAGACAATTTGATAAGACACACATGGCTGGTTGTCCAGTTTGTAAAATTTGTGTTTGAATTGTGTGCAAATGGTGGAGGGACACCTGACACAGCAGGGCCACCAACATAAATACACCACAATGGCAAAAGCAACACTCCATTGAAAAATTCCCTCACTTTGGATTAAAACAAGTTATAACGCTGCATCTTAAATCCCTCTTCTCGTCCATAAAAGTCACTGTAATCCATGTCAGACATTACCACAATCATAAAGCTAGCCACAACACATAAAAATCACAGCTCCCCCAAAAAGGAAGCTTATGCACCACAGGCCTTTCACTTAACAACAATGCCACATAACACGGGTCAGATCAGAAGTACATGCTAACCCCATAGATCAGTCTTCTTTTAAGACCAGCCGATCCAAAGTCATACGAGACCATCTCAGTTAAAGCACAGATCGTACAGATTTAACCCTGCATTACAGATAAACACATCAACCTCTAAAGCAGTGCTTAGCCCAGGCTATCCTGATAATAATGCAGCACAATACATCAGAGCACTGCAAGGGTCCTATGACATTTAGCTGGAGTTAAGTACACCTCGACTTTCTCTCTCATGAAGTACGCAAGCGACACCTCAACAGAGGAGAGAAAGCCTGACTAGAAAACTGCTAAATCCATGTCACACAGAGCTTGTCAGAGGGCTGTAGCATAGTTTGGGCACCAAACATCATTTCTTTACTTGCCAAGAGGAGTTTCCAGTGGTGAAAAGCAACCCTTTTGTTTTGCTTTTAACCCTAAGCTCTTAGCTAATTTTATTTTGAAAATGAATACTGCGGTAGTGCTGAACTCTGTAAGTTCACAGTTCTGGTAATTGGTTCACTGGTATATAACTGACATTAGCTTTGCAAATTTCAGGTATGAACTAGTAAGGCAAAGAAAATCTGACTGCTGACTGCATTTTTGGCCTTTCCAAAGCCCAAAACACAAGAAAAAAATGAGTAAGCATGTAAGCTGCATTAGCATGCAAGGCTAACTACGTAGCATTCAAGGTTGATGGCTGGAAATTAATCATCTGCTTTTGTTTGTTAGTTATGAAAATTTGGTAATTTAAGTCACCAGACAAGAAAAACTAACACATTCAGCAGGAAGATAGGCAGCAGACCTACACAGATAACAGCAGGCAAGTTGTCACAACTTCAGGTTTCACTTGAAATGCTTCTACTGCACCTCAGAATCACTGATCTGAACACAGCGCTCCTTTTAGAGGCATGGCCAACCCAAGGCAACAATTTTACATGACTAGTGGCTCTGTCATCAACTTGGTCAAAACCTGTGTTTAAATGACTAGTGGGTTACAACTTTCCATTTCTACAACAACTGTGCTTATTAGATCAGTCAGTGCCTTTTCATTAGGCTGCTTTCCGATAATGTTTTGGGTCTCATTTTAACTTGTATGCAAATAAATTTAGGCCAATCACACACACACACACACACACATCTATTATTATGCATATCCAACACTAAATACTATTACTACTGATTCAACTTTTGACTAAGCCTTCCGATCAGTCCATAAGAAGGGAGACTATACAGTTCAAGTTTCATATCTTTCAATTTCGGCAATAAGTGCTGTGGAGCACATGTCTGCAACCAGATCTACCAAACAATTAGAAAGCTCTGATGCAATTAGTAACTTTACATCTGTTTGTCATCTAATCAAATAAAGAAAATGTGATAAACCACTTGACATCTCTACCAATTCATAGGCATGGACTTCATTACTTCAAGGAAGTAAAAACATAAATGAAGATGAGCCCCTTGAAAACTGAACTGAAACTGAACTGCGAATTTTGTAATGTCTTCCCACTGACCCGCATCATTCTCAGATTTTAGTCACTACATACCCATAATGACACACTGCAGACAAAACTCAAACGTGTGACCAAAACAGGATTGCAGTGAAATAAAGAGCTAGAGTCAGCAGTACACGCGAAAATACAAAATCTGCATCCACAGTGCAGCTGCAGTGTGGCGTTGGCGGGTCAATCCTGTCCTGGAAGCTGCGGAATGCCCACTGTCCCTTTGTCTTTTCTTTCTGGCAACACAGGGACACCAGCTGTATTAGGGCGTTCCCATCAACCAATGAGCAAAGTGAACATTCCTCTACTGCCAAATGTGATTCTTGTGGTTTACTCAGGGATATTTGTCAGGGAAGGCGCTGGTCTTTGAGCACTCAAAGAATCTATACACAAATTGGTTCCACTGGGATTATGAGTGCCCCGTTATTAAACATACATGAACATTAAATATTAGTTAAACAGACAACACCAAAAAAGAAGCACATAAGGAGGAGGCCAAAGGGGCTGCAGCTGCAAACAGCAATTGCATAACCGGATCTGTGGAGTACCGAATGTTTCAATTATAATGTCCACACTGTACATCTGTATGAATATGACTGATGTGATTAGTAATCTGATTATCTGGTGATGGTAAAGCATGAAAAACAGAGCAGCCATTTAATGCAAGCGCAACTATAAAACATTTCAAATTTTATTAGAAAATAAAATGATAGCCACAACAAAAATGCTATATTTAAATGCTTCTAGATTAGCACAAAAGTACATAGTAAATTTAACAAAGTGTTCTACCCGACATGTATATCTTTAAGCATCTGCCAGGCCATCACAGTATGTAGCAAGATGAAGTTGGACAACACTGTGTTATAGGCTGAGCTCAGATCGTATTTCTGCACAGCTCCCCCGCTGCGTAAACACAGTGGTCTCACTGAAAACGTATCAGGAAGCTGCATTTTTTGGAACCAGCACTATTGCTGGTCAAAATGCAGTTGACAGAGAGCCTGTTACATCTCAGCTACTCCACACAGCACAAAAATTCCAGCAACTCACAAAACGCAAAATTGACCCAATCACAACAATGTAGTCTAATTTCATCAAAACTGTGGGTTATTTTATCCAAATAATTACATAAACATAATAGGAAACCTTCCCAAATGGTCTTTTAGGGCATCGCGATGCTGGATCGATCCCTATTAACTTATCATTAATTCTGTTATCATCGTCACTGGGTTATCAGTATCTCTGGTGGCTGTGACATATTCAAAGGGAATCAGATGATACATTTCACACGCTTAATTGGGACTTTCAGAAGAAGAAGCTACAGGGTACAAATAGACCCCCACCCCTCCCCCCCGTAGTGGAGAGAAAGAGCGGCTGCAGGCCTGTAAAATTCAGAGCCTTGAGGGCAAAGGGGGGGAAGGGGCACTGAGCACAGACGCATTCTTCACAATGGTGAACTTGACCCCTGAGGTTGCTACATGCACCATGTGACTGCTGTCGACGGTGTGTGTGTGTGAGTGTGTGTGTGTGTGTGTGTGGACTGGTTTTTATATCCTGGTGGGGACTTCAGCATGAATACAGGATGCATTTTGTCAATGAGCTGTTCCTACAGGGATCGTAAAGCCAGATATGTTCTATATTTTCTTGGGGGGAAAAAAAAAAAAAAAACACTGAAACACAAGTAAACATAAGGCAACCCTATATCCAGACTGTTGACCTATAACTTCCAACACATCTTTTAAGTATTGTTAATTTTGTCCACCCTGTAAACACCTACAGAACTGAGTTAGCTGTGAATTTAAAAAAAAATATTTCATATAACTTTCCTGCAGACCAGAACATTGAGAGCAAAGTGATTCCATGAAATAAAAGGAAACTGGGGCTGGAAGCAAATCTACACTTACGAACTCATTGAGAAATTCTGGATCAGGCCTTGTGCCCCGCCCACCACGGCTGCTTGCACTAAATTGATCAATGATATCCACATGTTTGAACCTTAGTCAGACAAACACTCAGGAGTTTGTTTAGGAATTTTTTGATGCACCAGAATGGTAAGCATAGTTATTTGGTTATGTTGTTTGTTGGCTTTTAACTGGTAGTGGCTGACACAGTGTTAGTAGCTCTGCTAATGCAAACTCGCGCTCTCTGTACTTTCCAGTTACCACTGAGAAGCAGTGCATATCAAGGTGGTTAGCAATAGAGGAAACTTTGGAGACTCAGCCACAAGTATCCGCCTCATACAGAACCAGACTCAGATGAGTACCTTGCTGTGGTACCAAAAATCAGCGACTGCAGGTGTCCAAAATAAAAGACAATATGCAGAAACAGAGCCATTTGGACTATATCCAGCCCTTAAAGAATATTTGGCATCTGTTTACATACCAGTCTAGCGCAAAACTTGTGAGTTCAACACCAAATTAATTTTCTTTACTCGCCAAGAGGCGTTTCCATTGGCAGTAGACAAACCTTTTGTTTTGCTTCTATTTCTTTAACTTGCAAGACTTACTAAACAGCAGTTACTGCTAACATTGGTTATATCGCAATAGCAAAACGTCCAAATAGCTGATAACAGTAGTAACCATTACACCACTGGGCCTCACTAGCTCACCATACAGCAATATGTTGTTGATAATGGCAGAATTGTCTACTTAAAGTAATAATAGAAACTAATTTCTGACTGACGAATAATGCTGATTTACATATACCCTTACTGCCCTTAATTTAGCTTTACAGATTGACTACACAAGTTACCTCTGAGCTCCTAATCCTGAAGATCTTGGTTCATAGAAGAGGCTATTTCACACAACAGATGCGTTGAATTTTTTTTTTCCCCAATTTTATTTCACTATCTTACGGCAAAAATCAACACTTACTGACTTCATCTCCATTAACTTGTTAAGATTAAATTGATTCAATTGATGATTACCACAGCAGCTTTTGTGGTTTGAAAATTATCCTCATAATCTCTTATATACCAATAGATAATCAAGGTGCTCAGTGTCTTACCAAATAATTAGTTTTTATGTTAAATTATTCATTTATGTAATAACCACACAATATCAGCTCACTGGGTGGGTTAGACAAGACGAGTCAGACAGGTTTTGATTTAACTCTGACCATTTTTGAGGTTGCAATTTGCGGTGTTATTGTACTGCATTGGATTACATAGCTTTGTGCTGAGAGTATTTATGCCACACCTCCCCCTCCAACTCCACCATGACAATACACAGTATTGTATTCCAGTGAAGGGGACTGGGCCTGGTAAGCACACAGTCAAAGTTGCTTTAAATGGGGATTATGTTGATTTTATGGAGTCATTGTTTGACTTTTAGCATAACATCACTAATTCTCAGGTCAATTTAATTTAGGCAATCCTTCAAATTATTATCATCACCAAAATTAGCCATACAATGTACTTGTGGAGGCATTATAATGAATGATGGCTTATATATCTTCTCATCTGTGCACATATACAGGATCTGAGGCTGTTCCATATTTGTGTCTCTTCAGCTCTTCATGTCAGGCCATTACCTAACTAAGGAAGACATTTTCACTCACTGCACTTCTTTGTCCATTTTGTCTGTTCTTTTTCAATTCACAACACCGTCGAGCACTGGTTACATAACTGTACTACTCCGCCACACTTCCTCTGTGATTTAATAAGGCCAACTAATCAATGTGTCCTGTGTAGATAACATGACTCAGCTGCCTGCTCTGTAACTAACCTATTCTTGGGTCCTGTGCTCATTGTTTGCTCAGGGAAGGCAACATCAAAGTCAAATTAGGATATACAGCATATACTAACCACGTTCATGTTATATCTCAAAGACCCCTCTGGTCACATCTCCATTTCCTCTCCATCTAAATTACCATATGAAACTGTTCAGTGACTATGTACAGACAGAGACACCACAGATTACTCTCACTGCCCCATTTTAAATTCTGTGGCTGCTACAGTATGGCCATTAATAGAAACCTTCCCTGCAGTTCAGTCAGAGAAAGGGACCAATGTGAGGATGGTCAAGACGCTGGTTAAAAAACACTGACCACAACCATCAGCTAATCACATTTCTATGCATCTTGGCTTCCCCACAAACTGTAAAATGTATAAGCTAATTAATGGCATTGGCAGCCCATTTCAACACTTCACCAGACTGAAAAATAAAATTGCCACAGGCTAGATGCATCCTTTTTACACTAACTAACCAAAACACTGTGGTGTCATGATTTTACTTCTATTAATGCCGCTGGAACCACCAATATACAACACAGACGGTTTCATAACAAGTTATGTTTCGCATGTGCACAAACAGTTGCTTTGTAAGGATCCGCAAACCACTGTCACTGCCCTAGGCCACTAGCATCTCAGACAAATTAATCGTCTGGCATTTCTCCAGCCTCCATCGGATCCACCGTTGGAATTGTGTATACAACAGTTAGCAAAAAACAATCCAGCCACAACAAGCACCTCACACTAGCATTCCTATGATACACTCAATATCAACGCTGGAAATAAGCCACCATTAGCAACATTTGCCAAAACAAACATCAACAAAATAATGTGATTGCCAGCAAGTTAGGTAACATCATGATGTCTATTATGGCCGGTAGCTAATGAAATGAATGAAAGGCAGTTCCAAGTCAAGCTGGAGCCTTTTAGCAGCTAGTAGGGTTGTCAATCTCGGCAGGAAAGAAAGGAGGCGAGAAGAAAGAAGAAAAAAAAAAAAAAATTTAAAGAAAAAAAAAAAAAAAAAAAAACACAAAATGCCACTAAAAATTAGAAAAGTTTATTGATGTTTCGATCTCCACTGGCCAACCTGGATCCAGCATTCCCTTTGGCCACTTTGGTATTTTCTCTACTTTGCTGAGGCCTTTTTGACAAAAATTTGAAAGGTCTCTTTCACCTGAACGCTGCGTGCTGCACCGTGGGGTCCCTGTTTCTTTGTAGATGTGGGGGGGCGATCAGCGATTTAACACTGAGGTACTCAACACACACGAAAAGCCAAGCGCAGCCAGACCTAATCAAAGAACAGAGGAGCTTGAATTGAAACACATACAGAGGTGTGGCTTTGTTCTCTGCTGAAGATGCCACCATATATTTACATAGAAAATATATTATTGTTTTAAATCTTGTTTAGAGAACTTTTAATGACTGTAAATGGTATCACTGTCGAGTTAGTGAGGCAGCCTTGTTTACTTCCAGCCCATTCTCTGATGTATTCTGATATCAAAAAGATGGCAGACGTACTATAGGGGCAGTCTGGCTTAGAGAATGATTTGCCTTCTCCTCTCAGCCTGAGAGCATCACTACACTGAACAGATAAAAAAAAAAAAAAAAACACCAAAAATTTTAGTGAGTAAAGAAAAACACTACATCTGCTATGTGAATGCCGCCCACTTGAGGATGGACTAAATGTTGGAAAAAAGCACTTAGCACCATAATTCCAGAGCACAAATGACTACAGCCTCCGAGATGACCACAGAAGTGAACTGAACCACCCTGACATTGACAACAAAAAGCCAAACTTTGCAAGCGGCACACTTCATTGCAGGACTATCATCCATAAACAATTTGATGTGTATACCATTCAGGCTAATACATGCCTAAGACATTATGGAATAGCTTCACATTGTAGAATTGTGAGTGACATACAGAATGACAAACTGAAGACCAGTGGTTCAAGTAGGGACATGTTAGATGCTACGCGACAATCAGCTGCTCAGACATTACAAGATAGATATGCTATATTTACGTGTAATTATATACCAAGACAATAGTTTAAAATATAGCTAACCAGCTTATTAATTATGATGATGAATGTTAGTGGACTAACTGTTGCAGTGGAGCAGGGGGAAGCCCAACACATGTTGCATAAGACTGACCAACTCATTTATCAAACCTCTCAATCAAACAAGGGCATAACATGTGCAAGCATGACCATGGTGTTAATGTAAATAAGTGGTAAATGGACAGCACTTGCATAGCACTTTCATAGTCTTATTGATCACTCGCGCTTTAAAATGGAAGCCACATTCACCTGTTCACACACAGATTGATACAGCACTTTATACTACCACTAATACTAATATAGTGCTTCTACCATACATACCCACAGTCATACACTGACGTAACAGCCATCACAGACAATTTGGTGTTCAGTATCTCGCCCAAAGACACATCAACACGCAGATTGGAGCCATGGATCGAACCTCCAACCGCCTGATTAGTGGACGATGGACACAGGACAGCCTTTTTACTCAGGCTGAGAGGAGAAGGCACTACGGTGCTCGATCTACAGTTGAGAGTTTGATGAATAAAGATGGGTTCTGTAGCACAGCAAACAGCTGGTGAAAGCTTGATGTTGTATTCTTGTATGGTTACTAACAGTTCCATAAAAGTGCTGGTGCCATAATAACAGTTAAATAAAATAACAGTTAACTACTATAAAATGAAAAGAGGTGTGATCATCAGGTGCAAGATAAGAATATAAACTTATCCCATTCAGCTAGAATGATGTGAATTGAATTTTTGTTTCCAATAGACAAATCCACCCAGCTTCTGTACTAGCTACTGTTTCACAATCCACTACTCCACAATATATCTATGCATAAGACATTTCTTTTATCAATTGAGGAGCTGACAAAGGACACATGGGTTTCTATTACCAAGCTAGACATGGCCTACAGCTGCACCCAAGACAGTTCGAACATTCATGTCATGAAGATGTACCAATGAGAAATTTGTTAGCATTTAACAGCTACAGGTTACATCCAAGGGGCACAAAATGACTTTATGTTTCCGTGTTTGGCAGGTGTTCTTGCTTGACACACTGATCCAGCCTCAATGTACTAGCACAAAAGAGTGAAGGATGTGTTACCTCACATCAAATTTGCACTTGAATGAACCACAAAGACTGACAGCCAACTCACTGTTGACACGCTTATATGTTGCCCACCTGTGAGAGAAGAAATAACTGTATAGTTGAGAATGATCGAAATCCCTAAGAACTGAGTAAATAGTCTTTCATGCAGACAGAAAAGTATAAGGTATATATCCAGCATCAACCAAGCAATTATAAGTTAATAGGGGGCCTAAGGACAATAATGCCATAAAAACCAAAATCTACAGGCAGCCATTGACAGCAGATGTTTTGCTTCTGCATCCATGTTAAAAACCATTATTATAGTGCTATCCAATGTAAATAGTAAATTTCAATATTGGTACAAGCTTGAAAAATCCAATCCTGATCGAGATAAGACAATGAATAAAAATATTACATAGGCCCAGTCTCTCTTTTTTTAACCATTGGTAAAAGAGCATGGTTTATGTGTGATATTTCATTTCCTTTCCATTTCATTCTATTATAATATATATTGCTACCTCAGAACACCACCTCGCACATTGCTATTTATATAACCCACTTTATATATTAGCTGCAGTGTTTGCTCAGAACAACATAGGCAAACAAACCATGAAGGCAACAGGCTACCAGAAAATACCCCATTGAAATTAGAAGTTGTGTGTTCAAAGCAAATAACATGACTTAAATTTCAATTAGTGCCTAAAAACGCCTTAACCCAATTAGCAATTAGTAAATCAGGCTAAACAGCGTGTATGTTACCAACCCTTTGCTTCCTAGCACAGATACTAAAGGCTTATCTGGGACTGGTACATTGTGTCATTGAGTTGAGCTTCACAAGGTTGGCAAGTGGCCCTCCTGGGTGTGTGTCTGTGTGTGAGTGCCTATGTGTGTGTGTGTGTGTGTGTGTGTGTACGTGTGTTTTCACCCCTCCCCCACACCACCCATGGCTTTGGAGCAACCAGCTGCAAAGCACTCTAGTAATCTTTGAATAAGACTGACACAAAGGTGATAAAATAAAACACATTGCCATATTTACTAATCTACTGTATGATGTAGAAAATCATGGTTACAGAGCAACAATATCTTAAACACTGGTAATAACTATGAGGTTGTAAAGTACACCTTAGACCTCTAAATCTAACTATGGTACAAAATCATAACTGTGTCTGAACAGTTTCAGTTTTGATTTACATTTGCTGTAGTTTTTGTTGCAATTTCAAACAATACTAACACTAAAGCACTCATAAATATAGATATAAAGTGTAGTCACGCAAAAAGTGATTAAAGTAAGCGCCTCATAAAAGCGTGAATCCACAATAAAAAGTATGAACATTAGCCAATTAAAACAAAAACAAGCTCATTAAAAAGTTAGGTCAGATAGCCGAGTTACATAAATTACATTTGAGTTTATTTCACCACAATTAAATGTGTATTTATAAAAAATAAAAATAAAAAATACTGTCTTCATGTTTGAAAATTATCACTAAGGTGGCTTTAATTCAAAGCTAGCAGTAGTTGCAGGAAGGAAGGGCGCGCTCACAAATACAAACCACGCACGAGAACTGCCCTACGAACACATGCACGCCGCGCGCGCCTACTCACGCGCTGACGCTTGCCCATCCCCCACCCCCGAAAGAAAATACAAAAATAAACGTTCAAAACAACACAATAACCGGCCCAAACCTTGCATTTACAGTCACGCGGCATCGCTCTGAACTTGGGTATAATTTATAACGGCAACAATGGCGCAAAAAGACGATAAACACTCACCAGAAGCTCCAAATCACACAAGGGGGGTGCCTTCTCCTCTGTGCTCCTAATATGGAATCTCCTCCTCCTCCACCACCGTTGTTTTCTAGCTCTAATTAAACCTCGAAAAAAGCGTTATAACGGCCCTCAGACCCGGCCAACCGGTGCTAGGAATCCCCAATGACCGATGTGTTTTGGATACACGGGCACATATAGTGATAAATCCCCTTGAAAATGAGCTGGATGGACAGTTGGGTCTGGATTGTAGGTTTGCTCGCTAGTAGAGAAAAGAGCCAAACGGTTCAGTAGCAGCCAACGGCTTCAGTCTGAAACACAGAGCTGCTGACCTGGCAGGCGAAAATGAGGTAGGCCTGAGCTCCTCTGCAGGAAGCACGCTCCAGTCACATAAACATCAAAGTGGGTGTCGCAGTATGGAAAAGAAGAGCGGGGTTGGCAGAAACTCTACAAAAACAACTTTCAAATGTGACGTTAAAATTCATTTAAGACCAATGTGACTTTTTCTTTTTTCTTGTCATATTAAAACTAAAATATAGCTATTTTTGGATTGCAGCTGCAGGCATGAAAAATCTGCTGTAAAAGAAAAAAAGAAAAGAAGGTATATTTAAGTGCAATTATTTATTAAGTATGAAACTGAGTAGTAGAGTAGTTTTTATTTTTATATTTGAGTTATTTCATTCCCTATATAGATAATAGGTAATGGTTTTTAAATTCAAGTCTCACAGTCTGGTAAACACTGATCACAAAGAGAACATGGCAAATACTGTAAACACGTTATTTTCAGTTTTCAGTTATTTTCTCCTTTTCAAAAAAACATACCTGAGTCAACTGACTGCAAACTTGCCTCCGTTTCAGTGAATAAAACAGTCCGGCCAAGCAGAACAGTTCCAGGTTCAATACTGAACCAGGGAAGACCAATCGACTGTTATTCCTTCCTTTATTCCTTTATTTGTCCCACAGCGGGTTGGCAGTGTTGCAGCAGCAAAGCTTGCAAAAACTAAACAAAACATTATAAAGTGTTATCATATTAAGTTCGAATGATGGAATAATGAAAGGATATAAACACAGTTACTATGAGGAGTGTGAAGGTGGCAGAATAAACCATCCGAAGTACTTGTCGGCAGGTTGGATAGCTTCAGAATCCCACATCCTTCCAATGACAGATTGGTGGCGTGTGCATGTGTGGCCATTTCTGGGCCCTTTTGGACAACGTCATCCCACTATATTATTGATAATAAGAGCCCGAGTTATACCGCCATTGCTTGTTTACATTGAACCAAACAAAGCCAGCATTAATGATTCAGATAGCATACCCGGGTAATTTTCATAAAACAATGATCCGACATTCGCTATGATAGACCAGCTGTGTGGAGATTTGAGAGTACATTGGATTTCTTCTTCTACTTTTCTCTCTCTCTCTGTCTCTCTCTGTCTCTCTCTCTCTCTAGCACTCCTTTCATATTTGTTGCACAGCTATTTGTAGCTCTTTTCATATGAACCACCAAGTGCTTTATGAATGTGTTTCCTGGAGAAACTGTGAAAATGTGTCCCATTATCCACATTATTAAACCATCATCATATCATTTCATCCACCTCGTCGTGATGACAAGCTTTTCACTCCACCTTAAAACGTGGCTGCTCAGAACAACTGTAAACATTTCATACACTGTCACAGACCTAGTTCTGGTAGCGTATAACCCAATAAAGTATAACCTTGCTCCAATTAAAGTAGGACACAGCACAGAATGTACACTTTACCAGCACTTTGGTTTTAATAATAAATAATTATGTAAATGGAACACAATTTGGCCTTGTCAGGATCAGAATCAGATTTATTTGTCGCCACTAAAATCTAGTTTAGTTTTGTCCTCCATCAGTTACTGGTCATAGTGTGCTGAACTGGTACTGCACTGTAAATCTCGATCATGCTCGGGAGAGGCTGATTCATTGGAGTGAGGCCTAACTGTCAGTGTGGAAAACCATACGATCAATAAAAACAATGAAAAATGATTGAATTGGATGGAAAACCACATTTTCTGCCAATTAAAGTGATTATACTACGTTACACTCAGTTTACATTTGTAACATTTGTTTATGCCAATGAGCAGATTTATATATATATATATATATATATATTGCAAATAGTACCCTGGGCATTTTCGGCACGGTTACACTTCAATTAGACCATTATATGTTTTCAATGTAACAGGGGCAGCAGATTAAATAAATCCAAGTGGCACTGCAGCCGTCAGTGGTGGTGGTGCTAGAGGCGGGGGTGGTGGTATCATAAACCACACAATACAAGGAGAGGCAGGAGCAGGAGGCTTTTATAGAGAGATGCACAAGACACACTTATATTCTGCAGATGTAAACAACGAAGAATAGACAGCTACTCACGCGTGCTTGTTTGCATTAACTGAAAGCATATGCTCATCAACATGCACACACACACACACTGCCGATAAGACCCATCTGAAATAAACACACAGACAGACAGAGAGCCCTGGGGTGGTGCATAGAGTGAGCTTTAGCGTGGCTGTAACAGAGGAGTGGAGGATGGATAATGACTTTTATACAGGGGTGACATCAGTGCATTTCCTCAGTCTGTAGTTTCACATGCCACTGTAGCACAAGGGGGCCCCCTACAAATTTGATGGCGGGAATTGCTTTACATTCCTCTCATTTAAACACTCTAATGCTTGTTCCCGTTTTTGTTTTCAGAAAAAATATGTCTATCACTGTGGCAGTAAGTAATTTTGCTGCTTTTGTGGCCCGTGAATAAAAAGAAACACAGGGGTAGAAACAGTTCCAGCGAGGCAAGTTGTAAAGTGAAACACCTTAGGGTGCAGCAGACCACTGCCAGGGTAATGGCTTTATGGGAAACCACAAAGCACCATCTATATGCAGCACTCAGCCTCAGTGTTTTCTTCTTCCCTGTTCATTCTGTAGCAAACACATCACCCCTACCATTACTATCCAGTGGTGTACAACTTAAATAAAACAACCTAAGACTTGGACTCAAACAGGGATGCATTTTACCATCCAGAAATAATTACTCTACTGGCTACTGTACAGAGTCAACAAGCATACTATTAGTACTCTTGCATTAGCACACAAAGTATAAGTGAAGGTAAATTGCAAGGTTCCCATGCAGCAATCCAAAAGCAAACTACATCATCCTGAGCTCAATTATTAAGTAGAAATAGAGGTGAGCTAATTTGATTACCTAGATAAACCAAATAATGGGGATGGGTACTTTTTCTCTGTGATGGTAGCGCAGTTGGCAGGGTTTACTAAAAGTTTCGGCCCAATGCTGTTGCGTTTAAAATAAAGCATTTGAAGGAACAGTTCAGCATTTTGAGAAGTACTCTTGCTTGTCTTGCTGAAAGATGAGAAAATCAATACCACTCTAATGTCATTGCCCTAAATATGCAACTAGAGCAAACAGGCGATTAGCTTTGTTCAGTAACGAAAACCAGCAAGCCCCGACTCTGTACATAAACATAAATGCAAAAATGAGTTATGCACGTACATGGCATTGGTTTCCTTTGTTCTAGACAAACTCATTTTTTTGCAACTTTAACTAATTGAAATATGATCAGTGTTGGCTTAAAGTGAACCCCTAGGCCTTAAGTCTAAAAGGAAAGGCTTGTAGATCATATGTCATCATCAGTCAGATCAGATAATCCGATAATCTAGATCCAGTCACAGATCACATTGTTAATGCCAGGTGGTAATAGGGCCTTCAATATTACCAAGCCACTGTTAATGTTATCAATAGCAATTGTGCTTTTATGTACATAGTTACTTTCCACCACTGTGTATGTACAATATTTTAATTTGCATTGTATACTGTTTTATGGCCTATTGCAATATAATTTTACAATTAATCTATTTTAGCACATGCACATACTTTTAACTTTAAAAATAACATGAATGTAACAGAACTAGTTACAAAAGAATGACAATGTGGCATTTATTCTCTCTGTTGTGTGTTGGAACCAACACACAACATGGAGAGTTTGAACCAAGAGGTATTAGATAACAGCAAAGACAGCAACAGGAATCCTGGTTTCTTTGTGCTTACCTGGAGCGTAACACTATGACTTACAACCTGTGGCTTCTCCTTTGAAAAAGATACTGAAGCTCAGTTGTATCACTTGTTACATACGCAAAGGGAAAGCAGTGAAACTTCCATGACAAATAAAGTGGAGCAGAGAACAGGAATATATTAATAAAATTAGAAAAGACTGAATGGCAGTTTGTTGTGATTGAACAGCATTTTATTGTAAGGTTGTTTTTGACAAAGTGTTGCATAGTTGTATGTGTATGTGAGATCTGTGTGAGCAGCAATTGTGTGTGAATGGTTGAGTAGGATTGAAAGCACATTTGCTGTCCTGTACATTCTAGCACACACACACACACACACACACACACACACACACACACACACACACACAGACAGACAGACAGACAGACAGACACACACACACACACACACACACACACACAGACAGACACAAACACTAATGCTTCAAATAGAGCCACACACTTACAAATAGAGGTACAGTAAGAAGAGGGTTAGTTTTATACTTTTCGATATAAAAGAAATGTTATGAGCCTACTTGAAACCAGATATGTGGTTTTTTAGCCATGATAAAATATTAAAGCGGTTTAATTGGCAGGAATAAATCACTCCACCTTTCAAATTGAACAGTTATACTCATTCTACTCCCAATAAAATTCTGTGTTTCTGCCCTGGTAATGTTGTGAAAGAAGAAAAACACATCTATTTCTTTCTGTTTTGGTGCCTCTTCCCTCACTAATACATTTGATCTAAAATAGACCTGCATGAAAATTTCAAAATTGATAGTGTTAGTTGTAGTTTGAACCTGCTCAGTTCAAATTGGCAGACATAGTTAGCAACAAGCCGATGTGAACCATTTCACAGGTTGGAGGAGACCAAAAAGAAAAAAAAAAAAATCAATATTGGATTTACGTAAGTGTTGTGTCACAAATGCTAATTATAAGCAACTGTTGGCTTCTGAGTGCAACATATTAACATAAGGAGGAGTTAAAATGCCAGGTGGACTAGTTCTGCATATGCATTGCTTGTGCCCATTTTGGGCTATGTGCATTCATTTAGAGTGGACATCCCATCCGTTAGCAGTGCCCTCACTTTCCATTGCCCATACTCCTGTCCTACTTTCTCCCTAGTTAACTCAAGAACACACACGCTTTTTGGCCACATTTTTCAGTCATTGCACATCCAACACTAACGGCCTTGGCCTTTAAAACCCATACCAGCATTATACTATAGCTGCTTCAAAGGACATACAATACCTCACTCCACCTCTGGCATATTTAGCACTTTGACAATGACAAGGTCTCAACAAAGAATGAATCCATAATACGTCTTCATAAGACCTTACAGTAATGGCTGTTCTGTGCACATACTGCTATAATTTACTCTGCATGGTGGTGACTGGAATAGTATGGTTGGCTGTTTCTGTTAAGTGATTAAATTATTTACCACGGCAGAGGAGGAGAAAAAAACAGATATTATATGAATGTTGTGTATGTGTGTGTGTGTGTGTGTGGGTGGGGTGGGGGGGGGGGGGTTAATGTGGCTGTAGAAAAACAGAAAGGAACAACTTGTATCTTTTTTCATATACTGTGTGTTGTTGATGTGTTGGTGTGTTTGTGTGTGACTCAATGAGGGAGAATGGCATGGTGTGTTCTGCCTCGTCAGGCTGATAAGACAAAGAGAGGCTGGTCGCCTTATTATCCTCATCGATCCCAGCTCACATTAACATTTACAACTAGGAAATCCAGCTCAGACAGTTAAAGACTCTCCTGAGTGGAGGGGAGAGGGAAATACAGAGAAGTGATCTCAGAGGGTGGGGTGGGGTGGGGTGGGGGGCACCAATAATAAATCCCACAGTGTGCAAACAAGCCTATGTTATAAAATCTATCCAATGTCAGTACCAATGATTTTGGCTGCTTATAATGAGAAGGTTGTTCCTCTGCAAGTCAATATACCAAAATACTCCAAATAACAAAGGAGAGAGATAGTAAAATGTTGGAGACATTCTCACTAAAGGTTTATGTCTAGAAATATTGTAAAACAAGGAATTGAAGCAGTTATTTAGCCACACTGGCAGCATTGCTTGAGGTATTGCAGTGTATGAGGGTCCACAAATTTGGTTTGGAGCAAAATGACAAATATTGGAACACAGTTTGGTTTGTGTGTTCTCCTCACAATGAACAGTATTCAAAGACAGTGCACTAAGCTTTAGCTGCTTCTCTGCTAATCTGCAGCTCGCACCGTGTCTCCTGTGTCGATACAGTGTTTTGCGTATACCATGCATGTGGAGGCGCACCATGAAGTCAGGTGTAAACTGACTTACAAGCAGTCTGCTTGCGATCAGATCACCCAAGATCTACTTTTGTGCTGGGTATGAACAGGACCAAAGAACACCCAGCTACACTTCAGGGGAAAGTTGCGAAAGGCTCAATTTTTCACGCAACAGCTGAACGAGAGCCAATTCAGGCCCAGCCCATGTTGTAATTTCCAGATAGCGACTAGCTGTAGCCTCCAATGTGCCCTGAAGACTCTGGGCCGCCCAGTGGGTATATTACCTCTTGTCTTGTAAACGCGAAGACGAACAAAACGCTTGTCAACTAACAATCACCACCACCTGCTCTGGGCTAGAAACTACATTTGGCAGCAGATAAAACTTACAAATAGCCCCTTAAATGGGTTACCATGGGCAGCCTGTGTTAGCCCTATGAATCACAGGCAAGCCTCATAAGTTAAGACGCTGGCAACTGTCTCTGACAGAACTTGTCTGTTCATAAGAGCTTCGGGGGTCTTACTCCTTCCTTGGTAAAGTACTCGGCATTGAACATGCTGCATTCATGGCATCCATGGTGTTGAAAGGTGCACTTTGTGCTAAGTGCAGGAGAAAATTGGCTTGTACATAAGAGCATATGTGTGGGTGTGCATGAATGTGCGTTACATTTAATGGTCCTGGTTTGGGGGTTTGAAGATATCACCCTATCTGTGTAGTGCCTGTGGGTATCCTTTTAGGCCTCAGTTTGACCCTGTGTTTTGCCACTCAAACAGCCTAGCACTTGCTGCTGCTTGTTAAACACACTGCTTTGAGTGCATGGTAGTAACTGAATCAACTCAGATAAATGGACCGATATTTATCACCTTTTATCATCGGGGCTATAGTTGCTGGACAGTAAAACAACAATGTTCAGGGAGATTTTAGTAAAAAGATCTAATAGATTAAGATCAAGGGATAATAAAACCATGGCTGACAACCTTTAATGTAGACCTCTGTTATTCACCAGTATTCCCTGTGCAGTGTGTCTGTTTCTCACAGAGCTATAATACAAATATCTATTTTGGAAATCATGACAAGAGTATAAAAAGAATGACTGCAACTGTAAAGCCACTGACATCGTATTGGTCATTAAAAGTCAGTGGCAGGGGGTTTCAAATCTAGTTTATTTTTACTCTGGCACACAAAACTGACAATGCAACTATTTTCCATAAAGCAAAGAAGTCATGTGAGGAGATGATTTTGAATATGTGGGAGTTTAACCACCAGCCTGTCAAGTTTTTATATGTAAACAAGACCTCTGTCACCGAGCTGTAAAATTGTACTGTTGCTCTATCAATCACAGGCGACATCCCCAACGACATTTAGACATTTACTAGAACACTGAGACAGTTAGACTCAAAGGAGTGACCAT
Source organism: Rachycentron canadum (assembly GCA_038496675.1). Lineage (NCBI taxonomy): Eukaryota > Metazoa > Chordata > Actinopteri > Carangiformes > Rachycentridae > Rachycentron > Rachycentron canadum. The sequence continues at coordinate 13,811,409 of CM076656.1, read as the reverse complement.
ATCAGGTGAAGACATGAACGACATGCCTGTTCTCAGCTCTTATGACAGTTTCTGTATATTAATGAAATGAGAGATATACAGAACTTAACATCCTGATACAATAGATTACACATATCGCACATATGTTTCACACCCTATCAGAAGGCAAATGGATTTATTTGTCCACAACAGTGTCGGTGATGCAGATTTTGATGGGTGACTAGTCTGTAGACTGTGTAACGCAGTGCCAGGATAAATGGAATGGAATTTATTAGCAGTATGTGAAACAACAGTAAGTGTTAACATTGTGGTGTCAACCTTCAGTACTAAAGATCCCAGTTGTTTCAATGGCATTTGAAACTACCTTTAGGCTAAGTTTAACCTAGATGTCTAGACAAGATACATTTTGACTTGCAAATTATGAACTCATCTCGAGCTGGGATATTTATAACAGAAAAAAAAAGACTTTTCAATATCAACAGAGTTCACAATAAAGTAACTGAAGAATGTCACCTTTCTCCATCTGATTAAACCATTCACTACCTTCCTCTGTAATAATAGTCAACATAGTAAATAGATAAATGGAAATGGATGTTTTGGGTATAGCATGAATACAAAATATTTCACCAAAACTCTTTAGAACAACAGAACTTTTGAACTGCAGCTACATCACAAGCCCATGTCTAATTGTATTAAAGTATGTGTGAGTGAATCCTTGCTCTAAGAATGCTCATCTTGATATAAAAAAAAATATTTTTGATACAAGGTTTTTCATTGATTTCTATGCCTACACAGTGTACTTGAGAGTTGAGAGAAATGTTTTCAGCTCTCATATCCCAGGGGTAATGTTTACACAGGGACGAGCTAAACAAAACAGAGCAGAAGGTGCTCTGTGTGTAAAGCCAAGCCTCAGCTGAAAGACACAAAACGTGAAAAAACATTAGAGTGAAGAGCACTCAGAAAGGTTTCTGAGGTAGAGGAAGCATGACCAAGAAACTTAGAGTGGATATCAAATAATGTGTTGTGAGCATCTCAATCCATCTAACTAAAGGTCCATAATGTGCAGAATAGGTAACACTACTGGCTTTATCTCTCCCTTTGACTTTGAACATAGGCCTTGGTCACGTAAATGTTCCATAATGGCTCTACTTGCCCGAACAGAAGGACCCACGTTGCATGACATTTGGAATCTGGTCAGGAAACAGCAAAACTGCACATCACACAACTGAGATGTCCATTTACAGCAAAAATGTACTTCTAACTGTCTCCATTAAAGGGAGGAGGGGAAAAAAAACTTATTTTTTTTTTTTAAACTGCTTTTTATGGATGAAAACAGCATATCAAGTTCAAACGTGAATAATTTTAGGATGAATTAACAATTGCAAAATTAACTAACAATATTATAAAATGATGAAAAAGTTCTATCATGTGCACTGCAATCTGATACAACAGTTTCTTGGCTAATAAATCCTCTTTTTGTGATATTCTAAAACCACTAACTGATTTATAATCAAGCACGAGAAAACTGAATATTTTATCTGGACTTCAATCCAGACATTAGTATTAGACTACTAAAATGGTATAATAATAATAATAATAGATTTGTCATACTGACAACAGTGTACGGTCCTATTTTATTTACTCCATGGCAATATTGAACCAAAAATTAGCAATACTACCTTTACCATTAAAGGACCAGTGTATAAGATTTAATAGCATGAGGTGAAGTTGCATATTGCAACCAAATGAATGAATTTTTGTTTTGAGTTTTTCCTCAGTCGGTGTGAGGGTCTAAGGGCAGAGGATGTTGTTATGATGCTATGTAAAGCCCTTTGAGACAAACTGTTTGTAAATATGGGCTATACAAATAAAATTGGCTTGCCTTGCCTTGCCTTGCCCTCCCCTCCCCTCAGCTCCCCCTTTCCAGGCGTATAAGTGAACCTACAGTGGCCTTTGGGTAATTTAAAAACATGAAAGGCGCCCTCCAGATCCAGTGTTTAGTGTGTCCCATCTGGGCTATTGTAGAAACATGGTGATACAACATGGTGGGCCCCGTGGAAAAAAGAGGATCCACTCCCTGTGTAGATATGAAGGGCCCATTTGAAAGTAATGAAAGCACAAGTTTCATGTCTCCACACACGAATGAAAACATAATTATAAATATAGGGGAGAAACCTAAGCAAAATTCCATGTGACATAGCAAAGGATTTGAATACTTGTGTCACAGTGATATTTCAGCTTTTTATTATTAATAAATTTGTAAAAAAAATTATAATTCTAAAATTCGTCTGCACGGGGAATGGAACCTAAAAACTCACAAAAAACACCACAAACTACCAATCATCCCTTTGTAGTTATAAGGTTCTAGCTGACATTTATGTCAAAATTAGAGACATAATTGTTTTCTCTAACCTATTATTTTTTATTATTGTGTGAGGTGTTTTGTTTAAGTTGTATGCATTTTCAGTTCTGCTCTATGTAATATATATATATATATATATATATATATATATATATATATATATATAGAGAGAGAG
>CM076656.1:13698417-13803942 GCA_038496675.1 Rachycentron canadum | reverse complement strand
TATATATATATATATATATATATATATATACACACACACACACATATATATGCTGTAATGCTGTAATATATATATGTGTATATATATATGTATGTATATATATATATGAAAACCATTGAATAAGCTTAATATCACCACTGCTGTTATAATTACATTATTTGCTAAATTATGTAATCTATGGAGCATGTAATCAATCCAGCTGCACAATGTGACATCAGAAGGTGAGGGTGCTGACTGGGGTGACATGATGTAATTTTTAAAAAAGAGGCCTCTGTCAGTACCTGTACACACACAGGATTGTTGTGATGTTCATCTCTTCAACCTTCTCACGTTTTCACATGTCACATTTGCTGTTATCTCACAGCCATGAAAAGAGACTGCTGCATTATCACAGAACGTAAAGACACTTTCTGCTTTCAGTATCTCCTCACGTGGTGTGTTTTGATCACACAGGCCGCTGTGTAATGGTGTAAATGGTAAATAAAGTCATTGCCATTGTCTGCGGCTGATCAGTTCTCTTCTGCTGCTGGGAAATTGTGTAATTTCCTTAGCGGGCATGTAAAAGTCACAAGAGAATTCTCATCTGCGCTAAAAGCTGTTTGTTCATGTTTTTGGCCAGCAAACTTGCCATATGCAAATACCTCACCACTAGGAATAGCACGCCTGTTGCGCTTTGAATTCCTCTTCATGCTCTTGTAGTTCCTGCACACTGTCATAGCACACTACAGCTACAGTATAACTTGCATACTGAGAGTTTGGAGGTTGGTGTTTTGGCCTATCCAAAACCAGTGATACAAGAGATAAGGTAATGGCTTAAACTGTCTAAACTAAACTTTACCTTTAATACCTGCCTGAGAGATCAGGATTGTGTGAACTTGGTAGGAGCTTTAACGAAACACACTTTCATTCCCTGCTTTAAAAATACAAATACTTATTTACTGGCATTCGCTGGGACAGAGAACTTGAAAGTTGTGGGACAGTCACGATGACCAAAGCTTAATGGATTGGCTCATTGGACAGTAACATGTAATAGTACATATTATATGCTGGTTATGTAACATACCCACAACTTTGAAGACTTGCACAGCAGTTTATTTGACAAGTTATCAAAATCCCCCGTCTTCACATTTGTCAGAAAAACAGAAGAATTGCAATGTAAACTACAAATGAATGCTCCAACATATCTGTAGCCGTCTGTGTGAGAAAACCCTGACTGAAATATCAGAGCACAGCCTGACTGTGAAGAACATAATCATCTGAAACCAATATGGCAGAAGACCTACAGACATAACACTGTTAAGTCATGTGCTGTCCCAGACATGTACACTCATTCAACTTCTTGAAGGCTTAGTATCACGCACACACACACACACACACACACACACACACACAGACACACACACACACACACACACACACACACACACACACACACACACAGAATGCCAAGTAATGGATACCTCAGCCAGGGCAAAGATAACCAAGATGGCCTGCTTACAGCACTGACCTACATAGACACAGAGAGACCCACTGGAATAACAGTGAAATACACAGGGTGTGTGTGCGTGTGTGTGTGTGTATTTATGTGTGTTTCCTGGAGGACAGAGGAAAAGGGAGCAATTACACAACATTTATAAGTGAATCTAAACTGAGTATTTTCAAAGCAATTTATTCCCTTGGGTAAGGTTTTGTTCCAGTGGCCAATTTAGCATGAATTTATAACAGTGTTGAAAAGGTGAGAATTATAATGATGCAGTGCAGCACATCATCATCCTACTAAAGACTTACTAAAGAACAGTCACATTATGATACTGTTGTCAAATGTGATCCTCATTTCCATCCATTTCGTAATAGTAATGTGATTTTCTGAGCTGCTCTTATCAGTGTTTGTATTTGCAAAGAATTAGCCCTTTGCTATGTGAGAGAGAAACATCAATATGTCCTTTTCCATCGCAGATCTGCAGGCCAGTTTGCTCTTGCCAGGATTGAGATTTCTTGCTTTCCTTGCCAGACTGATGACAAGCTCTACCTCAGCTCTCACTACTTACCCCTCAACTCCTTGTTTGTCTGATCACCCCCCCCCCCCCCCCCACCTCCAGTCTATTAAAAACAAGTCCCTCTCAGATCATTTCTCCAAATGGGCTATTTTTTACACCAAATAATACCAGTATGAGTGCAATTTCCACTGCTTGCACTGTGCAAGGCATCCTTTTAGATGAGCTGTACATTAGATGGTTTGCATTAGACGTGTTTGCAAGGCCGAAACTGGTTTCAGTTTTAAATGTTCTGAGAAGAAAATCGTTGTACTCAAAATATCTCAAACTACAGTTTTAGAATAAATAACTAGGCCACGCTGCCATGTTGCAGAGTCTTGATCTTCTTGTATATATTTACACTTGAGAAGTGGAGAAGTTATTGTTAATTCTTGACCCAAATAGACATGACTCAAGGTTCATTCATCTGATTTTTTTTCTCCATCTGCTGGAAAAGACTGTGACGTGTGTTTATGAGGCTGGAAGTTGCAGTCAGTGGAAATGAAATGTTTGTGTGATTTGAATTGCTGACAGTCATTCCCTGGAAATAAATCCTAGATAACAGTCACATTATAACACTATAATAGCATGAAAAAACTCAAAAAACTCAAAATGAAAAAAAAAAAAGCTTCATTCATCAATGTTATTTTATTCAAATATTTATGAATAATGTGACGTGTTGCATGTAGTGACAAACCTGCAGAGAATTATAAAAGCTGGTAAACCACCTTATGCTATCTGCCCGACAGGTAAATTTACGACAAGCTAGTGAACACAGTGGAGCATATGGCTGCTAGAGATCCAGATATTTACTTCAGTAGTTGGCTGATGCCAAACCTGAGTCAACAAAGAGTGAATTCTGGACTATTAGGCTCTAAATGAATGCATGGATTGCATGCCATATCAACTTTATAAGGTAATAATACGTCAGTGTTATGTTTACTGCTTGTACTGAATTGGGGCAGCATATTAAGGCTCCGCCAAACCGCCAGCTTCTCTGCTTCTCTGCTATGTTCCACAAGCTCCTTCTTCCGCCTCCACATCTCTCTGACTCTGACACTGGCTGGGTCCTGATCAAGTCACTGTGCAAGTAAATGCAACACAGACACAGCATTATTCAACTTAAATTCACTCCTGAAGTGGTGTAGCACAATCCTTTTTGCTCGTGGGCCGACTTTCTAAAGTTACAATCTGCAAGGCCAGGGTTACATGACTGACGGACACAGCCAAAGATGCCAGTGTGCTACTTATCAGCAGCCTTGCTAGCTTGGGCAATTTTTGATATTATTGCCATGAACATTAATTTTAGTGGAAAGCAATCACACAATCTTCAATTAGGTAATTATAAAGAACTCCCTGCATAAATAAGTGGAAATGAATGAAAACATCAACGCTGTTTGAGTCTCTTCTTTCTCAGGAGATGGTTCTGTATTTTTTTTTTTTTTTTTGCAGGAATCCAAGTCCAACTGCCATTGTGGCATATTGTCAACCTGCACTACTTTGGACCCAAAGCTACAAGTGTGGCACTTAAACGTCTTCAGACAGCACTGCTAGCCTCGTGGCATAGAGAGAGAGAGATACGCCAAACCTTGGCTGTTTTCAACTGAGGCCAAAGTGCAAAACTGTCAACGTGTTCACTCTTTCCGGTTTCAGCTGAGCTTGTTGAGATGTGAGAATGTGCCCACTGGCCCTGAAAGCTGAACACACAACCCAGGAAAGGTGAAGCCTTTCTCCTGAATGACCACTCCACCACAGCTAAACATTTCTTTAAGACCTTCTGCAATGTTTCCCTTGAAGAAAAAGTTAATGAAACACTCCAGATTGATCATTCTCTCTTTCTGGTGGCATGTCTTCACCAAGATCTTCCATCTTTTGATGTATTTTAGGACTGGCTTGCTAGCAGAGCCTGGTCTTTGGGGCCTCAGGCATCGTCGAACTGGCTAATAAAACCAAGGAGCCCATACACTTTAGCATCAGCTGCTACACTCTGCTACGCTCTTTCCACCAACTGCCTGTTGTTGGCTGAGAAACCGTTCCAACATTTGACCCAGTGATCCCCACCAAGTCTCCACATCAAGGATCAGTGACTGCATTGGGAGCTTCAGGGCTGCTTGCTTTAACTCCTACTTCCTCTTCCTCCCCTCCAGCTCCTCGAGAACCCCTTCGAAAAAGGCAGCAGGCTCGGAGAGGTGGTCTTTACATGCTTGTTCTTCATGACCTTTTTATAGCCATGTTTGGCCAAAGCACCCAAGCCACAGGTCAGGGGAACATAATTGAAGCATGTGGTGATGGTGATGAAATAGTTTACAAAAATAATGAATATCCTGTAACTATTTGAGTCATGTTCATCATGAAGTAAACGTATACAGATGTAGGTGCTCTCTTGTTGGTGCATGCAGTAGCTACATTTCATTTATCCATGGTGCTAAAGTAAAACTTGGCCTACTTGGCCTCTGTAGTACAGTGGGTTTAAATTTAGTTTGGGACGAAAGAGAGGCAGCGGTGTGTAATGGCTCACCTATGAGTTGATTTCCATGTTTGTTATGCAATCTCTGCTGTAACCCTGGAGTTCTTCCAAAAAAAATATTGAAGATATTTAAAGATATTTCAATGAACAAATCAACCAATTTGAAACATGTAGAGGCAGAGGTGTCTTTAAATGTCTACCAGCCCTGGGAAATGCCTTTACTGGAGATCAAGCAGGCAGGAATGTTTGGCAGAACACAAACTGCCATAAAAACCCTTCAAGGAAAAAGAAAAAGAAAAAGAAAAAAAAAAAAAAAAAACTCGCCCCGTTATCCAAGCCTCACATTCTTTTGTCACAGATGGTTCTCCTTAGCGCGCACCTCACTCTGAATCTGGATTGGATGAGAACTTGCGCTTTAAAAAGAAGTGGCTCATTTGGGGGAAACAAACGTCGGCTGCCTCTTTTCAGGGAATTATGATTTGTGGCTGTTGTGGGCTGCTGCACATGGAATTTTTTCTTTTTCAGCTTGCTTGCCTACTTCCAGCAGACATCACGAGGGCTGCTTTTGATTGGTCGAGACTGGGAAGTTGGGCTAAAGCACACATGGTTCTTGAAAACCTTTTCAAAACCATTGCCATCAACTGTTATTTGGGTCCAACACAATCTGAGGGTACAATCAACCACATCATTTGTTTTCTTTGCTTAGGTGGAAAATTCTGAAACTAATTCTGTTATCTTCACACTTTCCAATTAAAACCAAACACGATTGTGAGCAAAAATGACTTTGGACCCACAAGTTTAGTTTTTCTTGGAGAGTTAGTTTTATCCTGTTATGCTGCCAGGGGTTTTCAGTCAAAACATATCTGACTCCAGTTGTTGTATCTTGGAACGATGTACTCATCTTGCAGTCTTGCTGTGATTTCCCCTTCCCTGTATTCTTAAAGGGTAAGGAGATATGAAGAAATGGCCGATAATCATCATTATTAGTTTAGGCAGTGGTCTGGCCGTAATTCATTTGTTATGCCAGACTTTCCAAGCGTGACAGATGCCTTACTATCAGGTGTCAGCATCTGTCTCCTGATACCCTTAAACCCGTGTATTGTACTTTTCATTGACCACACTGCAATTGTATTGGAAGAGAACCATCAATCTCAGAGTTTCTTGGTTGTACAAATTTAATCTAATCTGCCTTAACATGCTTGGTCTGAAGAAACCCTCAGTCAAAAGGCTTGGTCTATTATTATCTATATATTCATTCTTTTCCCACTTTAATATGCCAAAATGTCCTTTTGGAAAAGCCAACTTGGTTTTATTTCAGATTAGGGTCAATAAATCAAAACATACTCAAAATCAAATGTATGGCCAAGTGCAATGCACAACCTATTCACTTTTATCAAATAACTGAATGTCCTGCAATTTCTTTATTTTCAGAACATTTCGATTCATTGTTCAGCCCCAATGTGAGTGCTTATTAGAAATAGCTAAAGTGTTTGTTAGTTAGTCAGTTGATTTAATATTTTATTTTTCAGATACCTTGTTAGGGAATGCAAGTTTATTGCTCAAATGATGACAGTAAATTTGTGATTTTGTCAGTGATATTTGATGTCAGTGATATTTGATTTTGGGTGTGCCATAAAAATCAAAAGCAGTCTGGAAAGGTAAGAACTGTATTAACATGACGAGAATATGTTGTAACCATAATTCGCCACGTCATTAAGTACAGTTGAACTTCAATTATGTTGCCTAAAGATGCTTCAGAGAACACAAAATTAGCCATAGCTTTTACGATTTGCATGTGATTGTTATGCATAGTTAAATCAGGAAAATCCTGGTGCCTGCAACTGTCGCTGTAAACCAGAGGCAGGTGCAAACACTTAATCCTGCCCAACTCTGGGATACCTGACCTCTGACCTCCCTGCGGTCTTGGTATTTAACAAATGTGGCCTTCAGTAACCTGTTATACTTAATTTCCCTTGATCAAGTTTAACATCACTTGCACTGTTATTATGAATGTCAAATTTATTTTGGCAGGACACTGAGTTCCTCCCCCCACCCCCTTCTTTCTGCACTGTATCTCTCTTGCACCACCCATTTCTCTCTCACATACTGCTCTGAGTAAAGAGGCTGCCATGACAGGCTGCCTGTTTTCAGAAGTCAGGCGGAGGAGAGCTTATCTCTAGGGAGCTCTGGAGATCAAAGTATTTACACACACACACACACACACACACAAATGTTTCTACTCTCTGTAACCACAAATATATCCAAATACATCCTCACATACACACACAGATGGAGGGCTGGGACATGTCTTTCCCATAGTCCTTTCTGTTGCCTCTTCATGTCTTCATGAATACATGCAAACACAGACATACACACATACACACACATACAGAAATCTGTATGGGCAGATTAAGAGAAATCTCTAAGGGTGTTTTAGTAACCCCTTCTCTTTGACAAGAGAATCCCTTTGTGTATGCAGTGACAGCTTTTTAGAGCAGTGTGTGTATTTATGTGTATGTGCTTGGGGAGAGGGCAGGGAGGGTAGGGGTGGGGATGGGGATGCCCCACATTCCCTTAGTACATGATTTTAGCTTTGACCAAATTAACATTTTACTCCACCTCATTCAACCTGCCCCCTTTCACACTCTCATCTGTCTCCTCTGCCGACTCTTTGTGTCTCCCCAACACTTTGCGCACCCTTCTGCAGCATCCTCACACAGAAAATGGGGGGGTGAGATTATCCGGGCAAAGACATGATGGTTCCAACACAAACCTTCAGTATCTCCGGAGAGCTCCAGATTCTTTTACATAACAGCTCATCATTTACCAAGCACTAGGGGGATTAGCATGTAATTTTAGATCTGTTTTTCAAGGCAAATATTAAAGAGTGCCTTGGGTTTTCATTTGGCACTTAGATTGTCTGTGATGCTTGAGGCCAGGATGGGCACTTAAGGATTCCTTTGTGTGCAAAAAAGAAATTGTGTTCATGTGTGTGTAATATCACCCTGTGTAAAGTCAATGGGCTGAGCAGGCAGTGTAAGGACAAAGAAAGTAATGTGCGTAGGGAGTGAGCTGCACCACATGGAGGTGAAGTGAAACATTCACTAGTACCTATATAATATATTATAGACACATATGCATCATAATCACTTTGCACGGTCATTGACAGGTGTAGCAACACTACGCAGTCATGTTTGCTCTATGAAATGTGATGCATTGTGGGATTGGTAGCCAAAAGTACAGTTCATGTCATGGATCTGAACTTTTTTAGATTTTTTTAAATGCCCTATTTTAAGATTTTTTAAAGGCCCTATTTATATATATATAAAATAAAATAATAAAAAAAAAAGTAAATAATACACACTAAATAGAAAGTGATTTTGGGCATATACCAGCAGGAAACAATTTCTCCCGTGTTTCTTCTTGTTTTAGTTTTGAGATAAAACCACTGACTCTGACAGATCTTTGTCATTTAAATTATGCAGTACTATATCTCTTGCTAGCATCAGCACGCATTAGCCATAAGATACAGTCAGACCGATGAAGGCTGCATCAGCAAAACACGCTGTGTACTGAATTGAGCAAGGTTGCATTTTGTTGAAAGGGGAAAATTGTACAATTCTTTTTTCTTTTTTTTTTTTTAAAATTACATTGTCTCTTTATGGTGAGTAACCTGTAGCCATATTACATTTTCAATTCGGTCAATTTCTGCTTTGACAGCACTTTTTTGTTTTACTCCCCTTCAAGATGAGTGAAATATCTGCAGTTATTTTGTTGCTAATTTAATACTAACCGTAACCCTAAATGCTAATAGTAATAAAGAAGTTGTAGTTTAAAGTGGTCAGAGAGACACATGTGCTTAAGTATTTAACCCAGAATTTACAGTCAGCTCTGCCTCTATTTTGCTTTGCAAGTGCACCTTGTATGATTATATCATTTATAAATTCAGAGCCTGTTTTCTTGGGCAGAGTGTGACAGATGAAGGATAAATACTGTGCACTCTCTGTCAGAAAACATCACAACAGGAAGTAGGAAGGTGAGATAATTGTCTGCAGTAGGCAGATTATTTAGTTAATAGATTTAAGTGGGTCTTTTAGCTGATGATTTGACTCGATTCTTGGGTCAGAGTCAGTTCAAAACGCTTATAGCTTATGTTGTACATTCATTCATTTCCTATCCTTGGTTGGGCTAGAGCCAATCCCTTAAAAAAAAAATAAATAAAAAATTGGAACATTGGAAAAGGCACAAGAGTTTTGATTTAATGTTATCAAAACATATGAAACTGCAGGGTTAAGAAAAGTCTTCAAATGTCTTATTTTCATTTTCATTGGCCTGGACAGAAAGACAAGTGATTTCATCTCTCCCAGATTGACCAGTGAATTTTTCTTCCTTATCGTCCTACTCTGAAATCAATGCAAACTACATCGATTAATGGCTTTCAGCTGTGGCTCCGTGTTTTGTTTTGTGTCATGGGCTGATAGTGTCATCCACAGCAGTACATATGTGTCATGGTTGTAAAAATAAATGAAGCACAAACCCAATATTACAAGAAGCAAAGGGGAAGGTGTGTAGACTGGTGAAATACAGGGCTATGGCTTGAAGGTCTGTCATCCTAATTGTTTGAGAGTTGAGAGCAGATTGATGTACCTGGTATTTTGAGGTATGGTTATACAGTTTTTATCGGCATGTATTTGTGAATTTTTGTGAAATAAAATGTTTTTAAGATTTTTTGCTTGTTTGTGTGTTTTCCCGAAGAACATCAGAGGTCCATTAGCCGCTCTTGCTGTTGAACAGTTTTTTTTTTTGTTTTTTTTTTAGGTTTTCTTTTGAGGATTCTATTTTTTTTGTCTAGTTTGCCCTGGCAAGTGAGCCGGTAGCAGGGGAAAAAAAGGGTCTAGGTATTGCCCTAGTTTTCATTTGATTTTTCTGATTACTCCTCCCATCAGCTGTTAACCTTACACAGGTCAAATCTCAGCCTAGTAGCCAGGACAGGCTTAATGTGTAGCCAGGACAGGCTTAATGTGGGTTGGTCTGCTGGACTCGGTGATTGCAGTGAATACCATTTGTGTGGTGGAGCTTAGCCACTGTCCTGACTTTACCTGGGAAGAAACTGAGGAGGTCAAGTTGGGTGAAGCTGAGTCATAAAGCTGCATATCTGTAAGACACAATTCTTTAATCTGTACCACTTGGCTGTCATTCCTCGGCCAGTCAAAATAAAAAGCCAAAGGGTAGAAAACAGTCATACCAAAACGGTACAAAGATGACTAAAGACCCTCATGGCATAAAACGTAGTCATGCAAATGTAAAATGCATTCTGAATTATAAAGTTCACCTTTGTATCATGGCTATTATGGGAGACTGAATTGAACAGATCATGTATTTCATCTTTCATCACAAAGTCAGGAATCAAGTTCGTTTGTAGAGCCTTGTTTTTGTGCGTCTTCTTGTAGGTCTGAATTGAATGCAGTCGCTCGTGCCCAAAAAATCCATCCAGTCACTGATTTCTAGTCAGTATCAATACTAAAATACAGTCAAGCTGGCAGGGCAGAAGAACAGCAACCACTACATATTTGCCAAAAACATCTAAAACGACTGACTGGGATTTGGCAACTTGATTCAAAATCTATATTATGTGCTCTGATTAATAAATAAGGCTATTTCCATCTCACTTTTAGAAACTGACTCAGGGTGAGAAAAGCAACGCGAATGTACTATATTTTGTAGTGTACAGGATGAATTCCTAATTACAGAAATACCCATCCTCAAGTGGCTGACAGGGCATTTAAATTACACTGCCCTTCATTCAAGCCTATGTGATAAGGTGGCTGATGTTTGGAGGCGAGAGAGCTGGGCTCATATTTCAGATGCCGGGGTTCGAATTAATTCGTTGTCCTTCTGGAATAAAACCAAATCAATACAACCAAGACTGAAAACTCTACGAGGCCAGCGGAGCGAGGATATTAGAAGAAAGACGCTGGAGCAGAAGCCGAGCATGTGTATATGGCATGAAATGCATTCAACGTGGAATTATGAAGTTCACCTTTGTCTTGCCGCTTGTCTGTGTGATGTTGCAGGTCTATTGTGGTGGAATGAATTGAATAGAGTTGTTCAGTTGGAGCTGGAAAATGCCATTCAACCATCTAGTGACTCTCATACATGGCACACCCACTCTCATACAATAAGAAAATGCTAATTCGGTAATAAAAATGTATTGAATCTGTAATCTCACCAGAGCAAATTAGACTGACCTGTGAATTTGATGATTCACTGGAACTCCAGAACTTTGCATTAGAGGGAAAGCATTATCATGTGTCTTTATGTGTGCATGTGTGTGTGTGTATGTGTGTGTGGCAATATAGGCTGCCTAGATACAGCAGAGCCAATACCAGGCATATTCGTTTCCTTGGCAACACTATGGCAACCTTTCTGTGAATGAGGCTGCTATTTCTAGGAGAATCAAAAGGATGGAAAACATACAGTATATGTACAGTTCAGTCTTTTTTTTTTTTTTTCCCCTTCTTACCACATCTGCTTCAGGGTAGTTTTAAAAATAGTTACATAAACAGAGCTGATACAGGAACCATATTAAGCCTTCAAACCTAAAATGAAACTGCTGTGGACGGAGGGAAAATGTAGAAGCACAGTTAGAATCTTCTTTGCTAATTTACACGCGCCGGCTTTGACCAAATTAAAAATGTGTATGTGGGTTCTTCCAAAGTCAGTCTGAACATGTAATGTCAGGACATTTAGCGCAGAGCATTTAACATTTACAGGTTTATGCCAAACCTTTCCATCAGCGTCTACCGTGACCTGCTTTTGCTGTTGTTTCATATTTAGCAGACAAGAAAGTAGAGAGGAAGGAAGCAGGATGCAACCGTCAGCAAATGAGAGGGTTATCTCCGCACTCCACATCTGTTGAGTAATCGATGTGGTAAAAACTGCAATAACATCAACAAGTCACAAGCTGCTTGTCAGAAACACAACAGATGTAGACAAGTGCTGACATTTAACCAAGGTTATTACAGCTGAGATTTAACAGGACTATCAAGAGAGGATGTAACATCACCAACCATTTTAGATACACTAGTAGCACGATTGCATGTCTGTTTGTCGGTCTGTTACTATGTTGGTCTGAACTGAGATACAACAACTATTGGATGAGTTTATTAAAGTCTATACAAACGTCCATTGCTCTCATGCCAGTGCCGGTTCGTGAAAACCTGCAGACCGGTCATAGACAACTTTTCAAGCGGCGTGAGGACTCGTACCTTCAAATAAACATATCTAAAACAAAAGAGATGATAACTGATTTAAGGAGACATCTGCATTTACTGTGTCTGAGGAAACTGTCTTGTTTCCCTGTTGACAAGAAAAGGATGTTCTTATTCTACCAAGCTTTCCTCGAATTGATTTTTTTCTTCCTCTCTGGCATCATGGTTTGAAAATCTATTTCCAAAGAGCAGGAAATCGTTCAGTAAGCTGATTGGTGAGTCACAGCTTGACCTAGTATCTCTCTACAGCCGACAGTTACAGTGGATAGCTCCCTTGATTTTAAAGTCCCCTTGACTCACACACTTTGACTAGAGAATTTCACCTCCTTCTTCATGGATGAAGGCTCATAATAGTCAAAACGGTATAAAGGGAGCTTTGTTATATGAATTATTAAAAGCTACCTACTTCACATTCCCATGTTTCTTGAAGTCCAACGGCCTCACAAAGCCACTAGCATGGATGTAGACTCCTAGGCCTGGAGAACACTGCCTGCATGTTGTGTGTGCAACAGGCTGCAGAACATCTTAGTTTCAGTTTTGGCTCTGTGTGCGTGCGTTGCATATGACTAACATATCTAAGGAAAACTCAATGTAAGATTGAGCTTGGGAGAAGCAGTGACGCACCACCAAGCAGGTAGCGTGCGTGAGTTTTACTCTTGTTTCCTTCTATTTTTCTTGCACCATTTTGTAGCAATAACATTATGGCAAAACAAGTTCTCCAGCTACACACTGGCCCTGTGAGGCATTACTCAGCAGCACTTTGTTCGAAATGTAAACGTTAGCCAAAGTTGACATGCTCATGTTTAGAAGGTATGCTACAAAGCTCACTGTCTTAGTTTAGCATGTTAGCATGCTAACATTTGCCTAATAGCACTAAACCCAACGTTTATGTATGTAATGTGTTTAGTTTTGAAGGTATGCGGTGAAAAAAAATCAATAATCCATTTATATAATTATTGTAATCTAAAAATGGGAAAAAATGTAAATCTGTTATTTGTTTCAAAAATCTATCTATCTATCTATCTATCTATCTATCTATCTATCTATCTATCTATCTATCTATCTATCTATCTATCTATCTATCTATCTATCATTATGATCATTACCCAGGTATACATCGCATGCTTGCTTAGTGTTACACTTTTACCGCTGATCTGCTGTCTCTGCCAAATGAGAAATGAAAAAATGAATTTGGAAAAAAACCCAAAACAAACTAAATTGAACACTTTTTCAAATTTGGTTTTCTCACTTTTTGTTTCAGAACAAAAAACAAATTCACCACATGGTTTCGTGTTTCGTTTCTGGTTTTCGAATCAAAAATCTAATAGGATTATGAAATATCCATTGTTGTTTCAAACAAAATAATGATAAAAGGAATCACTAAAAACCAGATGATACCCTGACAATGATACTCTGACCTGTAAGATTAGCCTTGCCTGCAGGTTGTTTCTTAAATGACCAAAGCCAAGACGTGCCATGAAACCAAATTTTGATGCGTAATGAAGTGATTTTCTCTCTTTGCTTCAGGGCAAGATACACTTTTTGGAGAGCAGCAACAATGATTAAAAAAAAAAAAATGCTGTTCTCACTGGCAAGCGTAGAAATGTTGGAGTAAATTTTAAAACATTAATAATAACGCTACTGTTAATGGTTCATGTCATCGTGGCTCACGTCTTCTTGCAAATATAATGATCCAATGTTTCAGCAGTTTTTCATACAGAGCCTGGAAGTGGTGAAATGAGGCTTTGGAATCAACAAGGTGGAGCTGTACTGGAGCCAACCTACTGTAAACTGGCTCCACCAACACCACAGCAACTGTCTGTGCACCCTGGTGCCTTAATGTTGGATATATTTATGTAATGGGATTTACAAATGGATAGCACTGATAAAATTTACGACCTCTACTTCTGCCGTGGCAGTTACTTAGTTCTACAACGCATATTAACTGGCGAGCTCAGAGAACCAAATGCTTTACTCAGTAATGCGATCTTTCCATTTGTAGTCTTCAGTGTCTTCTCATCAGTAAACTGATAATATGCCAGTTTGCATATTTGTATTGCAGCACAGAGAATTTAGGATTATATGAGAGGGATAAAAGATATGAATTGGAAGCTTCTACAAGCAGTCACACTACATTCTGAGTTGCTGACAGGAAGCTTTAGCAGGATGAAATAAGTGTGTGTGCGTGTGTGTGTATGTGTGTGTGTGAGAGAGAGAGAGAGAGAGAGAGAGAGAGAGAGTGAAAGAGAGAGACGGGGACGATGGCCAAATCAGCATTGTTTAATTTCAGTCCCTGCTGACCCTGAGGCGTCCCAGTGGAGACAGAGCTAACAATCAGCCACCCTGCTCGAAGGCAGGAGGGAGGAAAAGCTGACATTTATTCCAAATTGCACCATTCTACTTAGTTATTATGGACAAGACATGAACCCTGACAAGCTGTTCAGCCACAGGTGACATCTCAGAGCATTTTTATGGCGCTTCAGTTCGTTCAACCTTTTCGTGCATGTTACAGAGTTGGGCAATATCTAATAAATGTTTGTGGAGGTGGCCCATGCACATCTATCTGACATAATGAACCAAGATGACATTGTATATATGGGCAATACAATATGAGTTAGCAAACAGTTGTATTCAAAGTTTTGGTAGCTGTAATGAGTCATATTTGTAGTTTTTAGTACCACAGTAGTTTTATGTCTCTTCTGGTCAGCCAATCAGAAAAGAGGCTGTTTTCTGAGCGACACACAGCCAGGCCAACCGTGGGCATTGACTTGTAGCCCACTAGAGTAGCGTGGTAAAAGTCATCCATAATGGCGACAGTCAGTCAATGCTGAAATCAGGCAAACGGGCAGTCAAAAATAAACTAAAATGCTCCTGCTTGATATTGCGCGGAGGTGTACACCAGAGCCTGACCCTGGACCTGCCACCACTCCTGGATGCTGTGTGCACGTGGGTGGGCTTCGTTGTGATATAACAAAGTTATTGAAGTGCTGATGGTTCAATTTAAGGCAACAGTTTCTGAATATGGGTTGTGTGTATTTTTTAGTGGATTGAGCACTTTGATACTTCCACTGTATTAATAGACTCCTAGACCTTTGTGATAAAAGAAAAGAAATACACTTAAGTTTATCTCCTTTCTATAATACCTTTCAAATGGGTTTACTTAACAGTTATTTGAGAAAGTACAAAGATGAAACTACTGCAGGGATGAAAGACCAAAACTAGTTTTTCAAATGCTTTTCCCTTAATTTCCCTCCTAAGGCATAAGGGCCTAAAGACCTTGGTATAAAGGCAAAGCAAAGTCTCCTCAAGGACAATCAATCTTTTGGCAGGGTATACAGTAGCACTGTGGAGAGAGAATCCTACTTTTGAACCTCCAAGCCAGATTTTTTTTTTTTTTAGAGATCTAGAAAAATTGTAAGACGTGGCCTTGGCCATTGACTCCATCAGTTAGTTTGTCAGTCTAAAAATCAGACCCACTACAACATGGGCCGTGGAACATGTGGATTTGGTAGAGCAACCACAGCGGGGGAAGGGAGATCCAGTCACAAGTACATTTCGTGATCAAAGGTAGGTAGGGCCCTACCGGTTCAAGCACTACAAAATGTGCCAACGACTACTATGCAGAATGAAATTTGTTCATCAGAGGATAATGACTAATAATTTTGTTAACCACTTCACCTTTCATCTAGCACCATTGTCAGGTCAAAATTTCTCTTGCGCCAACAAGGTCTCTCAGAGGGCATCTCATTAAAGACTCTTTGTAACACTTCACTAACTGAATATAATTTGCTGTAGTTATAACTCTTCCAATTAAAGACTGAAAAAGTACACAGGCCTGTGTGGACTCTGATCTGCACAACAGCACATTGGAGACTAGTCTCTTGAATTATCAGTGGGTCGACTGGTAATCATTAGTTCAAACCATTTGATTTATTGCTTCACGTTTCTACTAATTTAATTAGTTAAATATAGATTTGTAATGTTTAGAATGTTCTACATCATAGCTGTAATAATAAGCCTTTAAAATATAAATTTTACAAACGCACATACTATTTAAGAGTGAGCGGGCCATGCTAAGTAGCTATAGGCTACATACATATTTAAAATAACAAGCGTAGTTTGAGGTCGACTAATGATGTGAATATTTGCCTGCAGAGTTTGTGTGTCATCGTAGCTGGGGTCATGCTTTAGCTTCTTGAAATGATCCCAGACTTTGGATTTCCTGCTTGATACACCAGTATGTAATTACTGTAACAGACTGTCCTGTGCTTCAAACTTGTTTCAATATTTGAGGTAATAAATCTCCTAAGAGTTGTTGTTGTTGCCTGAGTCCCAATTGTGACACAATTGTGTCCAGGTGTTTGAGGGTTTCCTTATCTCATCGATTAGCATTTACTCAATTATTAAGGGGCAGTCCTAATTATCACCCAACACACTTTGCAATGTGTCTCAGCTCACTGTCTCGGCTTCATGGCCGCAACCTTAGCGCTTTGGTCTGTTCACGCTGTTCTTGTTGCGTGGAGGAGGCAGCTGTTGTGCACGACTTGCACCAATCAACGGACAGCAACCAACTTCACCAACTAGCTGGTGAACACAAGTGCAGCATCTACCAAGATAAGCTGCCTGCAATAAATCTGCAGGCAGCTTATCTACCAAGATAAGCTGCCTGCAGATTTATTGGGAGTTGGTGGAGACCAAAACAGACCTAAAAGCGGAGTGACTATTAGATTTACCAAAAACCTTCAAATAAACAAGTGCCCCCAGATGGCAAAAAAAGTATGTTTGTGGAGATAATCAGACTCAGAAAACTCACCAAATGCAACACAACTGCTGAACGTTAAAACCCCCAAATTCATGACTTTGGTGTAGTAGCTATAGCAGCCATGGCATTGACTGTATTTATCAGGCATAAAAACAGCTTATTAGTCTATTATATTTGATTCTGTTACATTCAGATTTTCCACTAAAATACACTTACATTGAATGGAAATCAAATAAATGTGAGAGTAGAATCTGTTCTTCTCTATCTCGAAAGAACTGTAAATCTATTGAATAAAAACATGTTTTAAACCTCCTACTAAAACAAGTTTCATCCAGCTCTCTCTACAAATGCTTTTGGCCTTATTGAATCCCTATAATTATGATCACATTTACTGTGAAAAGTCCATTATTGCAACATGGCTTTTCTGATTCTGATTAAACTGAGAGAGATGATGCAAGCAAGTTGCTTCCTTCCAAAGAAACAACTGGACAGCCAGCCCTTATATTTTCATGCTCGTTGAATTGATTTAATTTCAGAGTTCAGCGTGCCCTTAGAAATCAATTTTTGGCAGAGAACACGTTGGCTCCACACACAAGCATAATTCTAAATAGTGCATCAGTCAGATTGTGCGTTAACAGTAAGATAACTAATCACCATTTTGCTTATGCAACAGCCAATTTTGGCAAACAGGTTTTTGCCGCTCCTATTCTTTTCACTCATCTGGTCTCCTCCTACAGTATTTCCTCCCCCTCTCTGCTCCTTTGCTTTCATTTACTCTTCCTGTGTCTGTGTGTTTAGGGAGAGGGAGAGGCTGAAGGAGAGAAAGGAAGACTAGGGTTAAGGAGTAAAGAAAGAGAGAGAGAGAAAGACAGAGAGAGAGAGAGAGCATTTGTAAATGTAGACAGATGGTAAATACTTCCCTTCTGTAGGGAGCCATGTGAGACTGCTGCACTCTGCATGACAAGACCAGGCAAGCAGGCAGACAGTGTGTGTGTGTGTGTGTATGTTCGTGTGGGTGTGTGCGTGTTTATGTGTGTGGCAAGGCAGGCAGACACTCAATGTAGGTGAAAGGGCGTTGTTGTCAGAGCGAGGCAATGCAGACCAGTGCACAGCAGAGCAGGGCTGGGATAAGCTATAATCTACACACCCCCGCCATCTTTCTCAGGGTGGGGGTTGGGGGTGGAAAGGACGGGCAGATCGATGTGGTAGGAGGAGGAGAGGGGGGCTGGGGGCAGTAAGGGAGAAAGACACTGAAGTGGCTTGATTAACTTCTCATGACGGCAGTGCAATCTTTTTCAGGATCGCATTTGTAGCCTGGAAAGGTGGCGGCGTTCGTCAGCGTTGAATGAGCGCGTTCACTGAAATCGAACTAATGAGCGCGAGCTTGAGCATCATCAACTCTTTGTGAGAAGGTGGCGGCAGTGCACCAAAAAGCAGTACGACAATCCCTTCAAAAATCACAAGAAGAGGGACTGTGTTCGGGATTTATGGTACCCATCATGCCACTGGCATGGCTGGTGCTGGCCATATAGTAGGCCACAGTAATCCATGTAGTTTTGGAATGATTGGGGCCTGGGATATGATGGGCTAGCTTAGCTTTGTTTCTGTATCTGTAAAGGTCGCAAAAAATCTCCATCTCTGTCCTTATGTGATGACAGAAAGTAAATACAAATAATCACAAATATTACATAAACTATATTGAGAGGTTTCTTTAAAAAAAAAAAACCAAACAAACAAACCAAAAAAAAAATCTTTACCCTACATGCCTCGACGAGCGGTAGCGCCAGATGTGACCGAGACAAACGTTAACATTTGAGCTGATCTCCACCTCCAGAAACAGCGGTGGAGATCTTCTTCTGCAATGTTTCTTCTACACTGGAAAGTAAAGTAACTGACAGCTGTGTTGCTAATGCTGCTTATGTAGCAAAACTCTACAAAGAGCTTGTTTAAGTGGCTGATTATAAAGTGTAAGTCAGTGTTTTACTGCTCTCTCTGGCTGAACGTACACCCTACATTTATGCGACCAGTGGTGAGGTACACATGTACGTCACTTGAACAAGTTGAAAGTGAAGCAATCCGGATGATTATAGCATTAATTCCACACATTCAGGCCTGTTTATTCACGTCATCCTGTACTTGTGGTGTTATAAATATAGAGTCAGACCAAAATCACAGCTTCCTTTTAGTCATTTCATAACTTTCTTACTTTCTTGCAGAGAAATCTAAACGCACAAATAACCATGTCTTTAGTGTTCATGCATTACTTTAGAGAACATCAGTAATAAAACTACAGTTGGAAAGAGTTCATACTTTTGTGGCACACTTTTAAGTCCCTTGTTATATAACACAGAGCAGTTTTTTGGCTTCAGGAGATGCTTACTGTTCATTGGGGAGAAATCTGCTTTCCCTGCCTAACAAGACAGAGCTATAAAAAGATAAGATTCAATGTGTGTGTGTGTGTGTGTGTGTGTGTGTGTGTGTGTGAGTGTGTTTGTGTGGGTGCCTACGTGAGCTTGCTGCAGGCATAAACTGGAAAGGACAATCAACAATTACAGGCAGGCAGGCATAAGGATGAAGGAGGTGGTGGGGGAGGTTTAGCAGAGAGAGAGGAAAGGAGAAAAATGAATCAGGGCTTGTGTGCTTGGTTAGGTCAGATAATGAATTGCTGACTGGAAAGGGGGAGAAGGAGGCATGGGGAGGAAGGCTAGGTCACTTCAGGCCAACTTGTCTCATGGGAATAGGCAGATGAAAACAACCCTACTACACAAAAATGTTCACAGTTTTTTTTTTTTTGCTACAAGTGGATATTCATTTAGGAAGACAGAGCGTTCATTCACGAAGATACACACAATGAATTTAAGTGAAAACATTGACATAAATGTATCTTTGCTTGCAAGAAGACTCTTCAAGATCAAGTGTTCATCTCATCAAGGTAAAATGTGACCAGCTATATTAATCCAACAGCCACCTTTTCAGTGATGAAGATGAAGTCATTAAACAAGAACAACGACTCCCCATTCAATATTGTTGATGGATACAATTACTAAAATGAAATTAAAAACAAAGTCTATAAGAAAATGTACATTTTTGGTTGACATTAACTGAGACTACCTTACATTGAGCAGCCATGGCGTTTATCAGCATAAAAACAGTTTATTAGCTTATTATATTTGATTCTCTTCCATTCAAATTTTCCACTAAAATACAGACAGAATCTGTTCTTCTCTATCTTTAAAGAACTGTAAATCTATTGAATAAAAACATGTTTTAAACCTCCTACTAAAACTTGTTTCAATAGGAATCCAGCTCTCTCTACAAATGCTTTTGGCATTATTGAATCCCTATAATCACAATCACATTTACTTCGAAAAGTCCATTATTGCAACATGGCTGCAACTGAGACTACCTTACATTGACTGTAAACTGCTATTCATTGAAGAGAAGAATACAATAATGCACAATATAAATGCGACAGATTTTTGATTGTCAGGTCCTTGAATGCACCTATGCCAACTCATGACTCGCTGCAACATCAGCTGGTTATTAAAACACAGTGGCCACCGAGCTTGTGTTGTACTCAAAAATAATTTTTTTGGCTAAAATATATGTAAATATACAGTAACACAGGACTAAAGTGTGTTGATGAAAATGTCGAGCTTCAACTGATTGAAAACAAAACGGATGAATGGATTGGATTAAATTAGAATGTACTGTTGATCTCAGATCTAAGACTATATCTAAATATAGCTAACAAAATGAACATTAGCTCAACGCCACTCAGAAATCCAGAAAGTATGCTGTACGCAGATTTTGCTGTTTGCTTTATAGATTGATCATTTCAAACTTCTTGTCCTCAACTATTGTTGTCCTGAAGGAGCATTTCCTTTGGCGTACGTGTAGGTGTTTGACTGTATAGGAGATGGGGGTGGGGTGTGTGCTGGTAGTGTTGGGGAGGCATAGGAAAAAGCATAAATGGTCAGAGAAAGTAATTCTCTTAAGTGCATGTACCCAATAAAGCAAGAGGCGAGTGAGAGAGACAGACGGAGAGAGGGATGGGCAAGAGTATCGAACAAATGCAGAGGACAATAAGGAGAAATGGAGAGGTGAGGTGGGCAGAGGGAAAAGAGCCAAACAAATCATAGCAGCATGATAGAAGGAAGAGGTGGAAAGATGAAGAGAAATGCGGTGACCAGCAAACAGCAGGGGAGGGGTGAGAAAGAGCAAGCTTGGATGGGTGGCATGGATAGATGGATGTACTGATGGATTGGATTACTGTATATTGGATGACTGTTTCATCATTTTCACGGGCAAAAAGTTGTTTCACCCTCTCAATGTTGATGTCCTGATCCATGAGTACTCAGCAGCCATTCCTACGTTATTGACAGGCATCACGGCCGCAGTGATCCTATCCCAAAATGAGCTGTAGTTTTAGTTAATGTCTTAAAATGGATGGGAAACACAGAAACTGGGATGCAGTGATTGTAAGGAACCCACAATGGGATTGTTTATTTTCTTTATGGTTTCTTGTGGTTTTTTTCCCCTTCCCTGTTGTTCTGTGTTTGTCTCCAGTTTGTCCCCTGTGCCCCTTCTGTGTATGTTGTGTACGTCTCCATTTGGGCGTAGCTGAGCCACTTCTACTCTCCGGCCGACTCACCGGCACACCTGACCTGAATCCCATTAATGCTGCATAAATACCTGGTCTTCCTCTCCATTCTTTGCCAGTTCTTTGTTTCACTTACAGTGGCACACATGACTGCAACGCAACTCCGGTATTGTTTGGACCTGTTTTCTCCCTGCTCTAACTTGCTGTTTCCTTCATCTCAGGTCTACCAGTCTCTACCTGCTCCACTCCAGCTTTGTCCAGCCTCTGCTATTCCCCTACCTGCTTTTCTAAGCCACATAACCCTCTGCCAGTTTTCAGTCCAACTACTCTGGATCCGTCCATGCTACCACCACCAGCTGCTCTCCCGCCCAACACTGGAGTCACCCCTCCCACCTCAACACAACCTTCCTCATTGCCCCGCTCCACTCTGTTCCCACATCCTGTTCTCATTGTTATGTGCTGTGCAAATAAACTGGCTAAACTGTCTGAAAAATTATGCATTGTGGGTTCAGTCCAGCCTATTACAAACTGTAACTGTGATTCACAACTGAAAACAAATGTGTTCCAGGAATTTATAGAGGGTCCCCCTCTATACTTCCAGCTCCCTAGCTCCCTTAGCTGACTGTATATACTCACACAGTTTTGAGAATATCACTGTGACAAAGTTTGTTCAAGTCCGCAAAACCACCTCTGATAGTTCCTGCTACAGCAGGTGTCATAAAGATCAATAACAGCCATACTGGTAGTACCCAGATGCCCAGCTGTGGGCCAGATGCAGTCCACTTTAAGCAACAGACAAACGCTTCAGTTGAAGCACACTGACATATTAAGACTGAGATAAAGCAGTGCTTTTCTCAGCTTCTGTGTTGATATTCTTGTCTGATTCTCCAACCCGGTAAGGCAACAATCTGAATCTACTGCATAGGTAATACTGCCCTGATGAGGGATACGTCCTTCATACATTCCCACATCATGAATCCCAAACTGTCACAATAATCAACATTGCGCTTAAACAACAAAATGCACTGTTTCCGAGCTGCAGTTCCAACATCTTTAAGGTTAATGTCGGGTTAAAGGGACAATGCACAAGAATTGACCAGCTGTTGAATTCACACTCCAAACAGCTGTGGGCCAGATGCAGCCCACTTCAAGCAGCAGACAAGCATATAAGTTGAAGCATGCTGCCATATAAAGAATTAACTGAGATAAATTTAGAGGGCGCGTTTGTAAATGAATGGATGGATGGTTGGTTGTGCTCGGAGGTTCGGGGGTTCAGGTACATTTTTTGAAATACAGAAAATCTTATCTCATAACGTATCATGACCTGAGTGTGTTAGGCTAGAAGTGGACTCAAGCTGCCTACAAGTCTCTGACCTGTAAACAAACTTTGAAGTGGAAATGAGTTCCCCTGTAACGTGAAAGCAACACATAAAGCGGATTGCACAGGCTAATGAGCCCCAAGGCCGCTATTTGACACGATACCGGAATCCTGGTCACATCCTTGCTAGAGATTAACTGTAGCGGTTCGTTATGTACGGGGAATCTTCAAGGCAGTGAGAATGTACAGGTTCGGCGGAGAATATGATCGCATAACAACGCCAGCAGCGAAGGCATATAGCTACGATAAGCCCTGAGGGGGGAAATGTATCAGTTAAACCCAGGTAAACTTTATCTCCTGTCAGTGTTGGTCTCACAGGGCGAGACTGTTCCTGGAAGCAGTGCATACCAGCGCAGACCAAACACTAAAAAGTATCAGTTAAGATTTGTTGGTTCGTTTTTTTATTTTTTGTCAGCACTAATGGATAGATGGATTGGGGGATGGGCAATGTGAGAGGAGGGATAGACAGCAGAGTAGACAGCCAGACAGCAAGCGCTGGGTCAGGGTTAATGGATAACGTCCCTCTGGTCCACAAACTACTTACACATGACTGGTATTCATCTGGAGCGCATTCATCATTCATCTCACGTGTGCTCACTTATACAACTGCTACGGCTTTGTGCAGCAAAAAAGAAAGCATTGTCCTTATTGTAAATTAATACAGTTGGAGGAAACAAATCAGGTCTTTGCCAGAATTGTGCGACTCACGGGGTGTGGTCGCTGTTGAATCAACGCTAAATTAATGGGTAGAAGGGTGTAAAAAGAAAAAAAAAAAAAAATCCAATCTTTGATTTAAAATTAGAAACTAGAAAACATCTGCCAGCTGTCAGGTGTGCTATTGAGGCTACAGAGGCAGAGAGAGCAGTTTCCAGACTCTGAAATGAACAAAGTGGATTCAACATATAAAGAGACACTGTGCTCTTATGCAGTCTGAAGTGTAGCTGCACAAGGAACTGCCGTCGCTGGAGAACACTCCACATATCATGCATCAGTCAAGGTCAAGTATGTAGCAGTTTGCACTTGTACTGTTCTGGGAAGGGTGCCAACAAGGGTTGATTTGCTTAATGTCACACAGCGATTTTGCATAAATGTGTATATGCTGCATATTTGCTATTTCATAACCTTAAAGCGATGGTGTCCATGATTTGACATGAGGTTGTATGAGGTACTTATCCGTAGTCATGGTATTACCTGCGGTGGATTTGGGTCATCGGCAGGAGTAACAACAAAGAATCATGTGCTTGGATGGGAACAGCAGAAACAATGTCCATTGAAAAAAAAAAACAAAACGATAATCAGTTTGTGTGCGCTGCGTTTTTATTCTCATTTTGCCATTCATGACATTTTTCAACGACCTGAATCTACTTAATCTGTAATACACTGATGTTGGATAAGTCCCTCATACACTCCCACATCATTAAAACCCAAACTGCCACTTTAGACAAGCCACAATAATCAACATCATGCTTAAACAGCAAAATGCACTGTGTGCGAGCTTCAGTTGCAACTTCTCTAAGGTTATGGTCTGGTTAAAGGGACAATGTATAAGAATTGACCAGCTGTCGAATTCATATGCCAAACAAATAGAAGTTGTAAACAAGAATACTTATGTTTTGTGTGTGTACAACTAAAGCTACTTGGTTGATATTCGGGAAAGATCATGGTAATTGTCTAATTCTTGATTTCTAGATATCTCAGGTTTGGAGATTCATAGCAATGTGAGCGTTGTGCCCACTGACGGCTGTTTCCAACATATGAATAAACAGCTGACAAGAGCTTTATAGGTTAGGATTAAGACCGTCAACACCATCTTCCTGTATATATAGCTACCTATAGCCTACATACTTACACAGTTAGGTAGCACGGTTTACCCACCACAAGAATCCGTCATTGGAATCGCTAGATCACACAAGTTGCTACAACCTCCTACAACTGCCTGTGTTTTGCTAGTTAACAGGCTGCAACTGCTCTATTTGAAAGTGATTGTGTGCTCATTTAACATGCATTCACCTAGAACCGGTTAGGTCACGCAGCCGGTTCGAAGTAAGCTTTTCCAGATGAGTTGCAACCGAAAAAGTGTGAAAAACAGAATTTACCAATCATGGATTTGTAGGCACAATTTAATTATTTTTTTTTTTTAAATGACTTCACACATTGTTGCGATACATATATTGGCAGATATGTTATATGCAATTTATGAAGTGTCACTGCTTTGGTATTATGTCTAATACTCTATTCTGCTTCACAGGAGAATGACACAGTAACTTTGGGTGCTCACAATTGCTAATGGGTGGTAGGTAGCTCAGGGACCTTTGGGTGGTTGTGAAAACCTATGGTACATATATATCTGTGCACATCAGGCTCCTAAGAATCATATCTAGAAACAGAGTCCAGCAAGTTATAACTGTATAATAAGCTATGTACAATTGCAGTACAGACGCACAATTGTTCATTTTTATCATTTAGAACTGCCACGTCTTTATCCATCCATCCATCCATCCATCCATCCATTTATGTATGGAGATAGAGGAAGTGACTTGCAGGATTAACTATTAATGAGAGGGGGTGAGAGAAGGACACAAGGGACTGAGTGAATGGACGAGGTGGATGGAAATATCAAGGGGTTAGTGAGAGAGAAACTGTGAAGTCTTGCATGCAGAGAAATGAGAGGGTCTGAGAGGGAAATGAGTGGACATTTAATGAGGCAACTGAGATAAAATGAGAAGGGGAGGAGAGAGAAGCGGTGGGGGAAGGGTGAAGAGTCAGAGAAAATCAGTGTGAAATTGTGGATAGGAGAGAATAGGAGAGGAAACATGAGGAGAAGTGTGTAGGTGTGTGTGTGTGTGTGTGTGTATATGAGTGCTGCAGAGAACAGGCAGGGTGATGGCAGGCTGTGCTGCATGATCAGCACAGCTATTTATAGATCTGTGGAAACAGGCAAAGGAAGAGAAGACCAGCAGCAATGCAGACCTGCACTATTATCAGCCTTAATATAGTCTCATATTATACCTGGTTCAGTAGAGAGGGTCATTCGTGTGCGTGTGTGTGTGTGTGCGATCTTGCACTGGTGTCTTTATGATATCCAATAAGAAAGATCTGTTGTGTTGTGCCGGTCCTCGCTTCTAGTTTAGTGTTTGGCTGCTGTTATTTCTGTCTTGTTGTTCTGCTCATACACCGATTCTCATATTCACTTCAGTACAGAAGTATTAAGCCCCAGCATGAAACATTTTGGCATGGCAGCTTGTCTACCAACATCTGAGAGCCATTTTCTGAGTCTCTTCTTCAAATTCAGATTATTTATATACTTATCAGATAAACAGTAACCCTTTGTCTACATAGTTCCCCAATTTTAGTGGCCCTGATACAAAAGGACAATTTAAAAATAACATATCAAATTTTTTTATCATAAAATTAGTTGCAGTCATTGCTGCAGTTTTTCACAGCAGACTTCCCGATTTGTCATAGCAGAATAAACACGTGTTGTGCTCATTGTTGTGCAGCGCTTCTCACAGTGAGACAGAATGCACAATACCAGGGGCCTGAAACTGAAGCAGCTACATGGAAGTCAACCATTGTGAATTTCATTATCTGCACCTGTGCTTTTCCTACTGTGACTTGTGAAAAAGGCCTGTTGTTTGAACTCTGCTGAGCAGAGACATCAGCAGACACTTGTTATCTTCTCTGGCCATGGATTGCCATGCATGACCTGCATCCATCTTCATTTCTTGCTTGTTTTGCCAGACTATTGAATTCAGAAACACGTGGTCAGTTAGAGAGGTCAGATGAGAATTTAGGACAGGGTTTGGTCCTAAAAAAAAATTAATTGGTAGCTTATCTGCGTTACATCAACTTATACAACCTTCACGAAGTTCAACTTAAACTCAAAAGCCAGTGTCTTTAAGCCTATAATTGTTTATTACATTTTAAGTACAATTATATTATATTTGTACTTATAATAAGACCAAAGCCAGACAGATTCCAGGAGCATGTCCTGATCCCTGACCACTCTTCCTTTATATCCCTTTTCTTTTGTCCTCACAGTTTCTCAGAGTCAGCAAGTCTTTGAAACAAATGCATTAAAATGTGAATGCTGCACTAGAAGAGTCTGAAACACGCTGACCATGAATTATATCCAGTGATGATACACTGTATATCCAGACAAAGGATGAAAGCTTGGTGTTCAAACTCACCTTTGGAAGAATAGGTGGGGTCATTGCTCTAATGCCTGTCACAAAAGCTTCCTGTAATTCAGTGGAGTGGATGTGTTATTTGAGTCAAGAAATAAAATAAATAAGTAAAACTAAATAAATAAAATGTGCAGAGAAACACAGAGCACTTGTATTTCACCTTGCATTAAAGGAGACCAATTAATGCACATTTTATAGGCAGTGAGATAAGATCCACAAGAGGACAAAACACCTTTTAAGTTCAAATAATTATTCAAAGTATATTGAAGCGCCGCAAGGTTTTTCTTTGTGTCAAATAATTGTTTTATCTTCACAAAATTGGCAGTTCTCTGCTGGCGTGACCCTGTCTTACCTTAAACTTTTACACTGGAAAAAAATCCCACTCACCCACTCTGTTTTTTTGTCGTCAGTGTGAAAGGGAACAATTGGCATTCACTGTGGTCAAATGACCCCACATTAGTCACAGGTACTTATCGGCTCCATTTCTGATCGGCAGTGATATAAATAAGACACCTGGTTTCCCTTTTCTGTGCTGCGATGTCTTTCAGAGCAAACTGCAAGCACACCTGTGACCTGCCCGGCGTAGTTAAGTGCCAGAGTAAGCGCAACCTCTAAATACATTTCAAAAGACACACAATCATAAATCAAAAGTCTTTAATTTTGGTGTGAAAAGAATATTATTGTGGTTGGTAACAGCTTTACAGGAATACAGAAAAGCTGCTATAGTGAGGCTTTTGCCAAACACACCATGGTGAACCACTGAATCACTGAGGCACAGTTGGTGGTTGTGGAGCATGAAGAAAATATAGAATATATAGTCATCATAAGGTGTTCAACCGCCAATCTGACAAAGCTGCCTACTTCAAACAGGGACTGATCAGATGTGGGAAGTGAGAACGTAGGCAGGGTTTAAACTTACTCTCTTTCTCCTTTTTACTCTTCAAATGATTTCTTCTGTCATGTTTCATGCGTAGAAACAAGTGCAATGCTAAGAAATCAAGAAAGGATTCAAAGCGTGTACGGGTTTCCCCATTTGAATCATTGCACTACATTTCAAATTTAAAAGAATGGATGTTCATTTCATAAGAAGTATGCTTCTCCTTTTCTCAACCAAACCTCGCTCTGAAAAATGCTGCTTCTATACAACTCAACAACAAACACATTTACCAGAAAAAGAAAAAAGATATTGACTGATTCTGAAAAACCCTTGTTTAGCTTCAGCAGTGTTTTTATGGCTCCACACCAGATATAGCCAGAGCTTGACCCATTTTATTTTCAGATTGCCCCTATCATCCATATCTCAGTAACGCCACGAGGCAACCTCATCACACAAACACTGGCATGGCACAAACACTCATTTGGACTCAGAGATGACCTTTGATTTGACTTTGGTGGACAAAGGTCAGCCGACCACACCCTTAACACCTCAGCAATGGATGTTGTTGCTGGACATAAATTGTGTGGTGCAGAATCACTTGGAGCATAATAAGCTCTCAAGCTTTTAAATAAAACTCTCTTTCACATGACACATGACAGCAAATGAAAACCGCATCAAGGACACTTAGTCTTTCTTTTCCCTCAGTAGATAATTGAGGGGAAAGCAGCCGGAGGAAATGGAATGAAACTGGCAGGAATTGCTCTTTTGGAGTGAATAGTAAACAGTCAAGTGATTTTGCTTTCTACTTTGATTTGATGTTTTTTTTTTTTTTTTTAATATTAGCACCAGCTATTTCTTTGTCTTTCAATATTTTTACTCTCCTTTCATTAGTTTCTTAGTTCATAAAACTTTCCTCCACACTGTCCTCCAACCCATAACTCTTATTTACTTCCTTTTCTTGTAGAAGAAAGGATTGTACATAAAAAAAAAAAACAGAAATTCAAAAAATTTAACGTAATCCAGCATCTGGCAAATTAATGTCGGGCCATAAGGTAGGAACGTCATGTTGTGTGTGTCAAGATGTGTTGACTATAATTCAGAATGGAGACGCTGTCGTGAACTCATCTGTTTTTTGTTTTTTTTTCTTCAAAGAAGGAGTGATCGAAGTAAAATTCCAGGGTGTGTCGGTACACTGTGTTCTGCGTGGTTACAGGTGCAACGCAGAAAGTACACAACACAATACACACATACAATAACACACCCTACCCAGTCAACGCTAAGGTCAAGTAACTGTCTAATGTCACCTACTGTGAGCTAACCTCAGTGAATTAAGGTAGACTGCAGCCAGCTAATATAATTTTTGGTTAATGTCGACAGCAAAAATGAATTACCTGACTATATCAAGCCAAGGCAACATCAGTATCTGCGTTACCTAACATTTCCCCTTGCATGCTGGAACTAAGCCGAAAGATCAAGTCAGGTCAACGTCCATGTAAGAATTGCGGCAGCAAGGAATTATGAGCCTCCTTTTTGGAGTGCATCTTAACCCATAGAGCTGGGTCACTGTATTTAACCCAAACTATAACCCAACAGCTTCAACTCATCAACTGGATTATTAAACTAATCCAGCATTTCTTAGTGTGCTTTCTTAGTACGCTACGCAACTCCAGGTGAGCGACAGAAAACCAACGAGTGGACGGACTGAGAGTCTCAGGAGAAAACACGTACAGTAATTACCAAATTGTATAAGACACTCATTACACAATCCAAGGCACTCCGTTACACAGAAGAGGATGTCTAATTAAACAGGATGGGGTAGTGAGTTAGCAGAGAAAATGATCCACCCCTTCTCTCTTCTTCATTTTCTTCTGTGTGTTGATTTCTTTTCTCATTGTCTCTAAGCAGATGATCAGTGCCAAGGTCAGTTGAATGGTGTGAAAACAAAGTCTCACATTACATTCTCACCCTCCCCCCAATCATGCTGAAACACTCTGACTTGCTAATAAATACTCCAGGGCTTTTAGCCTTGTGCTTGTTAGTATCATTCTACCGATTAAATGTTTTGCTGTGATGCCTATGGGTGGAGGTCAGTTGTACGCACACCATCAACAATGACGAAAATGTAAAACTATGTTTGATGCAACCCCACAAAGTGACACTAATAGTCACATCACTTTAAAAGTGTTTATAGGCCACACTCTTGCATTTGGCTGCATTGCCAAGTCATCGCATGACTGAAAACAATTATTCATCACAGTTCAAACTTTCATGGAACTACTTGTACACCATTTAAGGGGAAGCTTATCTACAATGGCACTGTCTCACCAGAGCATAATGGGAACAGACATCAGAAACATGTTAGAAGTAAGCAAAATAAGTGCGGAAGAGGAAACAAATCATCTGCCATTTGGAGTTTTTAGCAATGTCTTCACATCCCAGGTGTCAGAAATTACAGTTGGGGAGACCAATATTATCATACTTAAATAGTATGTAATAGTAAATAATTAATGGTCAGAGCTGTGAGAATGAAGCATGTTTTCTTACTGATACAGTTTCCTGAACTTGTGCATGAGCAGATACTGAGTACCAGTCCATTACTAATTCATTAAATACATTTAATTGTTGTTGTTGATATGATTGCTGTCATTGTTGTATAGCATGGTTTGCTGTTAATTAAACTTTCTCTTCTTTTTTTTAAATAGTTTGTTATACAGTTAATAGTACTGTTTCAGTATCTGGGTATGTGAAACTGTATGTGGTATGTGAAACTACAGTATATTAGGCAGTGTTGGGGGCGTTTGCAGTGCTAGCATTAGAATTGGAAGAACTCTAGTTTGAACAAATTACAGATTTCTTTGAATGTACAGTAGATTTGCAAGTGTGGGTATCAGACTTGCTGTTATTGAGTAATGTAACAAATTTCATGGGTTTATACAATTGAAAGTACACACATATATATCAACTTGAAAAAGATGCATTACAATTAAACCATCAGGATGTTGCTTGGATTCTTTAGAGAACCTGCATTTCTTTAGGCTGATACCAACAATATCGGAGCATTTTGTTAATCATATAATAACCCAATGGTCTTTTTACCTTGTTTAACAAAAGCACATTTGACAAAGAAATGAAAAAAAAAACTCTGATCATCAAGCTACATAATGGCAACACTGTTTCTTAACTACTTCAGAGACATTGTGTCATTTCTCTACTGTAATTGTATGTAACTGTAACTGTAATTGACTGACCCGTTCATCATATTTTATTTCAGACCCTTTTTTTTCCAATTAGAAAATTCCCATTCTGATTTTATTTCATTGCGGCATATTTTTCCAAATGATACTTTAATTTTATCATGTCATTTTTCACGACAGTGGTGTTTTCATGAGTCACCGCACCCTCACCTCTCAGCTTGAAGTAATTCCCTGTGCACTTAAAATCTTAATAGCACATTTACCTCAAAAAGCTGTATCAGTTTGAAATTTGACAGCATAGTAGAATATCTGATTCATATGATGAGCCTGATGTGGCAGCATTAAGTATCAAGTAGGTAAATCGACAAACACACCCGTATTTATAATCTATGAGTGAATAAATACAACATGTCCATGTGATCTAATGGAAGAATATACCCTGTAAGTGTGGTCAAAAAATTCACCACACATACAATTCAGTCTTTTTTTTTTTTTTTTTTTTTACGTGGGACTTCCATTCTTTCAATAGTTGTCCATTTATTGCGTAATATACAGTAGAATCTGTTCCCACAAATCCTGTGATGCAGAAAGAGTAAAATTCAAAAATCCTTCCCCCATTACTCCAACAGGCATAAGAGTCTCAGTCATGTCAGTTTTTATGATTGAATTCAATGACACAGAAGGCAATAAAGCAGAGAGAAGCTCTTCAATCTAAAAGTAGTGCAGATGGAGAGAAGCCAGTGGGTGGTTGAAGAGGGACACTGAGGCCACGTGCAGACGAAGAAGAGGAGGAACATTAAGAAATTGGATAAATTAATGATGAATCTGCAGGAAGGCAGCCAAGAGCTGAGAGAGAGAGGGGTGTACACACACACACACAGAGATAAAGCGCAGAGAATGAGAGTACAACCAGAAATAGTCATTGTGAAGCAGACTGTTTGTGAACAGAGGCTGAGATGGGCTCAGGTCCAGCAGCACAGGTACGTCTGTATTCATGTGTTGGCTGCAATGACAGAAACTGGGAGGTTTTTGAATATTTTTAAAGAGCAACCAGGTTTATTCTAAGGCTGAGGCTTTTCCTAATAATAATTTTTTAAAAAAGGATCCGCTAATGTAAACTGTAACTAAATCAATCTCACATTTATTTGGGACATGGCAGTATCCATCATTAATATCCGGGTATCGAAAAATGCTCAGGGCTTATGTGAGCTGTTGACTTTTGTTCACCAGGGTACCACTTTCAGTTTAGTTTACAGCCAGAGCTCTATTTTAGTTCCCCACTGACATAAGTCATGTCATGCAGAAACAGCCACTCTCTGAGAGGAAGCTGGGGAAATGAAAAAGAGGGATGCAAGTGCACAGCTGTTTGTGGTCTTTCAGCGGGGATGACATCAGAAAACCATTTGCTTTGAACAAAGCTATATGAACCTTTGGGTGATACATTTTCTGTGAATAATGAAAATACGGCAAATATAGAGAACCTGCAGTCAAACAAATTCAGTGGCTACAGTCTTGACTTACAGTATATAAGTCAAATGAAAAGCCTTTTACTCTGTGAAGCAGAACCTGAATGCAACTAGACTAGAGCTCAATAGAGCACATACCTCTGTCAAGGCCAAACAATCCTACATGCATTTTTTTGTTTTGTTTTCATGTATATTATTTATTCATTTATTTATTGACTTCACCTTTTATTTGGTTTTATTACCTGTTGTGTAAAATCAGCATTATACAATTCACACAGCTTTACAGCTACTTGTATGTAGTTTGACGTTGAATAAACACTGATGTAAGCAATCCTAAACATCGCTGGTGCCATATGTAGTGTTACTATTATCTAGAATGGCACTCAGCAGAGCACTCGCCTCTGCCAAGTACAATCTTTGTAAAGGAAACAAATAAAGAGACATAGGTAATAATAAATACATCTCCATGTGTGATGCAGTTTCAGGATTTTCTTCCACCAGATCAGGATTATTTCAGGTCAGGATCTGCCAAATTGTGCCAATTTCAAAAAGATACATTAAGATCTATACATCATTTCCTGGGAAAGCAACACAAGTGTTGGAAAATGTAAAGGAAAGTCGGATCGGCAAAAAAATGTAATGGGTTCTTCCCAGGCCCATGTCCCATCCGTCTGCTGGGTTCAGTGTAAGTGAGCTCAGTGTTTTATGCGTAATCCTGGTGAAAAATATGATAAATACAGATCTGCAGGTGATTATACTAGCCTAAAGACAGGAAGCAGGAGTAAATAAGCTGCTGGGCTCTGTCAATAACCTAAAGAAATAGAGAGTAGAGAAACATGTAGAGGTAGAGAAATAAGAGATCTTTTTTTTCTGATAAAAACAGGTTTTCAAACATTCAGCTCAGGGATACAAGGTCAGATCTTTAAAAATTAACATTTTATTTCACTGTATCTTTAAACAGATATCAAACAAATTGGGCGAAATGGTATTAATCTTCTTATCCAGCTCTTAGAAAGCAAGCAAACAACACAATATCGAACTATTGCTTTAATTGCTTTAAGTATCACAATGCAAAAGACTTGTTGGTTTGTTGAGTGTTGTTGAGCAACCTGAAAAAAACGAATTTTCCTTGATTCACGATTGCCTGATCTATTTTTTTTTTTGTGTCATCATCTGCCTAAAAGTGACTAAAATAAAAAGACTTTTATGTAACTGAGAGACCTTGCAAACAATTTAAAGCTTGCCAGGGAAAGCGTGTGAATGGAAAGTGAATGGGTAACTGTCTCTCTCCTATACTAATGTCAAGGTGCCTTTGAAGATGCTGCAGCAGGAGAATGGCAGAAAATGTGGTTGAACTGGAAAAATGCACTGGAGTGAAGGTTGGCGTAAGGTTGTCGTTGACAAAGACCACGAAAACTGTGAATAATTAATAAAAAAAATAGACAATTGCACCCCTTTTGTTGTGTTTGACAAAAATACCCCGGCATTAAAGGGGACAAATGTACGATGGCACCAGCTGCGTCTTCCTGTGCATGTGACTCAAACGTGGTCTCCTCCACAGCTTTATAGGGAAATGTGTGTGTGTGTGTGTGTGTGTAAACAGGCACTGACATGATGTCATGTGACAGATCAAGGCCACTGTGATGCGATCACGAAAGAGCGGCTCCAGTTATTGATCCCGGGATTAACAGTCGAGCTTCAGAGATAACACAAACACTGCAGCACAGGAGAGGCGTACACACGCGTGCTTACACCAGACACACACGCACACTCCCCCATGCCTTATGTTCACGTGTGTAATACAATCCTGTTGTATTTTTCTTCTGCCGCGTCTTAGAAATTTGAAATCACATTCTGTGTGGTGTTGGTATTGGTCACAGCTCACGTCAGGTTTTTTACAAAGGGCACTAAAACAACCTCTCTGCACTATTGACTACATCAGGAGAGAAGCTGCAGGTGACAGACTCGATTCACCACCTCCAACTCGCTCAGCATACCAAAGACAAGGAGACACGGATAAACAAAGTGTCTGAGCTAGAAGATGTGACTTTTTATTTATAGCATCCTGTGAACAGGTGTGCACAGGCATAATGTATTGTAAAGGCAATACTGTGTTAGAAAAAACAATTAAGGCAGCCACACTGGTGCTCTAATAATTACATCTTAGTAAGATAGAGTATTTTTTCCCATCCAATTAGATTTTCAAAGTGCTGAACATTGACATTGACATTGTGCCATTTTCTGTAATCCAGTAACACATCATCCACTGCTAAGGTTAGGGTTAGCTACGCTTTAAATCTAGGATGGTTAGAGATAACGTTTGTCCGTCTAGCGCCAGTTAATGTTAAAGATCAAATGCATAACTGTCTGCAATTGTGCACGTGCCTAGTGCCAAGCCAGTTAGCCGTCCCGCTAACGGGTATCCCCGTTGACGTCACTGCTCCCCTTCTGCCTCTGAACATACCGCACAGTCAAGCATGAGGTGAGAGAGCATTTACTGAAGTGCAAATTCTGCAAAATATGCAGAGAATATATGAAGACACACATCTGTATAACAGGCTGGTTTGAGTGGAGTACATTTAAGTTACAACAGCGTGTCAATCAAACAATAATCTCGTTAATTCAGGAAAACACAGCAGGGCATTTTTTTTTGCTTGCTGAGGGAATGCATTTCGCTTGTGTAGACATCGTCTCGATATTAGAATTTGAGAAATAGAAATCACGATGACCCCTCTCATTGGTATCAAATACCATCAGTATGTCTGAGAAGTACATTTCCTCAGTGATTGTTTGCTCAAATGTGGAAAAAATAGCAATTTTTACAGCTATAAACATAGTCATTAACATTATTAGCCTTTTTTTTTAATAATCCACAGGGGTATAATATGCACATGCACTGGATGCACAGTCACGCTTGAGTCTCTGGAAGAGGACGTTTGCTGGGTTAATGCCAAACTGTACAGAGCTGCAAAAGCATGGAAAAAAATAAATAAATTAAAAAAAAGACAAAGGTCTTTCGTCTTCACACATGAAGACATTTTGATTTTGTGATTTTGTTTTCGGCAGCAGTGTGATGCGGCGGTTAGCACCGTCAGCTCACAAAGAGAAGGTTCTCGGTTCGAATCCCAGGCCCGTGTAGAGTACTCTCCCTGTGCCTGTGTGGGTTCTGGCTTCCTCCCACATTCCAAACACACACACACACAAACGTTAATTGGGGACTAATTTGTGTGCAGGCGTGAATGGTTGTTTGTCTCTATATGCTGTCCCTGTCCGGGATATACCCTCACCCTCTGTGAGACTGACATTCACCAGACTGATATCCTTGATGGTGCAATCTGTTCCTGTTCTCACATCAGTTCCTTGGGGCAAGAACTGTAAATACTTTTGATTTATATTTCAAATCCAACATCTTGGACATTAATGTGTTTCATGAAAATACCTCTGTTCTGTGACAGCTGCATTTGTGAACTTTGAAATTGTGCAGTGGATATATGTTGAACCTTTTCATAACAAAGACTCATGCCATGCAATCTAAAAGAATTTGCATATGAAAACCCTAATGATGATGATGAGAGTACAAACTGACTACAGAGATCCAATAAGGCCAATTATTCATTACCTTAAAAATTATATTTAACTGACGTAATGGAAATTAGAGTTCATGGAGCTCTAATTTCCTTTTTAGATGGAAAATGGAAAATGATTCATGATGAACCTGCACAAATTAACTCGCAATATGAATTAACCACAATATCAACAAGCGAAGGGATTAATACCCTCTTATTTTTCAGTACATCATCTTCATCCATGTTTTCAAGACCAGCCAAGCCCCATATAAGTTATTACACATCCCTGTCAGCACAGTATTCATGAGCATGTATCCCCACATGGCACGAACGGAGTGGCACTACTGCTCATTTTCTGTGGGCCTATTAATGTGGCGTATGCGCCAGGCGGGATTTTCCTATCGGACTGATAGGGTGCCATATTTAGCTCCGGCATGCTCCCCCAATAATACATCCAAGTAATTTCCCCTCGGTATGTGGGTGGAGACAAAAGCAATTGATCTCAAGCCATCAGATTAAGACCACTTTCTGGATCACCAACTCCACCTCTATTATGTCTTTTCTTTTATAAATAATGAAATTAGCAATGAATGAATTGCAGACTTTTTAGCATTTTAACTTAAGTTTGAAATGGAACTAACACTATCAACAGTGTGTGAAGGAGCCACAGTGATGTCTCCATTTGTTTGAGTATTTTAGAGACATCTATTGAAATTAGCAAGCTAACCAGTGTCACCCCCCTTTTGCTATACCACTTTGTGACACTAGATGCTTTTGTGAATGATAATAAGCCCTAATAAGAGAACGAGGAAGAACAGCTTCATTTTGCTAGAAAGTGATTTTTATCTCATTTCCAAAGGACCATTCCCGACAAGAAACTGCATTCAATGACAAATAAAAGAAGAGATATAAAAAGAAGAAAAACACAGGTTAAATATAAGTTTGGCTATTTGATGCAGATATGCTGTTTGATGCAGAGCTTGCAGCTTTTCTTTGATATTTTCAAGTGACATGATATTCATATTGTTACCAGCTCTCCGTTTTAGCAGTTTAGTAGAATTTTGCCTGTTCTTCACCGGCCACTGTCCAGCCAGTACTCAGTAACTTTGGGCTCATATTTCGGCTGATGACTGTACATCGAGGTTGTGCGGCTCCGGTAGATTGAGCGAATACACGCTGATCGGTTTACCACTTTGTATTACGGTTATTAGACTAGGCAGGATTGAGCAGGAGAGGAAGGGGGCAAAGGGTACAAATGCTGCCACCTATGGATGTGGAGCAAGTAGCATGATCTTACACATTTTACCATCAAGATAATGAGTTTTTACTGTTCCAAAACAATCTTAAACTCATCTAATCATTTGTTTCTCATGACCGTACACATCTTTAAAACCTTATCACAGAACTTTAACATTACTGCAGACCACTGTAAAGACCTTTAGGGTATTACTCTTTTGGCCGTGACATTTATATAAAAACACTACAATACACTATCATAAATCTTCATAAAGTAAAGGCAAGTCAAGTAAAAGAAAAGCATGTATTTCAAAATGAACCTGAAAAGTCACTCATTATATGATTGAATCGAACCAGAGGAAGGGTTAATGCTCTCTCTGTATAAACAGGGTCAAGACTGATAAGGTGAAGCTTCGTCTGAGTGTAGTTTCTGACCCTTTCCTCTTTGTCCAGCCAGCATGTTTCAAATATGAAATTTCGTGAAATAACCCTGTACTCTTTCCTCTAGGTTGAATCTTTGAACAAGCAGTTTCCTGCGCGTTTGCTGCCTTACAGCACAGCTGCTACTCCATGCTGACATAAATACATACGACATGCAGAAATATGAGGAGCCAAGCAGACTCCTGACTCAAAATGAAGTTATTTTTTTCCCTGAATGCAAAGCAGATATGTGAAGATAGGTGTGACTTTAATTAGAGACACAGTCATTCAGATGTTGAAGAAAAATACCCAGTGAAGCTCGATCATCTTCTCCCAGCAGAGTCCAGAGATTAAAGCCCACAAAGAGAGGACAGATCAAAATCCTCTAGAGAAGAAGTAAATGTGAAACCTTTTCTGGGCTAGAGTTTATCTCTCCCTATGTCCAGACCAATACCTCTACCCAACTACCTCCTGTCAGGAGCTCAACAATGATTAAATATTCAACATTTTACCCAGAATGCAGTGTTACTGTTGTGTCATTCTTTTGTAATCCATTATGCATTTTGTTTTAAATCCACTGACCCACTTTCGACCTGTTTGCTGCAAGTTGACTCTCACACAGGAGAAATAAAAACAGAGCCTTCATTTTTTTTTTTTTTTGTGGTGCTTCAAATATTTAAACTAAAAAATCTAAAAATAAAAACTTATAAAGACCTTATAACAAATGCAATGAAGAAGGCTGCAAGCTAGTCAGAAAACGAATGACTTTTTGACACTGAATGATAAAATTTATTGGAACCTGCTGGTTTCTTCTTAGTATATTTGGAATTATTTAAATGAGTCAACTGACACGTCTATATCACGACACAACACTGAATCGTATTACTGTATATGACCTGAATTGACAACTGGTGGTGACAACATGCTGCACAGTGATGATGTACAGGGTACGCGATGTTGCACTGCACCATATCCCAGCTGGGTGTGGTCACACTCACCTGTGATGCTGGGTGTGGTTCAGAGGTTCAGCAGATTTACACCTTTCAAACCAGAGTGGAACAATGGATGAATACATGCACGTCACTTTCATGGCTTCCTTTTCTCTTGCTGCTCTAACTGTGTTTCTGGTCTTTGGTGCATTGGCGTGACTGAATATCAACAATACACGTTTACATAAAAGCAACATTGAGATATAAGAGGCTAATTAACTTAATAATACTGGAAGGTTGGAAGTTAACTCTCTGAAACTGGGTTTCTTTCTACAAGCATCATCATCTCAAAATATATATGTTTTAATATATTGAATATTGATCAGTG
The DNA here is from genome assembly GCA_038496675.1 of Rachycentron canadum. Classification (NCBI taxonomy): domain Eukaryota; kingdom Metazoa; phylum Chordata; class Actinopteri; order Carangiformes; family Rachycentridae; genus Rachycentron; species Rachycentron canadum. The sequence continues at coordinate 13,765,165 of CM076656.1, read as the reverse complement.
GACCTTTAAAAGTATACAGATAATAATGTGGCTTTATCAGGCAATGAAATGATTTCTTCATTCATATTAACTCTCGATCGGTCAGGGCAAATCCTTTGACCTGAAGGAGATGGGATGGCAGCTGATGAGAGTGCACTGCATGAACATTTTTGTGTTTTTAAAAACAACGCAAAGACATACAAAGAAAGAGGTGGATACGCAACATCAAAGTAGAATCAGGGGCAATTTTGGCCACGAATAGCATCTTCTCCTTCTGCGTCTCTCTCTCTGTGTTCCAATGCCTGATGTGCTGCTCTGCCCTTATGCAACTCCGCCAATGTCAGTTATAAATAGCCTTGTAGCCTAGGGTGCTCAGAGCTCACACCCCACAACACACACACACACACACACACACACACAGACAGACACACACACATACACACACAGATACAGCTTGAGGATTACGCATAATAATGACAGAGCCTTCATATTCAGCTGTTGGTATCTGGTTTGACTGGTTTAACCTTCTTATGGCAAAGCATTTTTAATATTTTATTTTTGAAGACAGCACAGTTCCTCCAGTGACTGAACCGAAGTGGTAGGCTGCAGGCCTGTGTATTGAATGATAGAATGAGTGGATTTTTTTTTTTTGCTGAACAGTGACAAAGTAGAGATCCAAAACTGGATTGTGAAGCTGCTGTTTATTACACAGTGTAAAAAGAAAATAAAAAAAACCCCAAAAACATTAGGGCATCTCAGTTCACTGCGCTTCACTGAACTTTGCTTGGACATCTTAACTTTGCATGAACTTTAATGTACCCAGGCTTCTCTTTTAATCATCGCTCATTTCTTTCTTTCTTTTTTCCTGTAGAAATCTTTCTGTTGCAGACTTGACATATTTTCCTCTCTGCCTGCCTTTATCTGTGCAGGCTGGCATTCCCCCGTGTGTCTGTCTCTTCCACTTGTCTCTCTGCTGGATACTGAGCACTTTTGAAGACTCTTACCCTCTCTCTAGAGAAAAAGAGAGAAACAGAGGGTTTGGCGGAGGGAGGGGAGCTTAAAAAAAGACTGAAAAGAGCATCGACTTATGTACTATATACTTTTTCACCATTTCTGAAAGGTGGTTCTATTGGAAACCACCGTGATGATGGTGTTCGTGAATCCTATTTATAGTCTGCATAGGTCCACATGGTTCCAAGTAACTGAGAACGGATCAAGGCCAGATATGAATCCTCTTCAATCCAACTGGGTGAGTGAAGTCCAGCTGTATAGCTGCAGGTCACTGATCTGTTTATGCCAACTACTGGGTGGATCAAAGTGAACTCTCCATCAGCTTGACAATCACTGAATGAGAAAAATGGGATTCTTGAGGCTACAGAGATCAGTGGTGCACAGTGTTAATGCCTGTGATTAGGGCCTGTTCAGGTTGACCATATTTTTGTTGTTGGGTTTCTTTCATATCTGGTATCCTTTTAAAAGTCAACCTCGGGTATGTAAAACCTCATTAAAATTTTGAAAAGTCCAGATAAAAGTATCTTTTTTCTCACTGATATGCAAATAGTCTTCATTTCAAAACATGTTTTAAGAGCAAACAACAATGGAAACAACCAATACCTCATGATATTAATATAATAAAAGCAAATGTCATTCGTATAGCGCTTTTTAAAAACAGTAAATGTTTTACAATAAGTTAAATGTGTAAAAGTCATCAATACTTATCTATATATACTGCACTATTTATATTTTGAAATTTCTACTTCCACTTCTGGCCATTCCAGAAATTAGACGTATGGAACCAACAGTCCCCCTTATTTTTGTGCCTGGAGCTTGGGAAATATAAGAGCAGCTGGTCAGATGATCTGAGTGGTCCTAGTGGAGACTACAGTGATCGAGGGCTTTGAATGTGATCAGGAGTATCTTAAAGTGAATTCAGAAATTTATGGGAAGCCAATAAAGTTGAGCCAGAGTGGGGGTGATGTGGTGTTTGTCAAGTGCCTGGATGTTGAGCTCTGAGCCAATTACTGTCGTGAAATTGCTGACTCGCTTAAAAAGGAAAACGGGGAGCTACAATAATCCATGCGAGAAGAGATAAAGGCATGGATGATTTGCTCTTCGATTTTCTTAGTGCTGAACTAAGTAGCAAAAACCAAGGCTCAACCCAATTTGTAACATGATGGTCAAAATTAAGTTTTGATCACACACAACATTCTCTGTTAAATGTCTGTGGTATGGATAATTGTTTGTTGAACCTTGTTCTAGCCCAATTCCTAATTTCTGAATTTAATTGTAAAATATCATCCAGTCCTTGATAGTAGTAAGACAACAATGCAGAATATATTTTTAAGATCATCAGATTTAAATGATACGTAAAGCTGGGTATGGTCTGCATATCTAAGGTATGTGACTATTTTAAACTGTGGCTGAGAATGAAGCCTTGTATACCCCTACACCACATATGTGCCAATGATAAGGTTCATAATACTTAATATTTTTCTGTAATTAGTATCCTCAGTGTTCATCACACATCCAAATATATTTCTGTGATGATGAAATACAGCAATAACAGCATCCACCATGAGTGTTACAGAGATGAGAGAAGCAATTCCCCCTCCTCATCCCTTTATCTCTTAACCCTATAAACTCTGGGGTTTTATTTAAAAAAAAAAAAAAAATGGATTTTGACATCAAGACTTCAAAAGGCTGTGGCTTGAGAGTGGTTAGAGATAAAGGCCTTGTAAATGAGAAAAAGATTGAGTACGACCACCGCACGGTCGTACTCAATCTTTTCATGCACCGTCACTGTCACTGTTTTTACACGACCAATCGCCATCTCCTAAAGGCAGATATTCTCCTTCAGGATCAGAATCAGCAAAAATAACAGAACCATAACGTCATCACGAGTGAACTTTTTTTTTCTGCTTCAATTCACATGGACACAATGGACAGAATTGCTCCCGTTCCGTTCAATGCACTCGAGCACATTAGGAGCATCTTTCCTCGGCTATCTCCTCGAACACTTTGAATAGGAACATGATGTCATTTTGACACTGCAATTGTCGCAATTTTGCGTTTTTGGCATTCAGAGGGTCAAAAGCTATTTTGTTGTACCGCTTTAATTGATTTATACTTGTTTTATTCATCTAAGTCATTCAAAAAAAATCTGAAATTCTTTTGATAGTGATATGTACAGTGTTTTTTAAAAAAAATTAAATGTTCACTTTATTGTACTCTCTGCTAGAACAATTTTTGGATGAACATTTGTGTCCATGCCATAGCCTGTGATTTAAAAAAAAAAAAAAAAAAAGCTCATTGTAGCTGGCTTTTGTGGGTATTTCCTGATGCTTCAACCCAGCAATTCAAATTTGTCCAATACAAGTGATCAATACATAACATACAATGTTATCCAGCATGTCTGTGATCTCACAAAATGAATTTCAACCTCAGTCCTAATGATCTATTAATAATCACACTCTCTACTCTGCCACTCTAATTTTGGTCACACACAAAATGTGTTAAATCAAGTATCTGCATCATTCATTATTGTCAATAGTTTTATCATTGTCAGTTAAATACTGAGCGTAGCTTGCGTTTGTTGATCCATTTCTAATATTGTGGTATACTCTCCATGTGCCATTCATGTTTCTTGTTTTCACTAGCAAGGACTGCACCATCTACAGGGTACATTTGAATGATTCATTAGAAAATGTGGGGAAAGAACTGCAAATAGGATGGAGGGGCGAGAATATGAGAGTGAAAGAGAGTTGAGGGTTAGGTTGTTATAAAAGGACTGCTAGAAGAGGTGTGGTCCTACTCCAGAAACTTCGCCATGAGCGTCAAATACTATTCTTTCTTGCAGAATTAACACTTTCTTGGTTTCTTTCATTTTAATTTACAGCCTCTTATTCAACATTTCAGGAAATTGTGTAATGTTCCTCTTTTTTTACTGCCTATCCTTATACTTTTGCTTCCTGTTATGACATAGATGTTGAATACATTCTCTTCCCCTTTTCACACCAATTGTTTATCAGTGGAGCTGAGTGAAACTGATGGACGTCTCAGTGTCATACACACCTTCCATTTGATATTGTCGAAATGGCAAATCTTTTAATTTATTTATTTTATTTTTTTTATGGGAATGCCAGTGTAATTTGCCATCAGACTGATGTACATGCTTCACCAATGAATCATTAATGTTTGGTGTCGTGTGAAGTGTCGCAGACTCTGAAAAAGTCTATGAACTGGACTGTGGGATGGTTAGGAGATAAAAATACTGGGCTATTTTTTTTAAATTCCATTCTTGAACATTAAAATTCAGACACTTGGTTCACATGGTTCAAACGGTGGCCTGTAACTATAGCGGCCTAACATATAGTTATTTCAGACTCTGCATTTTGGTTTGGTTACTTCTTCATAGCAATAGCTCATATATATGCCCACTGACGTTGCCTCATCATTACTAGAGCTGACAACTAAGCATTCAATGAAGAAAACTGATCCTTTTTTCCAATTCTGCAAGTTAAAAACAAAACAAGGACCCATTTCTCAGACATGAACCATTGCACCACCGATACCCTTTCCTGACTTTCCGAGAGTCATTCAAAAAAAAAAAAAAAAAAAAGGAAAATCTCACTTGCTCACTAAATATAAAGCTAACCAGCTAACGTGCGATACTGAAAACAGGAGGGAACAGTTAGCCTAGCTCTGTCCTAAGATGGCAAAATGTGAATATGAGCACCTTTAAAACAAACTGCCAATCAACTCCTTTTATCCCCTTTGTTTAATCTGTACATCATTTCAACTGCAAAAACTTGCCATGAGACACCTGTGTGGGGATTTAATCTGAAAGCCTGATGATTTGAACACGACCTTGATTTATTGCGAGCCATCTTCTTCATTTATCTGAAGCAGAGCTTCACGCTCATTTTCCCTTTGATTTCTGTCCTCATTTTGGTTTAGTAGTTAATATTATCAGAGTGCAGAGCTGTTTTAAAAAAAAAAAAAAAAAAATAATCTGTTTCACATGCTCAATAATTCCAGACATTTCACTGTGTGTATCATGCCAGCCCAGTTGGTGAGGTTGTGTAACGCTCGCGCGCACACACAAACACACAGACAGAGCTGTGGGGATGTTGGCAGTGAACTGATGTTCCACTTCTATTTAAAGCTCCTGCCACAGTGAGAGACAGATAACTTCCTTCATTAGTGATAACCTGAAATATTCAACAGGAGGCAGAGAGTCAGAAGGAGGCCGGTGGTGCAGCTTTAGTCGAACTGTTGAAACATCATTAGCTGTTTCCATCCAACTGTCAAGTCGTGGTGCGAAGCTCCCAATCATTGTTACAGCCTGAAAGGGTCAAATGGAGTCCAAAAGGGCTTTAAGTAATTTATGACCTCAACTCACCTCGAATGGTGGGAGGTGTGGGAACAGTGAGAGTAAAGTTCTTCTCACATGGATACCCAGGTCCTATATTCATAGATATAAGTGCCGATATCTATAAGTAGTTGTGGTTTTTAGGTGTTGTTTTACATCCTCTCTCTCAGGTTTCTATCTGGAGCTCAGTGAACAAATCATAATTCTGAATGAGCAAAATAAAAAAAAAATGTAAACACTAACATCATGTTAATAACTCACATATGATAATATTGTGCTGGCAGATGTTAGGGCTTGTGGATATGAGATGTGCAAATTAATTCTCAGTTCATTATGAAATTGCAGTGGGACAAATTTAGTCTAGGTGACGAATGAGAAAGAGAAACTCTATACTACTATACCTTTAAAATATACCTGAAACTAGCAAAGATGCCTTGCAGTTCACTTTCACTTTGTGTGTGTCAGGGTTAGGTCCATGGTCTTATAATTGTTGTTGCTGTTTATTTTTAACAGACAGGGTGGCAGCTGCTATGAGCAATTAACTTAAATTTTGATAATAACAATATATCAAACAAGTGTAAAAACAGTGTGGCATTGTGAAAGGTGTTGCTTGATGCAATGATGAACCTACAGAGAATTATCACCCTAATCATAACTCATCACAATATTGTGTTCTGCTGCAGCAGACAGCTGTTCTCAATGAAAAAAGCATTTAGCAGTGAAAAGAGTGAATATTGGATATTGAGGGCCACCAACATGAGTCCAAATGAATGGTTACGTTGCTCTGTAACTGCTGGATGCATATGAGTAGTAGACAGGGAAAATCAGCAGAGTAAAATTAATGCAGCACAGAAAGCCGTTGGCTACTCACCCCCCACCCCCATCCCCACCATCGCCAGCACCAGCTACCTCAGTAAACCTGCTGACACCATTAAAGACTCCACACATCTTGGTCAACACCTGTTTGAACCGCTCGCCCTCTGGTAGGCGCTGCTGGTCTGTCAAAACAAACACCTCCAGATTTAGAGACAGCTTCCTCTCCAAGGCCATTAACACACTGAACTCAGGTAAGCACCGAGAGATTACTATGCTTTTTGTGGAACACTCCCACAATGCACTAATCGCTAATTAAGACCATTTATTTAATACTCCTATTTATTCATGTGCACTACCATTTTATATAAAACGTTATTCATTTTTGAGCAATATCACATTTCATACCCCTAGTTATTATTCTTGTGTGCTGTTTCTATTCAATTCTATTTCTAAATTAGTTTTATAATTAGGAAGGATGTGTGTTTTTGTGTTTATGCCTTTCGATGTTGCTTGACAATTTGGGATTCCACACTTTCAAAGGGTTACAAAGGCTCTTTCTCCTTCGAAAATATTTGAAAGAGTTGGGCCCTAACACCCACTTACAGAAGCAAACACCAGCATCACATGGAGAGGGAGGACCGAGAGAATCACCTCCCACACATTTAGCATCGCCACCTAATCACAGGACTTCTGGAATGGACGGTTCAGTGGTTTCGTCCTCATGTACTGGTCTGGAATCAAGTCTCAGCAGAACCTTTGCTTTCCTTTTCCCTTCACTCTGTCTCCCTCAGTCTGTGTCAGTGCAGAGAAAATACTCAGGGGAGCAGAATGACCTCTTTCTCTTTTAAAACAGAAACACACCAAATCTTTCTTGACATGTGAAATGCATGGCACAGACGAATGGACTTTTGAAGGCCAAAGTCTTGAATTAGGTTTTCCTATTGAAGCGAAATTCAATTAAATTTAAAGATGATGGTTTTCATTTTTGAAAGAATGTCCCAACATGTGTAAATAGTTTGTGTGCTATATGTGCTATATGTGATATATATATATATATATATATATCACATCACACATAATCTGATGGAAATATTGTAAGCTTTGGTGTTGCTGACCTCCATCAAAACACTCGAAAGTACATAAAGTGTTTTGTTTGGTGAGAGCTTTTCATAAGAGTGTAAAAATGACATTCACAATCACCAATACAGGTCATTAAGGTTAGGGAAATGATTAAAAATACCTACTTTTACAAAATATAGTTTTATATTGCTGATTTACACAACATCGATCGATGCTGAGATCATTCAGCCATTATGAGACGCCCAACTGAAAACAAGGAACAGTGAACATTGCTCCCAAATAGTATTTTTTTCAGTTGACTGTCATATAATATACTTTCTGATATTTCCCTCTGCATTGCAGTGCTGTCGTGCACTCAGGTGATGTCCTTGGCGAATTAGTAGGAGGTTATTTGCATCTCCAGATGGCTCACTTATCAATAATTCATCGTGTTTTGAATACTTTCTCTCACTCTCACATTCTTTGCTCTGAAACATCTAAATGTAAAATTTGACATTAAATCTTCCCCTGGAATCTCTGTGAAACACATTACAATGTCAGCGTCGCTTTGACATTGCAATTTCAAACTTTACTCATTTTTCTGTTGAAATAACAATAAAGGAAAATGACAATTTATTACGAGTCAAACGATGTTGTGACTAAAGGTAATTCTTATATTCATCACATACAGTGTATAGAATATGTGCCTCTGTGGTTAGTTTGATGTGACAGTCCATCACCAATGGTTTTAACAGGAATGGGGCTGTTGTGCTAGCTGACAGTAAGGGTGGGGTAAAAAAGGTGGGTGGACTAGGACCAAAACTTTGATAAAAGAATAAAAGGCCAATAAAAACAACAAAAACACAAATTGATTTACCTTACAATTGTATTCTGTGTATCCAAAACCTGATATCCTCTATGTTATTCCTCAGCACATCAACAAGACACACCATGGGACTCAGTGATATGCCCACTGCACTGTAGGAAATTTGATCCTACACACCATCCTGCTGCTATACACTCTATGCTAAACACTCACTTACCCAAAATGAGGGTTAAACAAATACAATACATCTGTGAGAGTAATGTTTTTAACTACAGTGCCCAGTTCTTTTAGCAAAAATACATCTGTGAGCCATCTTCGAAACACGTGTTTGGAGAGTGTTGAGAGATGGACTAACAAAAATGCTACGTTTATTTAGAGCTTGTGCACACGGTCAGTCTCTCTTCAACTCCACTCGGCGTTTCAAGTTAAGACTCAGAGTTCATCTGCACATCCTTGGGAATAGGTGGCGATGTAAGGACTGCTTCTCTCTCACAACTGTTGAGAGAAATCATGTTTTCTTTGGTGCAACACGGTAACTATGATACTGCCATGATAGCTTGCCTCCATTTTGGATATACAGCCGCTTCAAAAGTCTGCAGTGCCAAGTCGGTTGCATATGCACAACTGCATCCATCCACTGATCACACTGAGGTTTTATGGAAATTAATAAATTTCGCTTGGTGCAATATTTTATATCCAATACACTTAACAAACTGATACATCCAAACAAATGTATTCTTACAATTCATTGGTTTGGGTGTTTATATCCCTGAGAAAAGGAATATTAGCAGATATTTTCAGTTAGAGGTTGGTATATTAGTATATATACCGTGAATGTAGAGTCAGGATGTACTACATACTATTTAATGGAAGAACACATAATGCTTCCTGTATTACTGTATAATTTGGATATTTGTGTTTTATACTGCTTCCAGCTTTGTTCATGTTTGCCACTTCCTTTATGGTATTATTACACAGAGACAGAATGCAATAGCACTGACAAATTGTACAATAAAAACAGAATCAATAATACTGCAACATACAAGTCATGTGGATGACACGCACTGGCTGATATCCAATTTTCAGTTAACAGATCAATATTGCCCCCCCATACCAACCTACTGTTTTCTTTTTTTTTTTTTTTCCCACCACTGAGTGTTTCATCTTTAATAACAGCCAAGCAGGAACAACTATTCATTTGAGCTTGAGCACACAGCCTCTGGTCTCCTAGGCAACAAGCCAGGTTTCCCGCGGTAACAAATCGCTCAAGCCCATTGGTGGGAGGCTGAGGAGCTCCCTGCAGCATTCCCATGGCAACCAGCACTGTGGCTTCTGAGAAATGATGGCATGTTTTTTTTATAACTCCTCTAACACCAGGCTCACCCCCTGACTCTCACACACACACTTTATACCCTTAAAATACTCACTTCTTTTCTCTCGCTTTAACACAAAAACAGCTCTGTCACTCAACTGACAGAAGAGATGAACCTGTTTTTGTTCACTAGCTAAAAAATCTAATGGTTTCTCTTTGTAAAACTGGCCTCGCTAATTCACGTTTCTTACCTGACTGAGACAAACTGTGAACCTTTGAACATATGTATAGCAAGATTTGTAAGTTGTATGAAGATGTAGAAAAAGTCACAAGGTCTGTTATTGTCTGAATATTGTGTGTTGCCTATTGTAATGTGTTGAGAGAAATGGAGCAGGAAACTAGGTTTCATATGAGAATATATTATGATGTCAATATATTGTCCTTAACACAAGAGCCAAAGTTGTGATTTTATTAAACACTGCTATGAATATATAGATACCTATCTGAAACATAACTGAGCAGTGAAACCGTCCTTAATCATTTGTACCTTTAGAGTCAGAGCAGTGTGCTGGAATACCACTGGGTTATTTTAAGCCTGAAGCATGCTTCTGCATCCACAGAGATGGTGAGCAGATGCTCACAAAGGTGTCGGCCAATATATTTGCATGCACTGTGTCCCAGTGACAAAAACAGATGTACAGGAAGCAAAAGCTTGCGAGGGGTTTTTTAGCATCTCACTGAAGAGGGATCCTTGTATATATCTACATGCCTCCATCTCCATGTTGCTCTTCAAACTGCTCCATCTTGGCACAGTAATATTACCATAAACTGTTTTTTAACCCACCCACATGCATAGTTGCAAATTCATGTCTCAGGTTTTAGACAGCTCTTGCTTTTAGCTATGAGAATGTGTCAAAAAAAAAAAAAAAAAAAAACCCACCTCGCAGAACATTCAGAACAGACATGAACACTATCAGTTCTAGACATGATCAGACAACACTGTATTTCATTTCAAGCATATTCTGGGCTTTTACAATGATTACTGGCACTGGGCAAACTGTTCAGAATGGTTTGTTCAAACGCTGAAAAGAGAAGTAATACTCTCTAAATAGCAATGGTTGGTGTTGTACTGCCATAAAAAGCACTAGGGTGGATGTTTGGATGTGCTATGTGACTGCAAAACTAATGGCTGTGTTTTGTGCCCTGTACAGTCATTAGCTACATCCATGAAAACACATCACTACGTTTAAACCTCGTGTCCACACTACTACTGTAGTGATATGTGTTTTCAGGTGTGTCACTAGGGATGAAGATTATTTCAAATTATTTATAATACAAGGGTTAATGCGGTCTGAGACCTAAAATAAGATGCGTTATTGTGCACACAGTGTAAGGTTCTTTTAACCTTGAACTACCACTACAATCTTTTATTACCTTTCGCTTAGTGGTTCTCAATATCTAATAAAAGTTTAAACATATAGGTAGCAGATTGGAAAACAGTCACTGGCTGTGTCCCATTTCAGAGTTTGTAGCCTTTGTAGGACGTCATACACGGACATCCTTTAATGCTGTTTAAATAACCAATAAGCTTTTTTTTTTCTCTGCTTCCAACAGAGCTTCTTTCAACAAGGATTTGTTGAACTAAGACTTCAAATTGAGATTTCCAACACTATATTTACCACATTTATCTGTTTCTGCTCTTATCAGATGAAAGCTTTAACTACTGCTAGCATAAGTAATAACCACTGATCTACCATTAGCACCACTATTGGATATAGTGAGGACATAATGTATTTTTACTGTATATCCCGCAGTGTACTAATCAAACACACACATGGAGAAATGCACATGCACAGAAACACACTCATACAAACTGGATAATCAGGCCCTCTTTGATCATCCTGGTTTGACTCAGTGGTTGCTATGCCAACAGGCGAGAATAAAGCTTTGAGCTGCAGTACTATGGCTTTCATGACTGATGCAACATTTACCATAACCCCCCTGCCACCCTCATCCACACACACACACACACACACACACACACACACACACACACAGAAAGAGAGAGAGAGGGAAAGCAGTATCTTTTATTTTTTTCTAGAACAGTTTGGTGGATTTTGTAATTAGGTCACCTCTTTGTGGAAGGAGAAAAGAAGGAGGAAAAGACCATCCCAGTATAATGGTTGTTGTTTACCGTTCAGGCAGAACATTCACACAAACACACACACACGTACAGAGTGCAATTGCGATCGACTCGGTGCTGCTCCGCTTTCTCCATCCCTCTGTTTCTCTGTCCCTCCTGTTCATTTGCCAAAAGACACACGAGGGGTTGTGGGAGGCTGAGTATCTTGTCCTCCTCCGTCTGCCTCCCTCTTGTCTCCCTCTATTTCCACTCTCTTCATTTCTTCCTCCCTCCTATCCAGTATGACCTACATTTCCTCTTGATGCCTAGGCCCTTATGCCTCCTTGTCTTTTTTTTTCTTTCCCACCTACCCACACATGAAAAGACAGAGAGGCCACAACAGGATGGGGGTGTGGTGGAGTCACTAAGTGCATATGGAGCTGTTAAGGGTGGAGTTATAAAACAGAATGCCAAGTCAAGAAGCCCTGAGTGAACCCTGATTCAAAACACTGCCTGTGTGTCTCTGTGTGTGCATGTATATGTGTGTGTGAGAGAGAGATGGGTGGGTGGGGGGTGGGGTAAGGAACGATAAGGATATAGCGCCTCCTATTGACAAACAGCGTCCCCTCCATGTTGACATGCATAACTCCACACTGCCCCCTGTTGAGCCTTGTTCAAGAGTACAACCATGTACAGACACAATCAGATCACCTCTCTGCTTCCAGCTAGTGGTAAAAGCAGCCACACAGGACTTGTTGTGTAAATATAGGATGTTATATGTGATGACCCTGTTGTTTGACCATACAGTACTTCCCATGAAAGTAAGTCATTAGCTTCAATAGGATAGCATAACATGAAGCCCTTAACTTAACAAAATCCGTTTTAAATACCCCACTAAATTTCAGTGACGCTAAAGTCTGCGCTCCTGACTGTAATTCGTGGTAGGCAGCAGTAAATTGCAATGCGGTTTTTAGAATTTGAAAGAGGGGGGATGATTACAGTCTGGGAAGGTCTAATCAAAAGAAGCTACTGCCTACGTAATGTGCAGGATCCACTGATTTTAGGCCATGACTTATTATGTCTCAAGTCTGGATTTCTTAGGCTGTGATCACAATTTTTTTTTTTACTTTGTTTTTTGTGAGTTTTGTAGATGAAATATTATCTAAGTGTCACCCATATTAAATTCAGATCATAACGTGGTGCATGGGATCCTGGTTTATAAGACCAAGCTCAAAAAAGGTAAGGTTTTGATTGAAATCTTTCAGGAGGGTTCATTAGATGAAATAACTGCAGTCAAAAACGACTACATTCATTTTCAGTGTAGTCTACACTTAGTTATCCCCACAGATATATCCAAATAAACCATGTGAACAGGGACATCAAAATGTTACAAGTACGAGGAAAGTGGTGTTGAAATCAAAGATTCTGGAGCAGTTAGACAGAAAAAGAGTCGAAAATGTAGTTCAGCTACGCTTTTCATACCAACGATTGCCATACAGATGCACAGACGAGACTGTGTTTGGTTCACCTCCTGACTCTGAACACTAAATTACTTGATATCCACACTTGCAAATAGTATTATACAAATGCTGCATGGTTATGGGAGATCATCAGCTCACAAGTCTTTTGTGGTGAGTAAACAAATTGTTTTGTTTCCTACTTGTGAGTACTCTACAGTATCATGATACAGTATAGTAGTATAGTAGGGTGTTGTCATCGTCTTCATCATCATCACTTTATCAATGGAGGAATCTTTATAGGATCCTTTTTTTTACACAGGTCACAACTAGTCGTTATCGTGTAAGTTTTGTATGTGAATGATAAGTTACAGCATTGTGCTCTTAGTCATAATAAGGGAATTTAAGAGAAGGGGTTTGAATGTGCTGAAAACATTAAATTACAGCTGCCTTTTCTTACCATCAGGAAAGCAAGCAAAGCCTCCACTTCCTCCAATTCTCTCTCTATGTGATTATTGGGCTGCACTTCATCCTGTGGTCCTAATGTGTGTGTGTGTGTGTATGTAGGGAGCCCTCTCTGTCAGACAGTTAGACATTAACACAGCAGCAGCATGCTGAACCAGAGGAGCTTCAGAAAGGCCAGCGCCCACTGCACCTCAGGGTGAGCCCAGCGATCTGTTTCTCAGTAGCGCAAATAGAGAAGAAGGAACTAACTGAGTGATTCATGCAGTCTTGTGCCTTTGGGTGTGGTAGCTCTTTATTTTAAAATTGAATAAGATGTTAGAAACAATCTGAGCAGTAATGGGAAGAGGAAGCAGTGTACTCCTTGAAGAGAACAGCTAAACCTATCAATTGCTCAGGCAATAAACACAAATCATCTCAATAGAAACGAGAATCAGCGCATATGTGAGGTCAGCATTCGTCGAATCTGACTGACTGAAAAAAGTCTGAACCCACAGGGGTTTAGCAGTGCAAAATCTGTGACTAACAGACAGTACAGCATGCTTTATATGTTTGTTTTTGTTAGCTTGTACCTGGCAGTGGCTGATATAGTTTCAGTGGTTGCTCACACTCTCGCTGTATTCTGTACCCTTTTTATTTTTTTAGACAGTCATTCGTTTACTCCAGGTTGCTCGTGTCTTGAGATATACATATGAACATGTTAAAAACAGGGAGTTGTACTGACAAGCTTATTGTTAACTCACCAACATTATCAGAGAGTTTGAGTTGTCATTGAATGAAGCTCACTTGCCAGAGCTTCTGGAGTCCCATCCCACTCCTGTTCTCACTGCTGAGTGTGTCAGATGTTAAGTTACTCCTCTGCCCCCTTTAGTGATAATGATACATGTAATAATGCATGTTTATTTCCTGTAATGGAAAGCCAGAGTAGCTTTGTAGACTGCCTAAAGCCCTCAGTTGGCATCCATACACGGTCTGGCCATGTACTAGGTTTACACCCATGTCATGTTTGTTTAGTCTCTAAATGTTGCCATAATGCACTAAGTTGGCAACACTGCAGGCTGTAAACACCCCTGAATAGAACCTGTTTGTGCCAGAAAATCCAGCTAACTGCCATGGCCTTTGGCGGACCTGTTGTGGAAACATGATCAGTCAGTCAGTCAGTCAGTCTGTCAGTCAGTCAGGGAAATTCCAGATTACAGGGCTGGTCAACCTTCAAAATATTTTCTATTTACTTTATTTTATACTTTATTTATGTAGCTCGATATTACGAATTATAAATTTCTCTCAGGAAGCTTTACAACCTGTAAAACATACAACATCCTCTGTCCTTCATCATCTGAGATGAATCCCCCCCCCAAAAAAAAAATCTTTCAACTGTGAAGAAATAAAAATTTTTACAATTCCTTAATCCTGTGGTTTGCATTAATTTTGACCATCCCATTTGTGGTTCTGTTTCCTCTCTCAGGCTTTCAACTCCTCCTGCACAGTTTCACTTTTTCCATCCCTTACCAAAGACTGTCTCTCTCCTCCAAACCCCACAGACAATCAACATCACACACTGATTATTAGTGTGAGCAGTGAGAGGCAGTGCGGATATTATGGCTGTCAGTCAGTCTGCACTATGGGAGGCATGCTGAGGGCTGCCGGAGCTGCTCCGTCTCCGATAGACAGAATATCGCATGTTGGCTCGGCCTAGAGGACACCTCTTAACGTGCCATGAGATTAAAATAGAAAAATGAACACCTGCAGCCAGAAAACTTTTTGACTTCAGCAGCATTTGAAGGTAAGTTTAGACAGACTGCATGACAAAAGGTAGAAAACCATTGGTAGAGGAAAGTCCTCTAATGCATTTTGGTGTTCAATAAGGTGCTAAATTAGGCTGCCCATAAGTTTGGGGAGTGCTGAGTATAATGGAGGTGCAACGTTAAGAGTTGAGAGTTGTCTTATATTTTCCATTGAATGGGAAAAGCTCTTTTTTATCAGTTGCATAATGGCTGTCTATGTCAATCAGATGAAAACGAAATCAGAGCAGTGATAGCTGATAGCTTTGCCCTCATTATGGTGGTTTAAAAGCTCATTGCCATGATATTGCCATGACATGGCCATACCTTTGTTTAGAACAAACCATGCAAAAACCTTCAGTAACAGCTCGAATCACTGTTGTGCTATAGTGTACTTGTCACAACATATTATCTTAATTAGATTCTCACACATGTATTAAAACTGACATCTGAAGTCAAAGCTGCAATAATTTATACTTTTATATTACATAGATGATGTTTACTCGTAATGATGAACCCACAGATAATTATCAATTGCAGTTCTACTCAGCACTATGGAGCATTTTAGCATATTTCAGTTCATTGTTGTGGTTTACTACTAAGTCTAAATTCAGTTTTGGTTTTGTATACATGCTGCTTTTCTCCTTTACCTGCCCCTTAATCTTCTCTTCACTATTTCCACTGTGACCGTTTTTCAAAAGCCTCCAATCTGGCCTGTAGTCGTGCTGCTCAGAGGTCATATCTTGTCTAAATGCAACAATTGTCGAATCTCTTGTTAAGCAATAATCACCACAGCCTGCTCTGTGCAAGAAACATTTGAGAGAGAGAGAACTTACAAACAGCCCCTTTAATAAATTATATCTTTCATTGCATTGTACAATGTTCTTTGACATAAATCACGAACAAACATTAAACTTCCACTTCCACTCACCCAACTGATCAGAAATAAACCAAACTCATTGTACACAGAAACTTCATGAACGAAAAGGTGCGTGGTTAAAAGATGTAATTTCAGTGAATACAACTGCAAATACAGTATAACAATTATGTCTCAGGTCTGATTTGGGGTCAAGTATAAGTGACGACACCTCAAAAGTGTTGAAATTTGAATTATCTCTGTCCAGAATTTCTCTCAGCTGGGACATCTCATACACGTAGATCAATGAGGCATTAGTTTCCTTATATTTATCACAGTTGGTCTGATATTAAGCCATTTTACAGAATTTCTATCAAATATAGGAAATTATAACTTATATAGATAGAAAAAAAAAAAAGAAAACTTATTGTGTGGCAAAGAAAACAAGTTGGAAAATAAATCCCTTTCTAGTTTAGTAGACAAACCTGTTGAAGTTTTAAACAACTTTCTCCAAATCTTAAGGTTGTTGACCCACTGCCGAGCTACTGTAAACTGTTGTTCAGCTGATAATTTACACGCACTAAAGTGGCTGCTCAGCAGGCTGGATCATTCCATTAACAGTACCTCGCTGTGAGGTGCCACCAAGTCTGGTCTGAACCATTAACACCAGCTGCCTTGACTCCTCTGCCATTAGCACTCAGCTAACAACAAAACGTCTCAGACAACAAGTCAACTTTTATGATATTTTCAGTACATTACACAGGCTCCATCCATATTTCACTCTCTTTTTTCTCTGCCTGTACTCCCCTCTTTTACTTTCATTCTGAGTCACATATTCTCATACAATGTCAGGAAACATTGGCTTTTCAGCTGCAAGTAAAACACCCACTGGCAGTGGCAGTGCACACAAACAACGACACTTTCCCATTTATTTTTTATTATTATTATATTATTATTATTATTGTATTTTATCAATGAATCAATTAATGATCTTTTTTCCAGTATTTATTTATTTTTTATATTATCCAATTGAATTTTTATCTCATGAACGTTCCCATCTAGAATCAAGGGAAAAATGTTGCACACCCATAGATTATGTCTCGAACAGGCCAAATACAAAAAAGTCGGCCAGTGTCACCGAGCTGTTGCTCACGCTGGGCTCACTGTTACTTTAGCACCTAGTTGGCTGGTGAATTGGCAAGAACACACATGTTTTTGGTGCTGAAACATAACCACAGGAGCAAAATTGAGTTGTGATTCAACCACTTTTCCTGCCACTGTCCTACCTATGTCATTGTGCCTTTTCAGTACCTTTCACGTTCAGAGTACACTCTGAACTACACATGTAGCTTCATTATATAGGATTTTTATGGGACTTTGCTGCATTAGTTAGTTTGTGGTAATCTGATTAAGTAACATTATTTATAAATATTCAAATAAAAGTTTTCAAATCTGATTTACAGATGCATGATGCATAATTTAGTCAAGCTGATATCATAGTTATGCAAAATGCATTAGGATGTGGTCTAGACTGCAAGGGCAAAATGAGAGGGTCTGGCCTATATATATATAATGAAATGTTTCTTTTTTAAGAAGCTTTGTTTTGTTTTTTTAACAGTTGTACCATTAGCTATTTAACAGTTGGGTTTAAATGTATCCAGTTTAAATGTACCCAGTACATTTGAAAGTGCAATGCTGAGGCTCTCTGTCGGCAGATTTGTAAATAAAATAAAATCTAATTTTGTGTTTAGCCATTGTAATAGTAAAGGCTGCGTGAGCTTAAATACTGTAAGTGTAGAGGGGGAGAAAGTGACAGCAGCGATCCAGTTTGTTTTACATCTCCATTTCATAGAAGTTCGTTTTACTGCAGCTTTATTTTATAAGCCACAATTCTTTGATTCTAAACCCGGCTGAACAGCTGTGAGAGACTCTCGCTCTCTGTTCTGCGGTCAGCAACTGACAACTGCAGGCTACACACCCCGAACACATGCCCCCCGGATAACCTTCCAGAAAGAGAAGCATGACATCATTTCTGAGATGCACCATGTGTATGTGTGTGTGAGAGGCGTGCCTGTGTGTCTGTGACTCCTCCAGCCCCGCCGCGGAGAATGGCAGCACCCGCGCCATCGCCATGCCACCTGGCGGCCCCACCTTCCAGGAAAGCCGTGAGGTTTATTTGTCAAAAAGAGACAAGTGGCTCATGAACCATTTGAGATGAATCCAGTGCGTGTTTGTATGTGCGTGATGTAGCATAGTGTGGCTGTGTTGATGTCTAAGGATGTAGGGAGGACACTTTGCAGCATGTGGACAGCATGTGCAAGCATGCATATAAAGTGAAGGATGAATGACCACATCAGAGAAAATACCTCCTGCGGCTTTAACAATGTGAGACATGCTGCCCATGACCTTTTTAACAGTTGTAAGAAAAGCAATAAATAACTCAGCACATAATATTGCAACCTGATATGCTTTTATGTTGTTCAATTGTAGTTACAGCTGAAGACTCCTGTCCAAGTGCATATACAGCTGCATAAAGACACATTTACATTGAATTATATTCCTCTTCCTTTTT
This sequence comes from Rachycentron canadum, assembly GCA_038496675.1. Taxonomy (NCBI): domain Eukaryota; kingdom Metazoa; phylum Chordata; class Actinopteri; order Carangiformes; family Rachycentridae; genus Rachycentron; species Rachycentron canadum. The sequence continues at coordinate 13,746,552 of CM076656.1, read as the reverse complement.
ACTGTTTTTCTCAAATTACTTACTTAATCACTTTATTAGCTCCTCTTGTTATCCAGTTTTTACGTGGACAATGAAAATACCACACTTGCATACCCACATGTAGACAAAGCCATTATTTCAGATATCTGTCATCCATTTAAAGGTCAAAGGTAGCGTTTCCAGGGTTGTTGCAACCACAGGATTGTGACATTAGACAAAGGGTGGCAATAATTCACCCCCGCCACCCGAAAAAAGCGGCAAGTAGTATTCCTATTGTTGTGAAGATCACTGCCACTGGCTGGATTTGTCACTTTGTCACTGACACTGATCTCCTTCCTAACAGGAAAAAAAGTACACATACTTGTGTCTCAGACAAAGTTTACATCAAGTTTAGTCTCACAAACAGTTTCTGCAGGCCCGTATTTTTATTGTTAGTACAGTGTGCCCCTTACGTTGCAAAGCAGAAAGTGAGGGTGTGGAGACACCAATACCTTTCAGTTGTGTTATAGTTGCCTAACCTAGACATGCCTTACTCATTAACCATGAGTTATCAATGGATGTTCTATTTCATTTGTCCACTGCTAAATTACAAATCTTACAAAAAACCTATCTGCCATTTGGTGCTGAGCAGGTAACCCACTGAATAGATTGATTTATCTTCAAGTGTCAAGATCCACACAAAAAGTGAAACCTGTAATCTGTGAGACGACGGTGCTATCCACCAGGTGACAGCCCCAGATTGTTGGAATAGCATTATTCAGCCAGGCACCAAGTTTAGTTCAGCGGCTCCTGTTTTCATGACTTCGGTGATGTTGGTGTTTAAGGAACACCGATATTGTCGTGCTCACCCCCAGTCCACACCCACACACCCCGTCCACCTCCCACATCCATACTGACAAATGCTGATGAGGCTGACGTAAACTCTGTTATAGAGACCTGACACCTCCAGCAGAGCAGCAGCCAGAAGCAGAGCCATCAGGCTTCTTCCACTCTGGCCACAAAGACTTGTGGATTATAATTAGAGGACAGCTCTTTATGATGGACCACTATTGACTGGTTTCTGTTTTTTCACTAATTAGTAATTTATGTTATTCCTTGGCATCTTTTTGAAACTAGCATTACAGTTCTTTTTTTTTACACACACACACACACACACACACACACACACACATATATATATATATNATATTGTGATTGTGATTAGATTTTAATTAATGTTATATATAATATATATAAATAAATTTTAATTTGTGTAGCCCTACAATGAAAACAGAAGAAGTGTGCAAAAAAAATCTGATCTCAGTTTTGTAACAGCACTGGTTGACGTCTGTGTAACTTCTCAGTCATCCAGGTCATGGTAGTCTTAAGTGCTGAGTTGAAGGCATCTGGACTTCTTCTCTAGGTTTTTGAGACTTTTCACCTCTCATCCAAAAGGCTTTTTCAGTTCTAAGAAACTGATGGGGAGTCTGAGGTACTTAACCTCTAGTGGAGTGGTCACCTTGGAGGTGGTCCTGAGGGTCGCTGATCCATCCCTGCCATCATGTGGGTTGTTAGGATCACATGGGTCCAGGTGTGAGTGGGGGTTAAACCGCCTGGGGAGGGATCTCAAGGCTGCATTGGTTGCACTGGTTTACTTTTCTTTTTCTTCCTCCTTGGTGTGAGCAAAAAGGAAGTGCAGTATGAGCAATGGGAAACATAGGAAACATAATTCAAGCTGCCCCATCTTTACTGGTTCATATTCAACATGAGCAAACTGTTTATAAAGTCAGTCTGACACCTGATCATGTGACCATAGTATACTGATGTATATAAACTTGTCACTGTAAGCGTGCACTCCAGTACTTATGCAAATATCACTACACCTCTGACCATCATATATATATATATATATATATATATATATATATTTTTTTTTTTTTTTTTTTTTTTTTTTTTTTACATACATAGCTTCTTCAAAATTGGATGGTGAGTGAAACTAGGAATTCTTGTTGCTGAGCCATATCATCGAACAGCATTGAGAACCTGTAAGTAAATTAAATGGAAGTGCTGCTTTAGATAAATGTTAACATGAGCCCATGGATAGAAGTCTTGTGCAAGGTGCCATGTCAGGGGACAACTGCTCTGACAGTCTGACCATTGACTTCTGTCCAACGCCACAGTCAGAGATCAGGTGAGCTCCATTTCATCAGCAGCATTTGTAAACTAGGATGTGGTTACTGGTTTACACTTGGATTGTCTCATTTCCAGTTCACATATAATTGGGTAGAGCCATGACTGATGACTCCTCTCAGTAATATTTATATCTAATCATGACATTTAAGTGTGTTCAGCCCCATAGTTGGTCACTTATGCCATTCAGGGGTTTAAGAGCGAGTTTGGATTCCTGTCTTGAATCATGATGATTCGCTTTCTTTCCCAAAACTGATCACATCATCACCAGTGTAAATTTCAGCGTACTCGTGCCGTCACTAAGCTGCAGCCAAGACCTCTCCAGTGTGTCTGAAACAACCAGCAGCAGACAGCAGTACATATACAGGATAAGCAAATATTGACTCAGGCACCCATCAGGCGGTACATTATTCATGGCCCTATTACTTTTATAGACTAGACTATATAGAGAGCGTGTCTGCGTGTGAATCTGTGTGTGCGCTGAATCAATATTTATTCCTGTCATGTTGACTGCTCCTGCTTTAGTAACCAGGTGACAACAGCTTCCTGGTGTTTTGGTCTGTTTGTCCTTTTTTGCGTGTGAACGCCTCATCCACGAAAACATGGATTTCGGCTTGTCTGAAATGTGAAAACTTAAAAACGTACTGATCGAACTTATTGAAAATCTCTGTCAGAGTCCTATGTTTGATAGATGTATGAATATATTGATTGATATTGATTAGCGTGAATGTCTATCGGATGCAGTTTTCCTTATGTGAGTTTAGCATGTTGAAATTGAGAGGTAAACAATGGTAAATTAAAAGAAATCAAAACAAAAATAAAATACAATCAGTGTCAATGAGTAAGCAGATCATAGTCCCATCCCACTGACACAACCATACAATTTGGGTCACAATTTAAAAAGGATTTTAAGTGTATTTCTTTAAGTCAGCTGTAGTTATGGCAACAATATAGCTCACCTGCAGGGTATTAGCAGGAAGTGAATGATGCAGTTGACACATGTCACACATGTTCTTACCCAGTAGTTACTGCACTGTCACGATAATGATACAATAATAATTTTAATGTAATAATATTATGTCATGACTGTTTTTTGTTTTGTTTTTTTTTTTTCATTTTGCTTCGGCACTGATCCTGCAGCTCCATCCTTCATTCATTCTTTAGGTCTTTCTGTCAAGCATTTTCAAGGTCATGCAAATTGATTTGAAGTTTCAAAGAGAAGCAGCAATAGCCGTGTCTAATTTCTCTTTCAGCTCAAAAACATTGATGTAACAAAACCCAGGTCAGGAGTTGACATCACATTGTTCAATGTTCGTTTTCCTCTCTAGATGTGGTGTCAGTGTTGTTTGACCTTCATGACGGCAGCTTTTATGAGAGATTGCGTGACCCATCTGTGCAGGAGCTATTAACCTACAAAGCAACGGCAGTAACGTGTTGTAGACACATACCACTTCATGTGTGTGCGGTTTCTTTCTTTTTTTTTTTCCCCCGTTAGTTTATAAAGATCTTTAGACAAATATAACACTCAAAGACACACATGAAGACCTGTGTCGGCATGCAGCCAGTCAACACACTCATCACACATAAATCAAAGCAACACGTGTTCTCAGGAAAGACACACCACACACACAATGTCAACCCTGCACTTATTTTAGGTTACACATTTTTTCACTCTAACAGAAAGACATGCAGGCAGATTGAAATGCTCTACCGATACTCGATAGTTACTCTGGACTCAATAGGCACAAAAATGCAATGACCTAAAACCTGTTAAAAGATGAGACAGTAGTCGGTGTAGTGTCCAAGGAATTACATTCATGTTGGACGAATCTGCACCTCACAATTTACGGTCACTACCAATGTGAGAAGGAATGTGACCTTCGTAGCGAGTGAGGAGGAAGGCGGGGATGTGTAGGCATGGGTGGTGCATGGGTGTGTGCTAGTATGTCAGACTTTGATGTAAGCGAGTGGAGTTTTCCATCTTGCAATTCAAATTTCCGTAACCTCAACTGTGATCTCTTATTGTATTACGTGTCTAACAGTAACCAAACTTTAACTTTAACTTAACCACAACTTTATCCAAACCTAAATATAACATAGTTGTAAAATAGTGAATTGACAAAATGGGGGGGGTAAACCCTGGTCAGTCCATCGCAGCACATAGAGACAAACAACCACTTACGCTCAAACTAACTAACCTAAACGTGATTGTCTTTGGACTGTGGGAGGAAGCCGGAGAGAACCCACGCAGGCACAGCGAGAACAACAGGGATCGAACCCAGAACCTTCTTGCCATGAGGCAGCAGCGCTAACCGCCACATCACTGTGCCGTCCGGATGCGGTTCTCTCACCACTCTGGAAGGCAGAGGTTAAATACTCACATTTGGGGACCAACACGAGTTCAGGGGGACTCTTTGACAATCAAACATGGACACGTGTACAGTACAAACAGCACTGAGCCGACGCTCGGAGCGAGTGCTGGACTCTTATTGACGACTGATGAAAGAAACCCGTTAAGCCTGAGTTGTAAATAATAATGGGGCATGCTGCATGTGGTCAGCACTGACATATGAAAGTTCATTTTGACAACCAGCTGGGCCCGTTTTCACCTCCTTGACGTCACGCCAGCGTGTTTACTCCTGTACAACTGATACATTAGAGTATGTAGGCTAGAATTGCACTGATATTTTTAGCCATTGTTTACAGGAACGTGTGCTTTTCAATTCAATTTCACAGCATAGAGTTTAAATGTGTTGTTTTCTGTAAATCTCTAGCCTGCATCACTTCAGGTTCTGTATGGGATCTGCAGGCTTTTGACTCATAGTATCTGTATGTTTCATAGGTGGGTCATCACCTCTAGCAGCAACAGCAGACTACAGTTCCCGCATGCCTCAGATAGGATGTTTCTGTGGGCAGGAAGCAGAGCAACGGATGGAAGAAGCGACCGCAGGTACTGAATCTTGTCTTAATTGTGTTTGCTTTAAAGCCAATGCAGAAATAAACTCACAAAAAGCAATGTGCTGAAAATTACACATGCATATGTGCAACCAGGTTAAAATGTCTTGCACTGACAAGATCTGAAGTGCCTTTTAAAGAGTACTTGACATGTTAATTTCAATTTCAATGTCAAGTCCTGTAGGTAGTTGAATTGCTGGTTTGTATTTTAGTGCTTAAAGTCCTAGACCTGACATTTGAGGAGCAAAGCACTGAAAGCAGTTGAAGTGTCAGCTCAGAGATGAAAGCAGCTGAGCTGTTTGAAAATAATTTCAATTTTTATTAAAGTGGTAGAAACAGTTTTAGGTGTCGGTTGGTATGTAACCAGTGACAGTTGGAGAGCTTGAGCTGTCAGTTGAAGGGTAGAAATGAGTTCAAAGGTCAGTTGAAATGTAGGGGGTGAAAGCAGATGGAGATAAAGCTGAAGTGCCACAGATACAGTAGTTGACTTCATTATAAATGGTCAAAGTGTTAGTAAATTCAACAGCTGGAGGGAGGGAGAGGGCCTCACGTCATGCATAATAATAGTAAAAAAAACACGACAAAGGTAAAAGATCATTAAAATTAGATAACGAATCCAATGATAAAAGACAAGGGTAATTCTTGAGAGGAAAAACAAGAACAACAGGGTTTTCAGAGGTGACGACAAAGGGTTTATCCACTTGATCTCATGTTAGTTTCTCTGAAGCCCAGAGATACCATGCGCTCGCATTTCGTCTTCAGCCTCATCGTAGTAACCAAGACTGTATCTGAGGATCTGATAAGGAAGTTAAAGACTCCATAGGTGTATAGTAAAAACCCAGGCATGTAAAAATATCAAAAAGAAATCTGCTCAGGCAATATGTGCTTGAGATGTTTTAATGCAAAGCTTTATGTAATTAAACAAAATAGACTGAGCTCCTGTCACTGTCCCTTGAGCCGTCTGTTGAGTGCTCAACTGCAGGAAAATGAATCTCCAACGGTAGACGCACGAGGCGGGCATTAAAATGGCACGCATAGTTTGTGAACACTACAGTGTCAGTCAGTTTATGCAAAGCTCAACAAGGATGGGAGGCAAAATGAGAGAAACATGCCGAGGTGCAATGCCAACCTTTTTTCAGATCCATCTACCAGAAGATCCGTGAGTATGAGGTCCTGGACAAGAGGAAGACTGTGACAGCTCTGAGAGCAGGAGAGGACAGAGCCATATTGCTGGGCCTCAGCATGGTCTTCATCTCTGTCATGATGTACTTTGTCCTCGGAATCACCATACTGCGCTCTTACTCTGATAGGTGACACCACTTTCAGTTTACAAAGCAACAAACGTTTTTTTTTTGTACAAATGCATATTCACACACAATAGTGGAAATCCCCATCTTTTTCAACAGTGTGTGGACAGATGAGACCAGCTGCACTATTGTGAACGCCACCATCACGTGGGACGAGAACTGCTCGTACAGCTGCGGAGCAGAGTGCTGGAGGAGTTCCCGTTACCCCTGTCTCCAGGTCTACGTCAGCCTCAACTCCTCAGGCAAGGTGATGCGACTACTGCACAATGAGGAGACGCAGGACAGCAATCCCGAGGTACTCAACGACTCATAATACTGCAAAATACACCACTGTGCTGTTCCCACGACATGCTCTATCCTAGCTGTACGTTAATTCAGCAAGCTGAACTCGGTTTCCGCGAGCCAGGTTGAGCGAGCACCTTTTTCCTCTATTGACAAATGAAAAATGAAAGATGAAAAACTACATTAAAAAAAAAAAAAAAAAAAAATTCAGAAGGTGTCTCATCTTACATAGTAAACCACCGCATCATACCAAAAATATCCATAAAAGAATGACCCATGAATTATATGCTGCTAACCTCAATTTCATGTTTATGTACCTTTTTTTTTTTTTCATTATTGGTAAACAGTTGAGTTTGATGACATCCATGTCCAACCTGGAGAGATGTCCAATCAAATTTAAAAGTAAAGTTTTGTTGCCAGGAACTGTGAGAAAGTCAGAAACGAGTCGAAGAAGAATACAGAGTAGAGTAAAAAACAGTATTCCAGATACATTTTCTTGTATCTTATGCTGATGACTAGTAGGACTATGGTTATGGTTTCAGTGGTCTTAAGCTCATGACACAACAACAATTTAATTTTGTTTCTGGTCATTTATTCTAAACTTTTAATCCAGAAGTCAAATTTCATGATTGAGTAAGTATATATGGGGAAATGAACAGAGCAATAGCAATCATATGTATTTTAACCTGCAGAAAAAAATGAAACACAACTTCCAGCCTCACTCTTGTTTTCTCTTTTTTCCCTTTCGCCTCAGTGCTTCTACATCCCAAAGTGCCATAAGGACTATGCAGCCACACATGCCATAGTTCAGAACATTTCTGAGCGCCTCAGGTCTCAGCGCACAGTTCAGTGTTTCATGGACCCTACCAACAGGATGGACAGTGCCATTTTGACTCAGATCTACGGCAGGGTCGCTGTCTTCCACTCCCTGTTCTGGCCAACCTGCACCTTGACTGGAGGAACCCTTATCATCGCCATGGTAAAGCTGACCCAGTACCTGTCCATCATGTGTGAGCGACTAAACCGCATCAAAAGATGAAGGGTGGAAAGGCTGTAAGTTCAGAGTGGCGTTCCCGTTACATGGACATGGGGACAACTGAAGCAGCTTTGTGAGGCCAGATGAGGTCTGTCTGTGACAGCTGGATTTCTGGGATTTAATTAAAGTAACAATGACAATCTAAAATCAGCAAAGAGGAGCATGCATTTTTCACCACCTGAATAACTTCTTTTACTATGCGCATTTGACTTTCAGAAAGAAAGTAACTATCCATCCAAGTAGCTTTTTGTTTTTTTGCACCAAGCAAATGGAACAAACTACAATTCCTTCATTTGAGTTTGACAGTTTCCATTGTTGAATAGCCTTTTTTGGCCAACTTGTGTGTCATTTACATGTTTTTATTTGACTTTTTTTTTTTTTTTTTTTTTTTGCAATTGTAGTGTTTTTATTACTGTATATTGTTCTTACCAATCGTGCCTGCCAGGTATTACTTTAATTTTACTTTTTCATGAACTAATTATTATTAGTAATGTGATTGTTGTCATATATTGTATGTATCAATCAAACCCATGAATGTGATTTCTGGGTATTTCTATAAAAGGGATTAATGCTCAGACAATTTTAATCTGAAAATTTATGAAATGTGTATTTCACAAATTGTGAAACCTAAATTGTAGCTTGGAGAAAACATGAATTTTAAGCCATCTTGGTCCATGAAACAAAGTCTCTTTAAAAAAAAAAAAAAAAAAAAAAGTCAGTATTCTGGTGTTTGTCAGTCCATATACTGATACTGTGAACTGTAATTGAACTGAAATTAACAAAACATTGAGAGTACATTTGTGGAATTATGATTTAAATTGGACCTAATGTGGCCCCTTCACTTGGAACCACCTCTCTCCTGACATCAGACTGTCTGACTCTGTTGAGGCCTTTAAATCCAAACATACGACTTTATACCTTAACTTTCAGGTGGTGACTAAATATTTCATTACTTAAGACTGCAAACTTTTTGATAACCACTCCATCCCCGTAATTTCATTTTTGTTTATTCCCACAATTGCACCCACCAGCACATGAATATCCAGACTCTCTCTCTCGCTCTCTCTCTCTGAAGCTAATCTCTCTGTCCTCTCTTTGGTTAGAACAAAAAGATGCCATCAGTTGCATCATGGGAACTGTAGGATCCAGACATTGACCAGAATTAGGGGCAAAAAGTCAGAATATTGTTATTTTTGCCTGTTGCCATTCCTTTTCAATCTCTTTTTAATCTAAACTCACAATTTTAAATCACTGGGGTACTCCCTCAAATCAAATCAAACTACATCTGAATGTTCCTGGAAAAAAAAAATACTGTAATGACAAGGTATAATCATATACTTACATCTTTGCCATCTGCTTTTACAGAGGATTTTTCCAATGGATCGGTGTCATACCATATGTTTTTTCATTTCAAGTTGACTTGATATGATGTCTTTATATTTGTTTGTTAGAAAAAAGTTGGACGACTGCCTCTGAAAGGACGACAGAATCTAAACTGTTCTTTAGTTCAGAATGAACTGGATAAGACGAGAACAATTAGCTATAAACAGTTGAAATTATAAGGAAGATGAATAGAGTAGGTTTTCTTTAACTGCACTAAGTATTAATCTTCCTCACTCCAGTGTGATCTCACCTACCACAGTCATTCTCTTCGAGTTCTTGTCAGAGGACGGGTTGGTGGCGGCCTTTCAGATCCATCATTCTGATCATGATTACAGCTGCTTTAAACAAAGAAATTGCCTCCCAAAATGAAAAACCAATACCAACCAAAGTCTATTTTCTACAACTGGGGTTTGATTTAAGCTGTACGAGGCTTACTCCCTGCTTCATGTATTAGGCCACTGCAGCCTTCCATTGATTTTCTTTCCAACCTGTTTTGTTATGTGAATGATTTTACTATCAAATAAACACAATGTGCCTCTTGTCTCCTGACAATGTTGTTGTGAATACATAAGATTATTCATTATTTTTGCAAGAGCCACTGTCAACTCTTTCATAATGCTTGACAGTGTGACTGGCTTCAATGAAATAAAATATGTTAACACAATAGATGCTCACATTGAAGGTTAAGCAGAACTATAAACCAGGCTTAAGCACCTTATATTCCCCAGCTTAATATTCAACAATATGTAATATGTAAGAATTATCAGTTGTAAACACAAACAGCCCCCAGGCTCTTAATACTAACTAATACTTTAATACCAAATAATAGAAGATGTGTCCTCAGTGTCCTCAGTTGTAGCCATGGTCTTACCTACGGGTTATCAAAAAATAAAAAATAAATAAAAATTAAAAGATCCCTCTGGGCTTGAATGGGTCTGTTTTTCTGCAATTTAAACTTTGTATTTGTTTCTTTCCCCCAATAACTGTGCAGCATTGCGGAGGTATCATTCATCATGATCACTAGTTCCATTTTCTGTGTAGTTGCTCATATGCATCTAACTGATATGCCTTACTCACATCCCAACCAAATCTAAATGATAAACGTGACCCCACGCAAACATGAACTGCTGATTTAAACCATTTCACAGATCTGACCAGGGTCACATGGTCCACACACACACACATATATATATACTGAACTGAAATACTGAAAGACTCTTCATATATATCTGTACTGTGTTTGAACCTTTCCAAATCACATGCGCCTGTGAATGTTTATTAGTGTGATTAGAATACTTAGATAATGTAATCACGACAATTGAATTAATAATTAATTAGACAGCCATGTAATCTCTCCTTGCCAGAGTCATAAAAAAGTTCAGACCATATGAATGTTGCATGAACTGCTGCATTTTTCTTCTGTACAAAAACAAAACCTCAGACACACTGAGGCTGGACGAGATAGAACCAACACTCATCTCCTACTGTATGTGTGTGGCTGCCGCTGGAGCGATGACACTCAGGTTTCTCATTCTGCTCTTTGGGCTGGGTTTGGTATGTCACTATAAAACCTATGCACCCTCTGAATTCCACGTTTGGTGCCATATATAGCACTTCGTTCAGTTTTACAATAACAGCTTACATTTGTTTCTGTTAATTATTGTGCTTTTGAATTAATTTTACAGACAACGGGCAAACTAACAGGGGAAACAGGTAAGATATGTACACGAAGAGTCTTTCAGTATTTCAGTTCGTCAAGGTAAGCGTGTTTCAACCCTGTCCTTTCAAACTTTGCTTCATCTACATTCCACCGGTCTTTTAGCACTGAACTGACTTTTAGTCTCCCACTACTATTGTCTCTACTACTACTACTACTACTATCTCTCTACAGCAGCTTGTGTACATGTACAAGAAAAAGAGAAATTTCAACTCAAAGTTTTACCCTTCCCACATTAAAGTATGTCAGTATGAATGCTGGTGGCTGAAGGGCAGTCATGCATTATTGAGCGTGGATTTAAGGTTGAATTTAAGCATTCAAATGTAGGACAAAACATGTTTTATTAATATAAATATAAAATAAAATGTTCAGTACATCTCAAGCCCCCATGTCTGGATCATGACAGTGTGGTACTAGAGGTGGGGTAGGCACTAAACAAACTCCACCAGTAGTTATAAGATTTTTTTTTTTTTTTACCTCATGTTCTGTTACATATTTGTACTATTACTGTTTATTGTAATGTAAACTCATTTTTATTCATCTTCATTTTAAGAAACTGATGTTGACGAAGGCCATGACTGGGATATCTTTAACATCAATGAAGGTTTGAAGACTCTCATTATTTTCTGTTTTTTTTTTTTTTTTTTCTTTGTGCGTGTATTGTGTCTTTGTTTGATTAACCAACACATTTTCCTTTGCAGGGGCTGGGCTGGACCTGCTGGAGGGAGATATTGAACAGGAGGAAGTACGTTAATATGTGCACGCACCAAGGACTAATACTTTGAATTAATACGCATTCTCAGGCCAATTTAAATGTTGCACTTTGTGGGTAAAGTGGAGAGAGTATATAGAGAGTGCTTCCCTACTTCTCTTACTGATGTGATGTGTGGTGGTGATAAACCAGCCAATTTAGAAATAACCTACTCTAATTAATCAGTTCAGTTTGTTTATCAATATGTATATGTACTGATTTTGTTGTTCATGTGTGTGAAAAACTTCTAATACAACTTTAATCCAACATTTTACAAAAATAATATTTTAAACTATGACGGGAACGGTTTTATAAAACTTTATAAAACAGATGGCAACGTCCTATGATAGGAAAAAATAGCAATCATTGTTTTGAAAGACATCCAATGTGCACAGAAATCGTGATAGGTCAGCAATTTAGGTCAGCTAACGTGGGTACAGTTATATCGCTTCAGTTTGTGCTCCATTTCTCCTCCATTAGTATCTTATTTTAAATCTTGTTATATCTTGTTTTCTTTATTATCGTCAGACATTCAACAGAAACTCCATCATAGGTGATAAATATCGCTGGCCAACAACCATTCCCTACTATCTAGAAGACAGTCTGGGTAAGGCACCGTTACAGAAGTGCACATTCACAACAAATACCAGTGGATATGCACCAAAAAAGGACACTTCATGTTCTTTTACCCTACTCTTTGCGTCATGTAGAGATGAATGCAAAGGGAGTGATCCTGAAGGCGTTTGACCAGTACAGACTGAAGACCTGTATTGACTTCACACCATGGAAAGGAGAGGAGAACTACATCTCTGTCTTCAAAGGCAGCGGGTGAGTTCAGCCCCATAGAGAATGATCCTATAACTCTGCAGTTCCCTCAGCTCTGCAGAGCGTTTTAGCATCTTTCAGCTAATTGAGAAGCAACAGGCAGCTTCTTTTAGCCCTAGTACACCCTTAGTACACAACCTGACCAGCACCAAACAAACAAACAAAAAAAAAAACAGAACCCATATTTTTTTCTCCGGAATTAGTAGAGATAAAAAAATTAGAGCTAAAAGGATGTTGGTGTTGCTAATGTCAAATAGATAGAAACTTGACCCATGTGAATGATCTGTCGTCTGCTAGACGTGCATTAAGTTTATGTCATGCGTTGAGTTTTACTGGCTAGCCAACGCAAATACAACTGCTGGAATTGTAGAGAATTAAAAAAGTATTGTGGGTCCCAACCCCAAGATGACTTGTGCAAGTTAATGTCTTAATTCCAGTATAATATATCATAGGTTTGCAAAAGATTGCACCTTTTTAAATCACTGCTCTCATACTGAGACAAGGTTTGAATACCAGCCTTGTGTCCTGGGCTTTGACAATATAGTCAAACTTTTAGCTCACTTCCCCTCTCTGCAGATGCTTTTCCTCTGTAGGCAACCAGCATGTGGGAAAGCAGCGGCTTTCAATTGGTAGAAACTGTGATCGTCTAGGAACTGTCGAGCACGAGTTCCTGCACGCTCTTGGATTCTGGCATGAGCAGTCCAGAGCTGACCGTGATGATTATGTCAACATCATGTGGGACCGCATTGAACCTGGTAAATGACCTTGTAACCTGGTAAAACGACAAGCATTACAGAAATCGCATCCTGCGTTTTTCTGCTTATACTTGCCAACTGTATTTTTACGCAACGTGGGTTGTTTGCTGCTCCATCCATAGCTGTCACCAACAGTAAACAAATTTCAGATATTCTTTTCATGTCTTTCTCAGGTAAAGAGCACAACTTCAATAAACGTGATGACACAGTATCCAGTGCTCTGGGCGTCCCCTACGACTATGGCTCTGTAATGCATTACAGTAAGACGTCCTTCAACATCGGCTCTGAGCCCACCATCGTCACCAAGATCCCACAGTTCATGGATGTGATTGGTCAGAGGATGGGGTTCAGTGCGAATGACCTAACCAAACTCAACCGTCTCTACGACTGCAGTAAGGCATTTCCTCGTGTCACTTCGTACATCAAGCCTTGAGCAAGGCCTGTTACTGCAGTTGCACCAACCATTAGATGTTTGACTTATTGTGAGGTACAGAAGGAAGACAGCCTAGTATATTGTAACCACAAAGAAACCAAGTAAAGCCAGATATTGTCTCAGCTTGAACATTTCAGTCCCTAATAATGTATTGCTGTTATGTAACATTAATGAACTATTAGCCACCAGTTCCCAGTTGCTTGCTAACAACTCGGTATTTAAGTAGATAAGAAAACATCAACATACTTTCTCTAGTCACTACTCAACTAGTGTTAACTAAATGTTGCTGTTGTACTAAAAACGGGCTTAGATGTCTTTTTTCAGTGGTCAAAAAAATATGCCATGTAAAAGATTCTAATATAACATATGATCTGGAGTAAACTCACTGTCGGTGGTGACATGTTTGCGACATGTTTAAGATTTTAAATAACAATTTAATTTTGGTGTGTCATTGGAATCCAGCTGCATTTGAATAACAACATGGTTATTGGTTATTGAAGAATGTCACGACACCTGCCCCCAACAGTTTCTTACAATATATGTTACTTTGCTAGTTAGTGAGCTGTATGGTTGCTTCCCCATTTAGCTGCTACTGTGGCATGCAAACGCACAGTTTATCAACAAAGTCCGCTCCTAAAACACAAAGACAGCAACAAAGAAGCATGACGCGTAGCATGAGGATAAAGGAAAACTGCCAAATTGTGAGACAAAGTGTGTGTTATCAAACTCACAGATGACAAATATTTTAAAAGAGAGTTGTGGCTCAAAAGGCACAGAGATGGAAAAAAATATTGAAAAATCAATGACCAATCCAATGCTATTTTTTAACCAGCTGCCATCATGTAAAGTGATCTGCAGAAAATGGGCTAAATAAACCTGCATTGGGAAGGTCCTTTGATTTCAACTACTAAAATCCTGAAACTAAATCATTAAATCATCATAAAATGATTTTTGACTCATAATAACCTAGCAGAGTTGCAAGAGTGGTCAGAGTCTATCTGGAATAATCTGATGCTAATATGTATTGATAATCTTGGGCAATCTTTAATTTATTATATAACCATTATTCATTCAGCTGCACCAGGAGAAAAATATCAACTGAAACATAATATAATAAGTAGATTAACATTCTTCACACTAAGTCAAGAAGGCTTTTGTAGCATCTTATTCAGGTCCATTGTCCATTTTCAGGTACAATTTGTTCTGTAAACTGTTGAAGGTTGCGTCTTCTCTGAGCCCAGATAACTCCAACAATAATTTTTCACTGCTGGTGTTTAGCTATATTTCCTATATTTACTTCTGTTACAATTAGGTATATTTTCATGGTCACACTTTTGCTTTCTAACTACAATATTGCCCTTAGTTATCAAGTTAAGAGCAACGCAGTCATAAAGCAATGCGACGAGCAATCACATCAACATCTTGTACATTTTATCGCTCTCCCCATGTGATAACAGTTGATCAAATGTGTTCTGATTCAAAGCTATTATATAAGAATTTTCCATCAAAGCATTATTGAGACTGATGCACCTATTTATAGGTCTGATATCCAGTAGTTTCTAGTCTCCCACTAAAACACAGTTTCACAGAATATTTAAAAAGGTAAGAAAGTCTGTTTTGCATAATGAATATATGTATCTATGACATGTGAAAAAGTATAGATACATTTTATTATCATTCCAGGAATTATACAGGCATGGTAAAGGAAGTCCCGTTCAAACGAATGAAACAAGATTTAAGTCTCTCAAGTGTCCCTAAGTGTTTCCTCTCAACTGTTCCCTCTCCCCAGCTAGGTCATCTACCTTTGTGGACAGCTGCAACTTTGAGGAGGAGAACATCTGTGGGATGATTCAGGGCCCCAGGAAATCAAAGTGGGAACAACGTAGTTCTGCGAGTGGAGGGCCTCAGACTGACTTCACCACCATGGGACAATGCAAAGGTGACTGTCAGCCATAACAAAGACGTGTCTTCTTACTGGTTGGATGACGTATTTACTCAGCTTCTTTACTCCACTACATTTATTTTATGCTGTATTGCTGTAGTTACAATATTTGCTATAGTTACCTTGATTATATTGGTTATATTTCACCAGGCTCCTACATATAAAGGGTTATGTGTTAAAGCACAGCAAGGTAATATGAGTAACAAAATAAATGGGTAAAAGAGGTAATTCATAGCAGGTGCTTAGTTTTGATATTTGCTTATATTTCATTTAATACATTTCTGCTTGTTGTATTTCTCAGTATGTAAATAAATAATAATAATAATAATAATAATAATAATAATAATAATAATAATAATAATAATAATAATACATTTGCAGTTATTATACATATAAACCAGGAAGGGTCTTTGTATGTTAACATTGCACAGAAGCAAATTGCTTGAATAACCCAGAAGGCGTCTTTGTGCGATTAGAAATATTACTGCTTCTCCTCTTATCTGAATTTGTGGGTACCTGGCCTTGGTGTTGTGTATCTGAAAAACAAAGCAGCTCAAGTGATTTACAGCAGCAACCTGTACAAAGTACAGACTGGTTGTGGGAGGATATTGATGTAGTTTGATGCATAAAGATAAACATGAATGGGCTTAAATAATTACTTCTTTTATTTTTATTTTTTTTTACTTCTACCTTACTTCTGCACTGGCTAATAGATTTTACATCCTTCATTACTTTGTCAACAATTCAATACTTTTTCAGTAATTTCAAATTTTTTTTTTTTTTTGGCATTCAGCAATAACATTGATCTATCAAGACAGCAGACGAATCTAACTCAGGCTTAGTGTGTCATGGTGTTATGTAGCGAAACGGCATGAGAAATATTTCAGGTCCTCACACTATGACCATACACACCGGTCCTGGGTTTTGTCTTGAGTGTGGAGATGATATTTGTATCGCACAACACAACTCATCAAATGCAGTAATACACTGAATGTTTGACATTCACAGGTGGTCATGCAGATCACTAGTTTACTGTAATAAACAAATGGAGACTTAATATTACCCACTCTCTGGCCCAGGGAAAGGATACTTCATGCACTTCAGCACAGCCTCTGCTGAAGCCAGTGACCGGGCGTTTCTGGAAAGTCGTTGGCTTGACCCCAAACCTGGAGCCCAGTGTCTGCAGTTCTTCCTCCATAACACCGGAGCGACCGATGATGTTCTCAATATCTGGGTGCGAGAGTCTGGCAAGGCCAGCTCCAGGAGTAAACTGAGGCTCTTCAAGAGCATTTCAGGTAACGTATGATTATTACATGTTGAATTGATAACAATTTCACCTTCAGTCTAGTTTAAGTGATTAATAAGGATCTATTCTCTCTTCTTTCTGTTACAGGAGGTGTCATGGGCTCTTGGGAACTTCATAACGTCAATCTGAACATGACAAACAAGGCCCGTGTGGTTTTCGAAGGCGTGAGAGGGAAGAGTCCATCCAAGGGAGGCTTCTCTCTGGATGACATTAACCTGTTGTCCACGGAGTGCCCCCAGCACATCTGGCACATTCGCAACATCACCGGCTTGATGGCCACCACACCAGGCGGAAGTAAACTGTACAGCCCCCGCTTTCTGTCTCCGGCAGGTTATTCCTTCCAGGTAAATGTGCTTTTTTTTTTTTTTTTTTCCCAACATTTCTATTGTGTTTGTAACAAGTACAGCACAGAAAACTTTACAAAAGAAACACTTTTAAATCAAGCTTTTGTTCAGACCAGTGTGTTTTATGGACTTAATTTTTTTTTGTTTTACTGTTTTACTCAATTTTTTATCCAAATCTAATTAGAACACACTGGATGTCCGCACAGCCCCAAAATGCCTTTTCTGAATTCAAAGACAGCAGCTCAGTGCTACATGCAAACAGATAATTCTAATATACACTTTGCATGGCCTGTAATGGCAACGTGAAGTATCTAAAACCTAGAAATAAAAAAAAAAAAAAAAAAAAAAAAAATGTATTCAGTTATAGTCGCTTTAAGGTTCTACAATGACATAATTTCCAGGCTCTCAAATTTGAAAACATGTCGTGTTTCTTGATATTTACATTGTAAATATAATATTTTTGGGTTTTGGACCATTGGTTGTACAAAACTTGGAATCTGATAAAGTCAGCTTTGCACTAGGGTATTGCCGTGGGAATGCTTTCTTGTGGAATTAAAACAAAACCTAAACTGAAACCTTAAACTTTAATTGTAGTCATTTTACCTGTAGAAAAGCACCTGCGTGTCTCTGTGTGGTCTGTAGGTCGGGGTGTATCTAAACGGCAGAAGCGACCGTCCAGGGTACATGGCCCTCTACTTCCACCTGACCTCAGGCCCCAACGACCACAGCCTCAAGTGGCCGTGTCCGTGGCAGCAGGCAACCATGGCCTTGATGGATCAACAGTCCGACATCAGACAGCAAATGAACATGCACCGAATGGTCACCACTGACCCCAACAAGATGTCCTCTGATGGTAAGAGAAAGGGGGCAGAAGCTGACTGTCAGCTGAGCTTCCCAAAGCCTGTGTTGTCGAGTTTGTTAAAACCGAGAGTCGCAGTTCACCCGTTTCTCGCAGGTAAAGAGTACTACTGGGACAATCCCAGGAAAGTGGGCTCCAAAGTGACTGCGTCCGATGGAAGTTATTATTATCGAGGCCCAGGAACTGGAACAAGTACTTTCATCACCCATAGCAGACTGAAGAGCAATAAATTCATTAAAGGAGATGATGCCTTCTTCCTCTTAAGTCTGGAAGGTATGGAAGTCAGTCACACACTTGGAGCTGGATATCACACACAAGTTTCTTGATCCAAGTTTCATCCCGTTTCTGAAACATCATGATTGTTGTCCATTTATCCACAGATATATCCAGCCTGCTGCTACCTCAGCCTCTGCCTAATCCTCCACTCCGCGTTGACGGCAAACTAATGAAGGCTGGAGGCCAAGACACCGCAAAGGGAGACACCAGTAACCCCGCGGCAATCACCACTGTGGCTGCATCTGTGGGTGCAGCCATGTTGGTGGTTTCCACACTGATCGCAGTGAACGCCTGGAGGATGAAGAGGAGACGACAGCAGGAGAGCGACGAGGTGGTGATCATACAGGGCGTGCCTGGATTCATGGGAGCGAGCGTGAGTCGGACTATTAAGAGTCAGAACAAATTAAGAATAAATTTAAGTTAGCAGTAACTGACCATGCTTCAGTTAGTGTAAGTACTTAATGTGCATTTTTCATTACAGGAGCAACCAACCAAAAATTTACCCGCTTCTCTCACCACTCTATAATGTCCTCACAGACCAGAAGAGAGGGAACATCCATAACTGATGGCTACAACAAATATTTCATCAGATTGTGACCTAAAAAGTTGTATCTTAAAAATAAAATTTGACAACATGCATCTTTCATCGTTCGTTCATTCAAATTATTTGTTCCCATCAACAAGACTTCGGTTTTTTTTTGTAACTGTATGAAAATGAAACTACAAGGGTATTAAACAGAGTATTAATACTAATATTAATGGTTAAAGCTATAGTCGGTGAGACATCACCATAATGTTATTGTCATTTGCTTTGGGGCCCAGCAGCAACTCAGTTTTAAATCTTATTTCTGGAAGGCTTTATCCTACTAGTCTAGGTTCAAGGCCTTCAAAATATATTAAATTTATTTTGTAGTTACTTTCACAATTTTCCACCATTTTAATCTGAACAGAACATTATTATAATTTTAAATACCTTTAACTACAAATTAGCTATCAATGGAAACTTTTTTTTTTTTAAATGGTGACTTGGATTGATTGGATTTATTACTTGTTTCAGTTGTAAACTCTAAGCCAGGGCAGTGGCTAAGGTCCAGTCATTAGCTAGAAAAAAAAAGTGGTGAGTGTAGGACCAATGGTAGCCACAGAGAGGCACTATACTCTCTATTGTTCAGTGGGAATTTATGGTCAGTGGACAGTGCATTCTGTTCTCTCATTCAATTTATGTCAATGTTTTACAGTAGTTTAACAGAGAATATGCAGGGATGTATTTTGTAGTTGTTATATGTTGTTTGTGTGTGAACTTGTGCAATTGTTCTTCTGGTCATTGTTTACATGGTTCACATTGTCCCTTAAAACTCTGATGCTACTGATTTTAAATACATTGCAAATTTTCTCGTGAGAGTCAAACTAACACCTAAATTAATAAAATATTGTCAGTACCAGTCACGTACTTAAAAAACAATAGACAAACATCATCATCATCAAAGCATCATTTTTATTATTATGAGATACTGAAACACAGTATTGTGAGTGCTATGATTCATTCTCAGTGGAAGGCCATAAAGCATGAATTAACTCACACAGTTTCAAACGTGTTGTATTTGCCTTGTACACAATGACCTTCTCACATTGTGTTGCCTTTAAGCAAAAGTTTGACAAAGACAAAAAGTAACAGAGACAAAAAGTAACAATCAGTCCAGTGGGACATTTCATGAAGCAGGGTCATTCAGTGAGGATATGTTATCTGGAAATAGAAACGATGTTTAATGTTTTAATTTTAAAAAAAACAAACAAAAAAACCCACTTCTATTAATTAATCCCACGTCTTTAAATATTCCACTGTTCTCTGGAACATCATTGAGTGTTAATCCAATTTTTACAAAACATTCAACAAACCAAAAGGAATACCAAAAAAAAAAAAAAAAAAGGATTGTCTTGTTTGAGTTGTTCGGACTCTAAATGTCCCTAACAATAATTGTGCAAGTTCTCCCTCCTCATCAAATTTTGTTTTGGTTGTCAGGTAGTTCTATTAGAATTTGGTATTTCTAGGCTCACAGAGCTTGTGCAGCTTGACATTTGTCCTCAAGCCTGATTCAACAACAGCAACAGGTCAGATTTGGTTTTAAATTGTGTTGAAAGATGTTGGATTTATTTTTAGCACAGGCTCACAGACCAATTTCATGTGAAAACACCTCAATACTCAGACCTAACAGGCATTTATAGCTGCACTAATCAATGCTTTCACATTAGCAGCAGATCAAATTCATGTTGAGAAATTCATAGTGAGAAACCCACAGAAAGTCTAGTTTATCGAAGCTTTACAGAGCTTTGTTTAGATTGTTTTGGATTGTTTTTATTGTCTGGCCTGTAAAATGAATCAACTAATTGCAGCTTTGATTCAGAATTAGAAATAAAAACAACTTCTTCCATTCACATGAAATCATGGTGCTTTTGCACCAATAAGAACACTGTGTCAATATGCAACACATTAACTGCAATGGTGGCTCAAAAAAATTAACCAACCACAGTCAATTTCAAGGCTTAGACACTAATAATGTTGTTTTATTATTATTATTATTAAGCTTTATTTGTCACTCTTGGTGAACTTAAGTTAAGGACTTGTGCACCACTGCACTTCAGCTTTTATCTACTGTGCTGTAAAGAATTTCCAGGTAAGCCCACGCCATTGTGTGCTGGTTAATAGGAATGGATACTAAAGACACACACAGCATAGAAATGACAGCTTGTACTTTTGCATATTAACTCTTTAATTCTAAACTGACCAACTCACATCGTCCTTATGAATTATAATGATTTCAGATTGCCTTTTGCAAGCAAACAGGCATAAACTGCTTCAGTTTAAACTGCTTCACACACATTAATGAAGGGGGGGAAAAAAAATAGTCCAACACACAGTGTTACACATCTACTTTGCAAAGATATGTCACATACACAGGTAGACAGCTTTTGCAATTTATGAGCGCTGTCTCCAAAAATCCTATCCTTCTCCAGAAATCCTATCTTTCGCACACACAAACACACCTTTATCCCAATTATCTAGACACACACTAATGCACAAATGTGTTGACAGCTTATCAAAGTCAGGCCTAAAGGTCAGGTGCCATAAAATTAAAGTACAACCCTGAATCTATCAGTGCACAATGGAGCCACGCTGAGAAGCAAAGACAAAAAGAAAGATTATGTCTTACGTGACAGAAAATGAAAGGTAAACTGACCTTAAAGGTGCACTTTAGCTAACGGGCAGACCCAAAAGGCAGTGAGTGTTCTACATGCAAAGACGTTAACATCCAGAATACATGGCGTACATTTTTGCTGCATTTACATTAGACTGTTTGGTTTTGCCATTATTTCCTGTGAGCAGAGATTTCCCTTTAATGTCCACAAAAAAAAAAAAAAAATCTTGCCTCGTAAAGCCATAGACACAAGGATGTGGGACTCCAAGGGAAGGCAGGAAGAGAATGGATGTAAATATGCAGGCGAATGGAAGGAACAAACTTACAAACGTATACGCAATAAATCCTTTCAGGACAGAAGCCTCCCTCTGTCCTGTTAACTTGAAACCAGTACAGATCAAGAAAAGGCAGCTTCCACAAATTCTCGACCATATATTCAAATTATAGCTGGAAGAAAATTGCTGTTGATTCATCAACATGTGACAGAGCTCTTAAGTCGTGTGATTCACACAGACATTTCCATCCACTGGCTTGGAGCCAATAAACTAGGCTGCGTAGTGTTGGTAGGTGGAAATACGTTATGCATAGCATAGCTGTAATGCAGAGTGGAAGAAGTACAGGATGCAAACGAAACAAAACAAGTTGTTTGCCAATTCTGACTGAAATAATGAGCATTCTTATTCATTCATAGGACAGGCAGCCACTTTATGTGTGTGTGTGTGTGTGTGTGTATATATATATATATATATATACACACACACACACATACATACACACATACATACACACACACACACAACCACTAACCTAAAGTTAACAGTAATACAAACTAGACACTTGTACTGAATCTGAGTCAGTACCATCCTCCAGTTTGAGACACACAGACCGAGGCATGAATCAATCATAAAGTGATCACGTTGCAGTGCATTTAACAATGGCAGCGAGGCTTTAAACAGTGGATTCAGCGAATTATCATGTTAATATAGTCATTTAGCAATGACGTAAAAGTCACATTTGGTCGGTTCTCTCTTAACTTTTGTCTCTTTGCATCCGTTTTATCACCCATTGTGGCTTTGCATTCATGCCACCAGAAGGCATTTATGACAACCATCAGCTATTAACATGGAACAAGGCAGTTTAGGCATGGAAGACAGGCAACGGGATAAAAAAAAAAAAAAAAAAAACCTAATATCAAAGATAAGACAATTTCATTGGAGTTAATTGTGTCATTTTTCATGTGAAGATTTGTCACTTGATGGCTGTGCCACAATTTGTTGCGCTACGTGTTGCTACGTCTTGTCCAGACTCTTTAGTGCTTTGTAAAGCCATAGAAAGACTCCATACTCATTTCATATGGTACAGTATAACTATGGTGAGTTCAATCTTGCAGGAGACCTGGTCAGTAATGTAATGGCAGCACTTCTACAGAAACAAAGGAGACTATCATACATTTGTCTGATGGATTAGCAGAAGATACTTAGGGAGCAACAGAGATCATAAATGAAAATCAAATCTACCAGGTCCCTTAAAAACTATAGGACAAATTATGAATTATAGTAGAAAATTTGTTCATTAGTTTGTAGCCTGTTATTATCTTTTAAGGGTCATTGGTTAGAAGTTGACTATCTTGGTTATGTACCACAGGCTGCTAATTTAAAAGATTCATAATCACATGGGTTGAGTCTAATTCAGGTTTTGAAGATTTTAAAGATTTTTTTGTCTAGTGGTTGACTTGAATAAAAACTGACATTAACAGGCACATACAAATAAAGTTTGTAAAAAATTTTCTTGAGATGAGACAATACACCAACTTTTTTTTAATCTATTTTGTTGCAGAATTGAGAAAAGTCACATTATTTTTTTGATACGAGGAGGAGCAACAGTATGTAACACAACTAAGTCTAAAAATTGAGGATTGTTGGTGGGGAGCTGCTGTAAACTACTGACATCACTGCATCACCATCATCATTTGCATTCTACCTAGGGTTCAGCCCTTTATCTGTTTGCTTCTCTCTGACTCTGTCTTCACCATTACAGTATTATAATACTGCCCATATAATACTACTCGTTTACATGTTTTTCTGTTTTTGTTCTTAGACAACAGTTTAAAATTTTGACTGGAACGCAGCTCATTAAGACTATATGTTAACTTCTAAGATATTTCCAAGCTGCTGCTCTGGACTGCTGAAATCGTGATTTATAATCTTGATGTCGTCCTACAAAATCATCATTATTTATTTGTAAAATGATCACTCAGAGATCTTTCTCGTCTCTCACACAGTCCGCAGCCTCCTTCTGCTCCACCTCTCTGCCACTCACTGGTCATAGTGGACACAGAGAAAGGTGTCTGTCCCCTTCACAAGACATTACTGGTGAATCTCCTCTATGAAAGCAGCTAAGGTGGCTAGCTAAAGTGTGCCAATGGTGTAACTTCTTGTTTCAGTCACGATGCACTAAGTCAGTCAGTCAGTCAGACAGTCAACCAGTGGCATTCTTGATTATAGGGCTGGCATCACTGTTGTGGTCCAGCCAATAAAAATGGGTTTAACACAGAAGATTTTTATGCTTCAAACTTTTTCTAATCTTAAATGAATATTCAGGTTTTCTCACATTCTCAAATGACATTACCCATTTAGATGGAGTGTAACTCTGTATTTGTGCTCTACAAAATCGGTGCAGTTCTTTGCACACCACACTTTAAAGCAAGACTATTCAACCTTTAGACACATTCTTCCTCTTAGAAAATGAAACATTAAAATTCATAGTAATAAAACACACCCTTGCTTAAGTCAAGACACTAGAGGTTTTGCTGCTACAGCAATATTTGGCTTTGTTTAACCAGTACGGTTGCTAATGTCAGCTAATGTTAGCAACACACATTACTGAATCAGCTTGCCGATTTCAAAATTCCTTTCCACTTTTGTCAGTGCTACAATTTTCAATCTTTGTTTCTTTTATTGAAATAGTAATCTGCACTGCTAAATGCTAAACAGTAGCTCATGCTACACAATGGTTTTGCATTTAGTGCAGCATTTAGCTAACGCCAGCATTAGCATTAGGCAGTCATTTTCGCAATTATGCAATCACATTCCTGCAGTGGCTGATGTTGAGCAAAAGTTACGTAGTCTGACTTGAACTAAAATATGGTGAAAAATGAGCAATGAGCAATGCTTTTTGTTGTCCATAACGCTCTAGGTTTTGCTAGTGGGCAGCACTGCATCTGCTGGAAGAGAATTGTTTTCTAAGGCATCAAAAACAGCGTCTGCTATGTAAGGAATTGATGCATTCGGGTGTAGTACCAGTTGTTATTGTAGCATTTTGGTTAGTTAGCTAGCTAGCTTGTGAGTATCATCGGGCACTTGTGTAGAAAGTATCTGATGTTTCAGTGTGACAGAGCGAGCTCAATGGGCACTACTACTATGTCCACTATCACAGCAGAACCAAGAGAATGAAGGAATTTATGGCTCTACAACAATGCTATCCAACCTAATCATGCTTATTTCACAACTTCATTAGGAAATCTTTTTCGATGTCCTGATATAACAAATACAACAAAAAGAATTATACATTATATAATGATGTCTGACATTTTTTTCATTTCAGGGCTGCATATTGTATGACATTTCTGTCACATTCGTGATTGTATGTCCTGTATTTTGGGTACTCCAAACACTTACACCTTGGTGAAATATATTCCCACAGGACAGTAGTGCTACAATGTTGGGCTAGAAGTCAATGTTTCAACTCACTCACAGCTAACGGAGAGCCTCACATTTTCAAGTGAAACACTGGAAAATTGACTAACAATTCACTTTATCTGTAGCCATTACATTACATTACATACTTCACATCTCCAAAGCCAGTATGGGTAGGATTTAAAAATTTTGGCAACAGAAAAACATTGTGCCATTAGAGTAATTTGAGAGATGCTAGAAAACACTCTACACACAATGGCATTGAACTACCCCTTACATGACAGAGCAACAGTCACCATTTGCTATTATCTCAGTGATACTGTGAACAGTGATACACTGCTTGACACATTGCCTCTAGGCTCTATGAGGTAAAATGAAAGTGTACTTGGCTTTTTTTTTTAGTTAAAAGACCACACTCTTCTACCACACTTGGAACTACTTCTCTTTTTGTTCACAGGCTCATTTCATCAAGGATTCAGTTAGCATCATACATCATTCGTTGCAAGCCAGATAAATTCTGCACATTCTCAAAAACGTACGCCCTTTCAGTATTGCAGTCAAGACACAAAAACCCAGTGTATGTTCTCTCAGACATCAGTATGTCAACTGATGCCAAAAAAAATTCTCTGAGTATGGAAACTTTAGAAACCAAAAAGTTACAAAGCATAAGGCTACGTGACAGGGCACAAGAGCCCTTGGCTTGCTCAGATAATGGCAGAGAATAAGTGAAATCTACCAGCTGGTGGAGGGGTCACTCAAAACTACTTCTACCTGAGGAGCCAACAATGAACACCTGTATATCTCCTTGTACCACAACGTTTCCTTTCATTTTTGTTCAACATAACAAATATAAATAGGCAACAATGACACAATTGCTATTAGCATTAATTTAACTATAAGATAGAACACTAGTTTCACCACAGGATATCTGCAGTTGACAGGGATAGGTTTGAGACACTAAGCAGCCTTATGCCTCTACACGTTCATATTCACATCCCTGACTCAACTGATGAGATAAAGTATTTCACTCATTTTTTTCTAGAGAGTTGCACCTATTTAGATGTAATGTAGAGCACAGATTCTCAAGCCTTACACTGTCAATAAAGGCTTTCGCTCTACATGCCCACATCACCGATTTTTCTTGTCGTAATTACACATTCTCTCAGCATGGTAATCACTGTGAACAAAGTGTCAATGATTGAGTGTTAAATGAAAGCTAGAGCGGGAACTGCTGCCAGACTACAGATCTCTAGTCCAGACTCAGATTCTGAAACAGATGCAGTTCACCTTAAAGCACTAGATGGATGTGTACTGAAAAGAGAAGCGCACAGACTGGAGGCAGCAGAAATAAAGTCCCTCTGTGCTTTTGTTTTTATAGGGAAAAAACAGATTCTCCCTTGTGGTGCCCTTTTCAGTTGTGTTACTTCATGCGAACAAAGCAGAGGTGTAAATTGAACTTCAGGAATTCACTGCACAGTTTGATATAGGTAACCTCTTTTATAAGCACTGAGAGGGTAGAAGGTGGCCACGACAAATTTCCCATCAAAGGTGCGGCCTGTCAGCAACCTCTGAGCCTCTTTGGAGTCACTGGAGTTGGCGTACTCTACAAACACCTTGTGGACAGACAAAGGACAGGGATGAATTAGAAGGTGAATGTGGGTGAGTGTATCCAACCTTGAATGTACACTGGATGTAAGGACCCATGTTTTGGTTGTGCTATGGTTTTGTTGCAGTTCCTGTGTTCATAAGGGTAGCACTCTGTCAGTTTTCTGCTGATACTACGACGCATTTGTAACTGCTTTATATAATTTAATCACTACCACCACACATTGGCTTGTATCTTTATCTCTCGGTCTGTATTACGGTTGTGGCAGAAAAGATGCCTCTGTCTGTCTTTCTCCCTCTCCTTTCTCTTGCTGTATATGTATTAAGACAATGTCAGTAATAAATGATGTGTGTGATTGACTATCAATTTAATGTATAAATAAAATCATTTATATACATTTACAACTGAATGGCAAAGGATCATCTCCAGAAGCCCAGACAGAGCTGTAAGGCAATGCAGCTGCACCCAGTGGACAGGGGGAGTGAATATAGAGAGCACACTGCATCAGGGGGGTAGAATTATTTCATCCATTGATATCCATAATTAGAACTGCACAGACTGAAACTAAAAATGTATCTTTAGATTCCACTTCAACATAAAAGAAGAGTGCACCATTTTCATTTTATTGCACAATAATGTGCATAAAGTTTCGTGAGCTACTAGCCAATGAAATCGGCACGTCTGAAACATAGTACAGGCTTTCTATGATGAAATTCCAGCGAAATAAATGTTATTAGGGATCCCTGTAGCTCCTTGGTCTTTAGTTAAATCCTGGTTGATAAAACAGTCTCACCTGTCCTTTGCCTGGGTTCTCCTTAGGGATGAGCAGAGAAACCACTGAGCCATACTTCTGGCACTCCTCTTTCATGTCCTCCAGGATGTCTGGGAAAGATGACACATTTTTACTTACTTCAGACAAACAGGGTGTAGAGCAACCATGCTCCAAAAAAAAAAAAAATCTTTCACAGTTCCTGGATAAACAAAATCTGACTAAAAGAAAGAATTAGACCAATTAGACAAACGATCCAGAAATTAACTAATTTGTTCTTAATTTAAATAGAGGGAAAAAAAACTATGTAGTACCTTCATATTCTTCTTCGTTGTGCAGATGACTGTCGTCAATCAGGTTGAGCAGACGCAGAACAGGAGAGGGCAGCAGAACCAGGTCCTCAATGTGAGGAGCTGGCGCACACACACATAAACACACTCATACATAAGTAAATGTGACACATTGAAACGTCCGGTAATCTTGGTGGATGTCACAAATATTGACACATACCAAAGGGAATACTGAAGAACGGGCTCAGCAGGGCAGTTTCAGCTGTGCATCTTTGCTTTGGGTCATTGAGAAGCATGCTGCAGGCACAGAGTAGCAGAGGCACAGTCAATAACTAGAGACATTATAGAGACCAGATTATAGTCTTCCTCTTTGCTCAGATGCCAAGATTATGTCATTGTACAATACAGCTCAAAGTATATTAGATTTAGTGTACCTTTTGATAAGGTCTCTAAGGTGATAGACTGGGATTGCAGCACACACCAGACTGTTGCTGGCAAAGATATGGTCAACAATGGCAGCACTGTTATCCTAAAGGAGTGGAAAACAGATAGAATACTGTTTATTTCATGAGTAGACCTTGCCTTACAGAAAACAATATATATATACACACATATTGTGTGTGTGTGTGTGTGTGTGTGTGTGTGTGTGTGTGTGTGTGTGTGCATGTGTTTAACTACATTCTTAAGCTTTCAAAAGTAATGATAAGGAACTTTTACTCACCAAATATTTAAACTGACCATCTGTCCTTTAATTATTTGATTGAAATACATTTTTACATTTAGAATTAGCCTTGCTGAGGTCCCATGCTAGGCCACAACTTTTCCACATATTTATTCATTCTCCAGCTTCCTGATGATACTATTAAATCTCATCAATCTATATCATACCTTCCACTCCTGTGAGCGGACGGTGTCTTTGAGTTTGATTCCTGAGAACATCTCCAACAGGATGATGCCCAAGCTCCACAGGTCCACAGCGGCCGTGCAGCCCGAGTCTCCCTCCATCTCCACTCCGGCCTGAGCGAGGCTGTTCTGAAGCTCAGCCTCCGGAGCGCGATACCCATCTGTCTGGATGTACTTCACATCCTGGAGGAGAGAAAAAGTAGGACTTAGGAATTCAAAACTCAAATTATAAGAGCTCATCTTTTATTGGTCTTGAAATTCTCAGACACACCAACCTGGTTTCCCTCTTTAAAGCTGAGGCCAAAGTCAATGAGTTTGAAGCACTCATCGTCCGCGCTCCAGAGGATGTTGCGTGGCTTGAGGTCGGCATGGACGTAGCCTTCCTTGTGAAGGAAGGCGAGAGCCTCCAGGATGTCTCTGGCACAGTGCTGAACAAGCCACATGGAGTGGCCCTGCTGGGGTCTGCCAAACAATACCATACCAGGAAATTACTCTAAAAAGGCCTTGCTTTCCTTAATAGATGAAGGCTTTACAGTGACTTCAACTGTTATTCCTAATCTCTCCAATGCTTTTGATAATATTAAGTGATTGCCCCATAAACCCATGTTTTTATCATTCTGAGACAAATTTCTGAAATAATAAAATTTCAGAAATTAAAAAAAATTATTCAGATTAAATAATCAAAATACTAACACGAGCCTTTGACTGTGTGATAATTACCATTTGTGTCTATAAACAAGCAAATAGTGTGTCTTTATATATATAAAGTAGAACATGAAGGCAGGTTATATGCACTGCACTTATTTTACCAGTAGATGAGAATGTGCACTGTTTTGAATGAAGCTTTGAGTGATGAATCGGTCACTGATACAATGTACCAGTTACACCAGCTCCATTGTGTCATTTTGATGTTTTTAGGAGCAGAGACAGAATTCCATTAATCTCCATAGTGTTAGGAAGGGCAGCAGATAATTCAGTGAAGGATAAAAATGATAATACAAAGCTGCAGAAAAACCTGTACCATCTTTTTTTTTTTTTTTTTTTTTTAATTTCCAGTTGTATTTAAGGGCAAGTAGACTCCAATAATATTCCCCTTGGTTCCACTTTAGTTCAGTTCAAAAAGATCACAGACATTAAAATTCAGGCCATGAGTTGAACATGTGTCTGTGCTTCAACTTAGGCAGTGGCTGTTAGTTTAAACAGCACAACCGAGTGTTCAAATTGCAAACACACACAGCACTTGTGTGCAGCATGTAATGGTATTTCTGGAATTTGTGCATGGTGGAGCTAGCCTAATGAACTGTCTAAACTGGCGAACTGCCAGAGTTGGGATCATACATCATAAGAAATCCCATTACTCACCGACCACCCTGGGTACCACTGCTGCCTCTCACCAACAGCTCCGACACACTGACATCCAAGAGCTCCAGCAGAAGACAGCGAGTGGAAACACCCATACAGCTGTGGTTAGTGAACACCCCATACAGTGTCACTGAAAGGAGAATAAATCCGTCATTTCAAACACCAAGGCCTGTAATGATGCATTCCTCTCACGCCGACAACACAGTGAATACAACCTTCCTGGTGAAAAGCAGCATTTGTCCAAGAATAAGAGCAGTGGCATTGTAATGTACATTAGGAGGATCACTGTATACTATGTGCCTGACTTTAGACATCTGCCGTGCTGTTCCCTGAAATATAATCCACTCTATCTTGATCAAACTTAAACAACAGGATTAATGCTACGTGGGTTATCATATGCAGAATTAACAAGCCTTAACGTTAAACATGTAACTGCCTCCCAGCCTCATAAGCCACTGATGATGAATTGCATTAAAACTGGGTTAAAGTCTAGTATTGGCTCCATTTGACCGAGGCAACACATCCTGCTCTACTCCTGTTATCAAAAGGACTTTGGTGTTATAGAAAGGTTCATACTAAGTGACGACATGTCGTTTTCATGCCAGCATATTTAATCGTTAGTTTTGATGACTGACTTTAATGTTTAACGCACATTCTCTGCCTGTAGTTTTGACATAGTAAAGCAATGTTGTTACCGATGTTTTTATGTCCCTGGATGTCCTCCAGCACGGACCTCTCCTTGTGATACCCGTAATCTCCTCCCTGAGTCTCGGCCTGAAACTCCTTGACAGCGGCGGTGGTGGCTCTGCCTGAGCTGACCCGGTACACCGAGGCCGAGACTCCCTGGCCGAGCCGCGACTGGACGGTCCATATCTCGCCGAAGATCTCGAACAGCACCGGCTTCATGCTCTGGTCTACGCTACCCTGCGGTGGCATGATGCTGTCCGGGCGCGGCGCCTGTGTCTTTGCGCTTGGCTCGGAGGGGCCGCAGTGAGCCATCGGGCAACAGCAGACGGGTGATAAGGGAGAAGGGAGGAGAGGAACCAGCTAGTTGACAGGTGGGAGCAGCTGCAGGAGCATTGCGAGCGTACCGGTTTCTATCAGCGCCACATAAAACTACCAGACCGAGTCAACAGCTACACCCGTGACCTTGCTAAAACTAAGTACGGGGCAACGGCTGAGCATATTAGACGTAGTTTACTCACCGAGCCTGCCAAAATGGGTTCACGCCAGCCAACTGACAAAAAGTTAGCTAACTTAGCTCCTCCAAATGGCTAAACTAGCCACCGAGTTTGAGCACAAAAACAAACCACTTCCACGGCGCGCTTTAACGTCCTTCCCCATAATGCACCCGACATTATTGCGGCATTTCAACTGAACACAATAACGTGTTCGTTTCTATCGGCTTCGGTCTCAGTTAAGTTTTTACTTGAGTTGAAAACTCGGGTTGTTGATATTAATCTTACTCCTGTTTCTGCTCCCCTCCCTGCACGTTTGCTGCCCATGTTTTCCTGCAGTCTGCCCCCTGTCGGTAGGGAGTGTACACGGACTATTTACTTTATCCCAGCGACCAAATCCGGCCCATCAGTGTGTCCAATCACGAATAAATAAAATGTAACTCTTTTATATGAGCAGCTGTTTGTGATGGGTGTGTTCTTGAACCGGACAGAGCATCATCTGACCGTTCAGAAAATCTCTCTCTCTCTGTCTCTCTTTCAACCCAACCGGTCGAGGCAGATGGCCGCTCACCCCGAGTCTGGTTCTGCCCGAGATTTCTGCCTCTTAAAAGGAAGTTTCTCCTTGCCACCTTGCCACTGTCCCCAAGTACTTGTTCTTGGTGGGAATTGTTGGGTCTCTGTAAATCATTTCATTGAGCAGGTCTACATCTGCTTCATTTGGATAGTTTCTTGAAATAACTCCTGTTGTGAACTGGCGCTATATAAAAATAAATTCACATGACATGACTTGAAAGTTTCAGAGTTGCAGTTTCAGGTCACTGAGAACAGGAGTTGATTTACTAATGGGGACTGCTGGTGAACTGCTGCACAGTAAAAATACTGTCAAAGGAAAAGCCCTGTGTCTAATCATTATGTATTACATTACATACATCATTTCTATTATTACAAAACCAGTCTAAAATAATGAACAATGCAGTGATTGAGTACATATGAGATTCTATTTTTATCCATATTATTCTCTTACAAAATAACAAAAAGTACAGAGAAGAAAATAAGAATAGTTCCAATAACTATAAAAGCTCAGGGAAATGTCTGGTCCCCCAGGCCCATATCTATCCTGCCCATGTGTTCCTCCATTTGGGACTTTCTCATGAGGCTCTTCCACGTACCTCTTCTCTGTGGCCACCAGGAAGCAGCAAAAGACAGGCATTGATCATGCTATGGTCAGACATCCAACCACTCTTTACTCTCCCCCTCTGGTGAGTGCTGCATTAGATAAACCAGGTGCAGTTTCTGTCCTTGGCTGCTTTTTCAAAAAATCTAATTTATGAACCATTTCACAGTCTGCCAGCAGAAGTTAAAGGTGGGCAACTGAAAATGGACAATGAAATATTTATCACTTTCTTATTTCCACACCGTTGCAATATTTCTCCTAACTCTAATATATGCCTCATGCCTGTTATAGATTTGGCAGATATAGATATAAAAAGCTCTGAATCACAATATGTCAATATTGTCAGCCCAGGCAAATATAATTATGTAATAGCCCAAAACCACAGCATTTACTGAAACTTATTTTAGAAAACAAAGAGTAAAAAACATTGCACCAGTAAATGACACTTCTCAGGAATCTGCTTTTTATGTAAAGTGTCTTCACATCCAAATGATGATCTAAGATATGCACCAACAATAATAGCATTGGGCGTATTTGTGTTCGTACTAGTCCATTATTGACACAGAGAGCAACAACTGCAGATCCTGTCAGTTTCATTGGCATTAATGGTACTCTCTCTATTTTTGTCACTTTTATTGTTTAGTATTAGATCACATTGCTTTATAGGCAGTTATTATTCTCTGATATAATGTATCAATATAGCCTATAATTTTTTTAAACATCTGGAACACCTTCTACACCTAAAAATAGGAGCTCCATCCTAATGTCTTTAATAATAATATTATAGTTTAATCTTAGACTACAGTAATAGGCATATGAAATTTGATGTTTGACATTTCCAATCACTACACATTTATTTTGAAGCATGGAAAACTTTATTAGAGGCAAAGGCAATTCCACTTTCTCAGCTGTAGCAGCTGCCTCCTCCTCACCGGAAACAGAAGAGTCATCATCCCGGAAAGGGAAATGTCAACAAAATGAGGTGGTGTTTTTGAACATTTGGCAGAAAACGGTGCTCTTGCCTACTTGCCCTGCTCGGGAGGACTACAAGAAGCGGGGGGTGGGGGATTCCATTGCTTCCTTGCGGTCTCAGGTTTTACGGTTTATAAACAGTAAGTTTGCCACTGAAACTGAGCGGAGAGACGTTACGCACGGGTCGACGTTATATAATTTCACAGCTGAGCTTGAACCGACCATGCAGTCTTTAAAATGTCAGGTCCTAAAGCAGATGTTCCGTCGTTTCTGTTTTGACACTGGAAGGAGGGTGAGTGAGTCGATAACTTCCACAGGTTAGCCCACGTCATTGCAGGTGTGAACACAGAGCGGCCAGTAACGTTATGTGAAGTGCTAGTGAGTTGTTGTGTTTTTTGTTTTGTTTTTTTTTTTCCTTCCTCGAAGCTAGAGCTAGCTAGCTGCTATTTCAACAACAGCTCTAACCGTTAATTGCTTTCAATGGGCTCGACGGAGAGATGGGAGATTGACTGATTTTAACCATTTTATTTATATTATGTCAGCCATTTCTTTTCGTTTTCTTTTGGCATCAACACTTCTTAGCTAACATCTCTCATTTGAACGCGTCGCCCCTGACGTCTAACTGCCCATGAACAGGTTTCCAGGCGTTGAGCTGTCGGGAGCTCGAGGTCATTGTCGCTGAGGCGTGGTTGTCGCGCGCGTGACTTTTC
Source organism: Rachycentron canadum (assembly GCA_038496675.1). NCBI lineage: Eukaryota > Metazoa > Chordata > Actinopteri > Carangiformes > Rachycentridae > Rachycentron > Rachycentron canadum. Next base: position 13,712,380 of record CM076656.1, on the reverse strand, counting down.
AGGAAATCAGCTGACAGACCTGGCTTTTTGGAAAGATCTGGAAAATGTCCGTTTTATTACATTAGGATATTTCACAACCTATTGGAGCTTTTTATTGGTGTATTTTGCATCATTTTTTTCTTCCCCCCATCTAACTAGAGATAAAGGCATGCGTTTCTTTTTATTATATGTTGTCTGGACATGAGACTTCAAATTCTTGCTATTTGTTTATGGCTGTTATTTGTTGTCTTATGGTGTTTTCAATAATCAATATTATCTTGATGTGTTTTAAAATAATCTGAGCCTGTGAAAATACCAACATTACTGACATGGCCTTTAGGCTTCATTGTAGAATCCGGAGTAATTCAATTTTTTTCTTTATTTTTTTGCTGCCATAGCATGTGACAGACAGTGTTTTTAACCTGTAAGTCTCTGTGTGTGTGTATATATGAGTGTGCGTGTGTGTCATCGTGGTCAAATGTGATACAGGAGACAGCTATTGTAGCAGGAACTTTGGCAGATGTTTATGTCTGGTCAGTATGTGGACAGGTTTTGTTATTGTGATAGTGTGACAATTGTATAAATATCTTATCTTTACATTCTGAAACTTTACAGATGTGCAGCTGAGATGACATTCATTTTCTGAGAGAAAATGAATGTGATGTAATAATGACCACTGAGTACTCGTGGATTTGTGCATATGTAAATGGGTGTCTTGGCTGGTCATGAGGACCTTTTGATTCTTCGTGTTAAATACAGTGATTTCTGTATCTCATCCCAGATAGTATGTTGTAATTTTACAGAATCTTGTATGACCCTGGTGTTTTTTTTTTTTTTTGTTTGTTTTTTTAAAAAAAGATGTTAGTTATGAATCACGCTGTGTATTGCAGTCTATAAGGTCAAGAAGATGAGTGTGTCTCGATCTAAAATTCTGATGCAAGCATCTTTCCACGCTGACTGAATTATGCTCTCCTCATCCTTTTAAGGTAATTCAGAAAGGCATGAATGACTTTGCAGTTCTCAACACAGGGCGAAAGATGCCCTTACTTGGATTGGGAACCTGGAAGAGTGAGCCAGGAAAGGTAGAGGATGCACATTTGTCTAGTTGTTTTGTCTTGTTTTTTGTCATCTATGTAAATTCTCTCCTAATAACAGATAGAGAACATCTCTGCCTGTTATGTTTCTCACTGTCCCTTTTCCACATGCAGAAATTTATCTGTAAAGTCACACATTAAAGCCACTGAAATCAACATTGTTACTTTAACAACAGATCAAATTACTTTGTGAAATGATAAACGTATTGCTTGTATTGACAACCCAGAGGGAACTATTATCGGACTCTACAGTTGAGCTGTATGAAGATAATGAAATACACCATGGAGTATTTCTTTATCTTTCACCCCGTGGTTATGGTTTCATGTACCACACAACTGTTTTTGTTAAGGGTGACAGCTCTCAACACACCCACAGCCACAGTAAACCCTAATATATAGCATCCACTCAGCATATAACAACATAACAAAGATAGAGGAAGACAGTGTTAATGACTTAACTAGTGCCATAGATTTCCCATCGAGAGTTGAAGGCCAAAAGAGAGCTAAAAAGAAAGCTAATATTGGACCCACCGTTGCCAGGTGGACTGACAAACTACTATCAACGCTAATGTTGCTCTGTGTCTGTTGCATGTGTCAGTGCACAACTGTTTACTAACAAAGCTGACCATACCTGCTTTATAAAATATTTCACTGTTGCGTGTTCTGTATCAAAAATCAGCTTCTGTGTATTAATGTTCCCATATTTCCTCCTGCCTATGAATAATCTTTCATTGTACCTGTTTAATTTGAATAGTCCTCCTATTTTACACCCATCACAGGTGAAGCAAGCAGTCATTTGGGCCTTGGAGGCAGGGTATCGCCACATCGACTGTGCAGCCATTTATGGCAATGAGGTGGAGATCGGAGAAGCCCTTCAAGAGACTCTCGGCCCTGGGAAGGTAAAACCAAATTGCATTAGAAAGTCAAACAGTAAAAAAAAATGTTTTCTGTTCCAATCTTTCAGATTTCAGCTGCTTCAGCGACTCACATTCTGTCCATAAAAATTTCATTTCGTGTTCTGACATGTCTATGTTCCAGTCGCTGAGGCGAGAGGACGTCTTCATCACCTCCAAGCTGTGGAACACCCGCCATCACCCAGACGACGTTGAGCCCGCTCTGCTGAAGACCCTGAAGGACCTGAAGCTGGAGTACTTGGACCTCTACCTCATCCACTGGCCCTATGCCTTCCGGTGAGCTCAACCCACTCCCAGGTCTTACTTGTTATCTTTAGAAAACGTTTTCTTGAGATAACGAGATAGCGTTAGGAGAGAATTATCTTGGTTATCCTGAGATAACAGGATCATTAGGTCATTGTTACCAGATAACAGGCTAATAAATGTATTTGTTATTTTGAGACTATGGGTTTTAAAAACATATTTGTGATGAAGAATCAAACTTGACTATCTAGAGGAAGTAAAAGTAACAAGGTTTCCGTAGGTGAACCTGTAGAAGGATTATTGCCGTTACTTCTTCCCCTTAAATGTGGCTCATTCATTGTATCCAACAGACAAGGAGATGTCACTTTCCCCAGAAAGGAGGATGGCACCATGTTGTACGACGACATAGACTACAAGCTAACCTGGGCTGCCATGGAGAAGCTGGTGGGGAAGGGTCTCGTCCGATCCGTTGGCCTGTCCAACTTCAACAGTCGGCAGATAGATGACATCCTGTCTGTCGCCAGCATCAAACCAACTGTCCTACAGGTACAGAATGTCTCTAATGATAAGGAAAAAAGTTTACTTTAACGGCACCAAGCAGGTTAGGTGATAAATTGTCTTAAAATGTCTCAAGTCACCTTGGTATCCCTGTATTTTGTTTGGACAGGTAGAGAGCCACCCCTACCTGTCCCAGGTAGAGCTGCTGGCCCACTGTCGGAACCGGGGCCTCGTGATGACGGCCTACAGCCCCCTGGGCTCCCCTGACCGGGCCTGGAAACATCCAGATGAACCTGTTCTGCTTCAGGAGCCTGCCATTGCCTCCCTCGCAGAGAAATATAAAAAGACCCCAGCTCAGATTATTCTGAGGTGAATTCTCTCTGTAGTTACAAACAGTTACAGTTTTTACCAAACAATCAACGTTTTCTGCCAGTGTATTTTTGAACTTTAAAGACATTATATTTTGTAAGATCAGAAAAAGTCTTTTAGGTTTTTATAAATAGAAGCCTTTGAAACTATTCTTGAATCCCAAAGCTTTTACATCTGTCTGGTGCAATAAACATCCTAACCTCTTTACTTAAAATCAAATAATAGCACTTAATATAAACCTTTTGTATACATCAGCCAAAAAACTGGTTTGGCTCAAATTATAAGATATTAGTCACGCTCCATTAAAACAGCCAGAATGATGCCTAGTGGCACTTTTTTTGGGGGGAAAAAAAAAAAAGTTTACAGCTTTTTCAGGTATACTTGCATAAAATAATGCAGTAGTAAGGTCAACCAACTCTCCAGGGACTGTCTAATTAAAAAATTAAACAAGTGTGTTGTGTTGGCAGGTGGCAGACACAGCGAGGAGTGGTAACGATCCCCAAGAGTGTCACAGACTCGCGCATCAAAGAGAACATTCAGGTGGAATTCATTTGATCTTTCACTTATCTTGATTTCCACGTCTTTTATGAATGATCGCCTTCAGTAAGATGCTCATATAATTTTCTCTTGTCAGGTGTTTGACTTTACACTTGACCCCGAGGAAATTAAAAGTATCACTGCACTCAACAAAGGCTGGCGCTACATTGTACCAATGATTGAGGTAAGTGGCTTCTATGTACTGTATCTCTTGTGGTTGGTATTGTCCTTAATTTCTCTTTGTAGTATTTGTATAATATACAGGAGTCTGTGATTATCACAGATTAAAGACTCGTTATCATTATCCAGCAAGATTGGAGTATGATTTTTAATTGTATACAGGTTATATTCTGGGATTATTTGCATTATCTTTGAAGTTTACTATTCTGGCAATAGTTAAAAGGGCCAAAATTCAATGTAAAGGATATTTTGGTAAAATATTATCACCCATACTCCAGCAAATTCGTCAATATCAAAAGCAGCCAAACGAGCGTCTGGTGGAAAAGTAACAGAACATAAACACGGTACTGAAGAAGAGAGGGCAACGTTTCAGCTTTGGTTTGGATTTTGCAGGTGGAGGGGAAGCGCGTTCCCAGGGATGCAGGACATCCTCACTACCCTTTCAATGACCCCTACTGACAACTTGCACTACATCCCAAATATTGTGCCTTCAACAACCCTATCGACGTCACCCTCCCACATCACTGGTACACTTCTCTGGATCCTGGCATTGGATTTTGTCTTTGGATCTTGTCAAATCCTGCATGTGTCATTAGAACATTTCAAGTTACAGTTGGTGGTGAAGACTAGAAAGTCTGGAATGACTGTATACATACTGTATGTGTTATTTTTTAAATAAACATTTTGTTACTTCATTTGGAAGTCTTTATTTTACCAGTTGAATCTTAATGAATGAAGGCTCAAGCCCTACATGTACATCAATCTAGATTTAAACAGTGTTGCAATGCAAGATTACGAGTGTTTTTTTTGTTAATCCAAAAAAGCAGTGCATGTGGATTTTAATATTATAACACTAGAAAAGCAAAATAAAATTAGTTTAGTTGTGCTGTTCCTCAGATAGATGTGCTTTTATCCATATGTAACTTCTAAGTAACCATAGTACTGGAATGTAGAGATTTGCCATTAAATGGAATGGAAGCAATGGAAGCCACATTCAGCCATTCAGCACCAACACGCTTCTCTAATATACATACTTTCAGCACACAAACCACATTGCCACATTTACAGTTTTTAAATACTTTATTTCCTCTTGGCGTCTAATTTAACTAATGCATTATGACAGCATGTCAGTCACGAAGGTCTGACAAAGTTTATTATTTTCCAAGAATGTGTGACGTGTACAATGCTTTATAATTTTTCACCAGCAATTCTGGGGGTGTCACTGACCTTCAAATCACTCAATAAATCTATTTTAAATATCTCATACATTGACACATGGTAACATTACATGATTAAGACTGAGACAAATTTCAAATTGAATGCGTGATGCGATTTTCTGACTATAAAGATCTTTACAGAAGAAGCGATTAAAATCTCCACAGCATAATTAACAACAAATGTAATTCCATAGTAGAAAAATAGTATTTAATTGTCTATAAATCTTAAAAAATCTCTCTTGCTCTACAGATGGTGGTTCGGTAATCCAGTTTGACTCTGTGTTCGCTGTCACGTGCATTGGTAGCCTCTCATCTCCTGCAGTAAGGCTTCCTCCATTGAGAGTTTTGGGGGTCTGCGCTTGCGTATGTACTGTGAAAAGAATGAAAAACGTGTGAGTTAACTACAGCTGGATCTTTTTTTCTTTTCTATAGTCCAGAGTATGAATGTAATACCTAACTGGTTTCAGTTCAGTTAACTAGTCTATGTCATGACACTGACTGATAAATACTGATTCAAACTGTAAATTTCCTTTAATGTGAAAAAATGTTCAGCTGATGAAGCATCAACCAGCGATGTAACAGTTATTTTCTTTTGCTGAGTAAAACCTACTAAACCACATACCAAAACATTATTGTGCGCATGTGTAAGCAGTATGCTTTACCTCCTTGGTGTCCTCCAGCGTTGTGTATCTGTAGTTTGGTGGCTCCAGGCTCTGAACCAAGCTGGAGTGAAGGCGTCGGTTGCTCTCGATGAAGCGTCTTGTCATGTCGAGCTGTTGTTTCAGCATTTCATTCAGTACAAATACAGCTGGATTGTAGGTGCTGAGAGCTGAGGAAGGGACGTGGGGCACACACATTAAAAAAAAAAAAAAAAAAAAAGAGCCTACTTAGGCACAAAATATCTTTACATCTCCACAGGAATAAAAGCACATGCTGTGATACGTATATGCAGTATATTGCCACTGTCTCTACCACTAGTGTGAGATGAAATTAATTAGTGATTCTTTTCATCAATGAACCGCAACTAATTTGGCAAATCGCTAATAGCAAAATGCAGAATTCCAAAAGGAGTAGTTCAACATTTTAGGATGTACACTTTGTTGTTTTCTTGCAGACAGTGAGATTAGAATACTACCCTAACAACAAGGTAGCTGGCTATCTTAGCATAAGGCAAAAAAAAGGGGAAAAAAAAAAAAAAAAAAATTCACCTAACTGTACCTCTAAAGCTCGCAACATAACACATCATCTCTTTTGGCTGTTTCCTGACTAGTTCAATATTTATTGTTAGACAGTAGATTGGTATCAATCTTGTCACCTACTCTCAGCACAAGCAAATAAGTGTATTTCCCAAAATCCTAAATTCCTTTTATTACTTAACCAGTCCAGTGTAGTATGACTTGAAAATATCTTACACGCGTCCACTAACACCGGCATTCATCTCTGTTCAGAGAGATCATTGTTCGTATGTTTCTCTAAGCTATATAGTAGCCATTGAGTCAGTCTCATATATAAGTCTCATCAAAGATTTATAATAACCTTCCCACAGGTGATACTCTAACACAACTGAACTCAGAGTCTACTCAGAGCCTGTGCCCTTTGAATTGCAGGTTTCTCTCCTCACTTTAACGATACTAGATGTTATAAATGTTGTAACCCTTACAATATGCCCCGTGGCACCCAATTAAAGATGTTCTTTACCTGTTACTAGTGGAAAACATGAATTTCATGTTTTTGTTTTAATGTAACTTATTGTGTCAAAAGATACGAGGGATGTGCCAGAAAACTTTTATTATTTATAAATTTCTGCTTCACTGTTACTTAAGTCTTGAAGGCAGCCCCAAGCCACCCTGCAAAATTCAATAGCATTTCAACAGCAGATGAAGCTGCAGCAACATGGAAGCATTAGTAGAAACTAACATTTTCTACTATAAAAATAATCGTCTTGATGGAGGGAGATTTTCTCTGCTCTCAGGAGTTTTATGTGCATTTATGTTGCATCTTATTCTGTTTAATTGGGTCTTACCTTCTACTGTTTCTGCACTGAGAGTGTGAACAGCCACAGGCGTGGGATTCGTGTAGGTCATGCCCAGTGAAGGTTTAGATGTAGCCATACCTGCAGAGAAAAGAGAGTCAGAGAACAGAAATGGACATAGTTGTTCCACTTTTAAACTGTACTAACTGTATAAGACACATGTAGCACGCAACTAATCTCGATAACTTGATGATTGTGTGACCATGACGGCCTCTACCACACCTTAAATACATCTTATAGTAATATATTGTATGGCAGACTAACCAGTTGACCATGTGGTTGCCACGTTATCAGGCTGGACCTGTACTGCCGCATCCTTTAAAACCTTTCTGGCTGAAGCCCTCCTACTTGACTGGTGAGATGAGATCTGGCTGCTGTGTGATACTGGAGATCTGGAGTCCCTGCCTCTGCTGGGTGGCTTCGATGTTTGACTGTGGTCTGAGGAACGCGAGGTTGTCTCTGAGAAAGTGCTAGAGTAATCATCTTCTGTCCTCCCGCAGGATACGTCTGAATTTGAAGCCTCCTCTCTGAGTTCCGCTACTAACTCCACCTTGTCTCCATTTCCCTGCAAGTGCTCTGAAATCTGGCTCACACTGCAATTTGGCTCTGTCCTGCTTCCACTCTCAAAGTCACTTTGGTAGTCCAGCACATCCTCCTCCTCTTCCTTCATCCCCTCTGTCAAACTTGGTGGCTTCTGATGTCTGTTTGAGGATCCAGGACCAGAGAAGGACCAGCTGTGTTCAGCTTCTCCCTGTTTATGCAGCAAAAAACATGAACATGAAACTTCAGCCAAAAAGATTCCCAGCCACATGAGAAATAGCTCAAACTTTCTAAAATGAATATGCTTTTTCCCAACTTCTGGATGCATAAGAATACCTTATATATGGTGAAGACAGGTTAAGACAGTTTAATCAGTTTTGTTTACATAACTCAGTATCACAAATCTGCCTTGAGGCATTTGACATCTGTGTTGGACCCTTGATTCAGATGAGGAAAGAGTCAACAATTCAATAATAAATCAACAGTCTTATCAACTGTGTCTGATGTTGATTGGTCGGTGGGTAGTGTACTCTGGGTTTATTAGAGCTTGTGAAAGAAACACAGCTGTCATCTGGCTGGACACCAGGTTGATGAGACCGGTGAGAGTGAACAAAAACAGCTGGGAAATCAAGACAATAAATAATTTAAATGCAACAGATGTCTGATAATCACATCCTCCTCCTGCTCTGGGTCCAATACACACACAACTAACATCCAATACATATTACAGCAATTTGTTTATGCTACTCTGACATTCCCCACCTCCTTTCTTGGTGTTTCCTCTGTAAATCCAAAGGTAGCAGGGACAAGGTCATCTAGTGTCATCACATTTATCTTGAAGTCTGCAGTAATAAAAGATAACATTTTTTTTTTTAAATATATGTGTATATATCTACACAACTGTCATGTGTATGACTACTAGTAATTCATTAGGCATCAAATATACATTAAAAACACCAACTAGAAAATGACGACAGCTGCTATATGACTAATTCAAATTTCATTGCACATGTCAGAGTGTATTATGTTCTTGAAAACATATGAAAGATGCCTTAATGTTGAGATGCCCTCCAGAACAACTCTGTTAATGCTCTACAGAGGAAAGATTTGTGTACCTTGTGGTCCATCTAGGGTGCATGAGATAAGAGTAAAGAAGAAAATGATGAATGAACAGAAGAACCGTATTACTTCTCAGCAAAATAACAGTAAATAATATTGTGATTCTGGTATAATTTGTATAGACTGGTTTCATGTTCCCTTGACTACTCTGTAACTAACTGATCTCTCCAGATAAACCTGATACCTTGACCCTGACTTCTCTCACCTTCAGAAGAAGCTAAACTCATCTCACTGTGGGGATCTTCAGAGTCAGGCCCTAGAGGAAAGAGCTCCTCCAGAGAGAGCACCTCACTGCGGCCGGACATAGATGAGAGGGAATGCTGTGGACTGCCTGCCCTGCGAGGAGAGTTCAGTCTCCTCGGAAGAGAAGGGGAGGCAGAGGGAGGGGAGGGGGATGGAGAGAGCACAGAGGGGCTAAAGTGGGCTTGAGCCTGACCAGTGAATCGAAAGGGAGAACTACAGCGGGACGGAGAGGCAGGGGAGTGAGGTGGTGCTGTGTTGGAGGTTGACGCAGGACAAACAGCAGCTGTCGGAGGCGCGGGTGTGGAGTGGACTCTCTGACTGCCTTTGCTCCATATCTGTGAGAGAGAAAAAGCATAGCAGTGGTGCACACACTGTAGGCAACAGGGCTACAGGGCTATCTAATCACTGAGTAGATTTTTGAATATGGAGTGTGTTGTCCTGCAACTATGACAAAGTTAAGTAAACTCTAAGTATCTGTTGCATACTATAGGCTTGATTTTTGAGTGTGCTTGTGTATATATTATTGCCCCACAATCCACTGCAAAAAGAAATTGAGAAGCAATTCACAGTGGAAAAACATAACGCACCATAAATAGTGTATATTGGTAAAAAAAAAAAAAAAAGCTCTAGGAGCACCTGAAAAACAAGCCTTGAAATTTCTAGAAAAACATTTCATTTCTCTTAAGACTTTAACTGACAATTCCATTCGAAGCTGCTGTGACAGACAAGCACATGTACAGTGTCACTTCCTCATGGTTCAAAACAGTAAAGTACACTGATTTATAATATTAATATTATAAGAATAGAATCAATATACAATACATTCTGTATACACTTAGTGTCTACTATTTTTGGGACACATGTTCTGATGCCATAACTTTGTATCACCTGAACTGTGATGGGACATGTTGTCCCAAAATTATTTGTGTGTACGGTGCGTTTCTATTTGTGAGACATGTTAAAAACATTACATTTCATTTAATTTTTCCCAAATCAAAAACAAAAAATGCTAAAATTGTTCCTGGATATCTGTCTGACACATGAACCGATGGTATTAGCCTAACCTATCCTGAAAATAATCTAGAGGGTACCATCTTATGATATGTGGTGATTATGACACAAGACTGTAAACCATGTAAAAAACAGCCCATGTTGCAATACTGATGGGTACCTTGTCCACTGCTCTTGCGGAAGCAGGTCTCCTTGGTCTTAACAAGTTGTCATCTGTTGAATCCAAAGAGTCTCCAAGCAGTTTCCTCATGTCCTCTTCATCGCTTTCTAGACTCACGCCACTTACTATTCCCAATGACTTCATCTCCAGACCTGCTGAATGGATTACAGCACCAGCAGATCTGGACTTGGACCTGACACCAACATCTGGGCCTTTTGGACACCCAGAAGCAGCAGTGTTGGTACTGTCAACAGCTACATCAGCCTTTTTCTTCAGGAAACGTTTCCCGTTTAGACTCTGGTCCCTGCTGGCCTGTCCTGAGACCGCCTCCACGAAGTGGAAAGCTGTTTGCGGTTCTGGTGAGATCTCCCGTCTGGCCTGTTCCTGGGCCTGCATACGGCTGCGGACACGGTTCTCAATTTGAGCCAGTCTATTCAAAGCAGCAGTTTGGGAGGCAAACAGGGAAGATGACACATATCTGACCAGATGGGATGACAGGGATGCATCAAGAGAAAAAAAGAGTTTCATCACTGATTTGAACTGAATTGAAACTAGAGAAAAAAAAAAAGATTCTTTCCACTCTGTCCTCATTATTAATTGTTTCTTTTTCATCTACAAAACCGTACCCTGGTTCAGGACTCTGCTGCATTTGGCTCCTGCTGACACGTGACTGTTTGCTGTTGGTGGCAGCCAATGGAGCTTTCTTCAAAAACCTACTCCCTCCACCTCCCAGAGAGCTCTGAGGTCTGAGGTCCTGCCAGCACAAAACAAGACAAAGTCAGCATTTACGTTTTTAGCAAAACGGTATAAAGTATGCACAATTTATTTTTTTTGTTTTTTTACCTTGGTAGAACACCCCTCTCTCCCCTGACTTCCCTCAGGAGTAACAGATCGCACGGCGTCTGCCCCATTCTTAGGAGCTGAGCTTACCGAGGACAGGTCACTCAGATCTGAGTATACAATGTGGGTATCTGGGGGAGCAGAACTGGTTTTCACAGACCCACCCACAGCGCCCTAATGAGAAGGAGAGCAGTGACAATACAGGTTTCTAATTTCACAGAATACCAGGGAGTTTGCTTTACTTGCCAATGGTGGAATTACATTCACCCATGCGCTGTTTTGTGTGTGTACTCTGCATTTTGTGGTACTTTATATTTACACAGTAATGCAACACTATGAATAATCCAAAGGTATGATGGGTAATAGGAGTGTAAAACTCTCTGACAGGGTTTATTGCGGATTGCACTTTTGCTTTGATATCTAAGTACATTTAGTTGATCATACTGAACCGAGGTGTTATTTAAAATAGCGTTAGGGGCTTTAATATGATTATTAATGGGCTTTATGTTATTCCCACTTTGCCAAACGTTATGTATCATCCGTAAACAGCCTTCTTTTTTCTTTTTTTTTTTTTGAAATATATCTCTGCAATGCTGCAGCTCATTGAACGTGTTGGGAGTCTTACTGAACGAGCCCCCGGTGCGGACTCGGCGTCTCCTCGGCTGTTCTTCTTCGCGGACAGCAGAGCCTGAGCTCGGTCCAGAGCAGAGCTTCGACCGCCTCGTTTCCACATCTTCACACGGACGTCGTTGAGCTAACAGCGCGTTAACGCGCCCCGTTTTAACGGTAGCCAACCGAGCTAGGGTGCCGTTTCATTCCGCGCCTCTCGGCTTAGCTAGTGACTTACTGTGCACTTTAATAAAATAATTATTAAAATAAAAATTAAAAAAGTCTGTGAGCCTTTACAATTTAACTTTAAGTTTAACCTCAGTGCAGCTTCTATCTATGTACTGCCTGCTCTGTAAATAATAATAGAGCCATGACTATGGCGTCCCTTGTTTCCATGGAGGAGCGCTTTTCTTCTTCTACGTCTCCTTATTACACTCGTCTTCTTCTTCTTCTTCTTCTTCAGTTCCTCGCCGGACTATTTAGCGCCACCAACAGTTTTTTTTTTTTGTGTGTTCCATTGTGTGAAAAGAGTCCATTTCTGTGTTGCTATTTGATTTTCAGAGCGGTAACAAACATAGAACCTGTCTTTATTTGAGATCTTTATATGAGAGTTTATATCTTTTTTTTTTATGTCAAACATGGATCTGTTCTGCATAATTGTCAGTAAATTACGGGCAATAATTTACCGCTGCTCTGTGAAGATCTGGAGTTATTTTAAAATGTAAAAAATGAATTTAAAAGAACCTTGAGGTAAATATCTTTTCAGTTACCTTAATAATAAAAACCTGCAGCCAAATGCAGAGACAAGTCCAGATCTTGACCTGTCTGCTTTCCATTTTACCCTTAATTGCTGCCTGTGCCAGGGCACAAGAGTCAAGCTCTCCTATTTATAATGCTGTTTCCATCCTGCAGACTCAGGTGGTTCACACATTTCTATGTCTTAGTCTGTATGTGTGTGATCTTGTATTCGCTGTACACTGCTATTAACAATATAAAGGTAAATGTCCTTGCTGTCAGTCAGGTTTCATAGGTCATACAGGAAATTCCCTCAATATGTTTCCATCACATTGGTTTTGGCATTGGTCTTGTATATAATGTATGTCATGACATTTTCTTGTACTTAACCACCTGTATGTCTTGCTGCCTCTACAGGTACAAGCAGAATCCCTCAAAATAACATTTTAGTATCAGCAAGGATACTGCATTCACGCTTTTAACATTTGAATTTAACATTTGAATTTGAGTTTTAACAACTAACATGCTGATGTTTAGTAATGCTACATTATGTCAACCATTTTCTCATTTGTTTAAATTGTTGCCATGCTAACATATGCTATATATCTCTAAATGTATAAACAGAGACAGAGTTGGATTATCATTTGAGTAAAATGAGCAACTTGGGGCTCCTGGGGTCCTGGGACCCTAAAATCTCCAGGTTTACTCAATATGATTTGAAGCTACATAATTTGATTGATTGCGCTTTTGTTTGAAATTTGCTCCACTGAAGCAATCTAATCTACAAAATCTAGTTTTAAGGCATAAATGAGAACATTATAGTATACAAATACTTTATGAGAGCACAGACAGTAGCGAGAACCATCACTACTGACATAACATGCATCCTTTCTGTGTCCCTGTAGTAAGGTTGTCTTTGAATGGCAGCATGACCTTTGTATACATTTGAAATGTACTACTGTATAATCCCTTTCTTTCTTGTACATTTTTACAATGACCTATATCTTCCATAACTCCTGAACAATGATGCTCAGCTCTGTACAAAGAGACATCTGTTCATCCCTAAAGACCTAAGGGCAGGTGAATAGGCAGGCAAGCACAAACACAAAGAAAGAAACGCAGTAGCACAAAGGAAAACACACAGAACCAAAATCAGACAATATGGTATAGCTATTATAATTCTCACTAGACATTCATATAACACTACATGACAAACTCACGATGGTGGACTATGTAGGGAGCAGTGAGCAATATTAGATGAACATTGAGACAGGAAAAAAAGAAAAAAAAATGGAACTGCAGGTCTGGGGAGATGAAGTCCACATAGAGAAAAAACAACTGTCAAATCAGCACAGTCCTTATGTCACTCCCTTCTGATTGATTAGGACAAAAAAAATGGAAAAGATATGAGGAATGGTTGAAAAAATAATACATTTTCTATGTAAATATACGGAGGCAAAATGGTGACCTGAGCATAAAACAAAGTCACACTCCCTCTTAGATTGTTGTACTCTGCTGACTTCTGACTTGCTGATCACAGACTCATCTCTGTGATTAGAGATTGGAGGATTTGAAGGATCATATGTGTATATATGTATGTGTATATATATATATATATATATATATATATATATATATATATA
>CM076656.1:13619279-13693431 GCA_038496675.1 Rachycentron canadum | reverse complement strand
TATATATATATATATATATATATATATATATAAATCCTATCTTTGTGAAATACTGTGTGGCAAAGCTCAAGAATTTCTACCTTCTATACCTGCACATTTGTCTATGTTGCTGTTACAACATAACATAGAAGGCGAGGTAACATTGAGATTCCTCTCCCTATTCAATGTTTTTTTTTTTTTAATTGCCTCCATTTACAAGAAGACCCCCCCCAAAAAATGTCATCACCCATTGACATTAACAGTTGATCATGTGCTTTTCCGTTCATACATTTGCACTTTTATTAACCTTTAAAGCTAAATGCATATAAAAGTAAAATTTCGGAAGTAGGCCTGTTGAATGTGATGTCCAGTGGATGTTTTATTTGCTGCAGTAGAAAACAGATTTAGACTTAATCCTGCATAACAGTAAGTTGTGAGCACAATCTCTCCCCCACACGTGTCTGACACAAAACAAACAAACAAACAAACAAACAAACAAACAAACAAACAAACAAACAAACAAACAAACAAACAAACAAACAAACAAACAAAAAAATCAGTGCAATTCTTTATGCCTCTTTTTGTTCATACCTCAACCACCACATGTATCCATATTCGTAGGGGAAGAAGCTGTTGGGGTCATCGCAGCAGTACTTCAAGTCACTGAAGCCGCAGCAGAAGAGCGCCGCGGTGCCGCTGTCCGCTCGCGGACACGCGAAGCCGTCGACGAACACGTTTTCCTTGCTGTAGTAACTTTCGCACCTGGAACTCATCTCACCTCAGACACCCACCGCACAAAGCGTCGGAGAAGCCCCCTCTCATCCCGCCCGACTCCCGATTGCTGCAAATTGTGATCGCGGCAGCATTGAAGTGTGTGTGTGTGTGTGTGTGTGTGTGCCCACCACCTCTCCCTTCTCTCTCTCTCTCTCTCTCTCTCTCTCTCTCTATCTCGTCCGCCCTCTCTCTGTGCCATGACCAGAAGCAACAGCTTGCTGAGCTTCACCACAGACCGAGCAAAGAGACAAAAGCAGAAGAATTTCTCCCAGACTCCCAGACTGTGTTTTCACAGCCTAATTTTTTTTTCTGTACAGCATGCCATGTGGGGCTATGAGGGCACACATCTACTACATGCATCAGTCAATGGTAACCAAGCAGTCGGGTACTTGTGCCACCTAAGTAAGATCACAGAGGCACAGAGGAATACAGTGGTTAATTTAAAAAATCATAGCAGGTCAGGTTTAACAATGATTCATCGGTTCAGCGAGCAGTCAGCCATAACTGCTTCAAACCTCATTGCTTATTCACCAGGTCCGTGTTTTTAGTATAGAATAAGCACAGATCTTTGCAAATAAATAAACTGTAAATGGAGTTAAAATACATGAACTCATTGTGGCATAGTCTAGACTCAGATGCTTTCTGGCTGTAGTTGTATTTGCGCCACAAAGGCACAGCATTGCCTCCAACCTGCAGAGAGAACTGCAGGAATTGGCAACAAGGCCCGGTCAGATATCAGATCCACCTCAGAAGCCATGTGATCGTGATGTGGTCTGTTTTCAGCCCAGCACCAGCTTTTTATGCCTGGTGATTGAGTGCAGGCTTCAAAAATCATACAGGTAGTGTTGATTTGTGAAGATGTGTTAAACTAAGTATCTTAAAATTTTGTTTGTCATGTCCAGATCATAAATTATTCTATGTTATGTTAAGTTATGTTGTTTTTTTGCCTCATGTTTATGTTTCTATCCCCACTTCCTGTTTTATTTCATGTCCTGTGTTTCCTGTATTTACTGTATTGTCACTGTAATATGTTGTTACATGGAGCACAGACAATCAACAGGAGTGGAGTCAAAAGCAGCACAAGGAAGCATGAACTCAAAACCTGGAGCTTGGTTGTAGTGCGGTAGCACATTAGTGAATGGCTCTGAGGAGCTTGTTGAGTATGAGCTGATGTGAAGCAGGGCCATGCCAGACCTTGCTTTGAGACTGAGTTAGTGTTTCGTATGAGGGGCCATTGGAGACATTATTTAGAATTACCATTCATATATGTATGTGAAACCATACTCATCCACATATTATCCTGAAAACCTCACACACATACAACTGAATACCTTGCATACACACAAGTGAAACGCTTTTATAGATACAAGTGAAATACTCATGCACACATAGCTGAAAACACACAAGTGACAACCTTGCACACATAAAATGTTCTCACATACACAGTTGAAACACTCCCTTACAATATTGTGATAAAGAGACAGTTGATATCAAAAAGTGAATGTCATGCCACTAATATGGTTTATGCTGATCCATTCAGTGATATATATCAATTCCTATGCCACTCATTCCACTGGCACATACCATTTCAGTGCTACTTGACATTTTGGCCACTGTCAGACTGTTACTACCCCCATTAAAGGTGCATGAAATATACCTTTGACAGTATTTTTTTCTTTATATTGATACTGTTTCTGACTCTGAGCTAAAATAGCCTTTGTTAGCCTAGCCACCGTAGCCAGTCTGAATAATTGGTTACAGAAATTTGCACCTAGCCAACCAACCAACCAAATGACGCATTTTGCTTAAGCGGGAATATTTTACACTATATTTTAGGTTGTAACTTTGCTGTAACATGCCATGGCAATAATACAACACTGAATCAAGAATAAATGCATACACTTCAGAGGTGCCATTCTCCCTGACGAAAAGTGAAGCATCACTACTTGATCCTCTGTCCAGACCTTGTGTCTTATTTGCTAGTGTTACAATGCTTGAAGCAATTCTGGACACAACCAAAGCAGCACTCCCAATGCTCCCAATGAGGAGGATCAGCTGAAGTTATTGGTTGAGTGACTGCTTTTAGTAGTTGGAGTAGAATAACTTGTTGATCTGAGTTATGTGAAGGAGGATGACTTTAAGGACATCCTGTCACTTCTATGGAGAGTTTTCAAACAAACTGATGTCTTTCACAGGAGAGGTTTGTCCAACTTTTTAAAAAAAAAAAAATAGTAAAGATAACAGTCAAAATCAACTGAAAGGGTAACTGAAAGCCATAATAATTATACAATGATTAAAAAAAATTATATTTATGAATATTTTGGGGAGATAAAAAAAAAGTGAATTCTGCTCTACACATTATTTATTGTGATGAACATATAAATGATAATGATAATAATGGGGGTGGTGGTAATTGATGACTATTAATTAGATATAATGGCAGTCCACATATTCTTTTTCTCTATATGCTTAGGTTTTTCATCCAGCTGTGTAAAATGTATTGGTGTAAATGATTATTTTTTGTTTGTTTTTTGCCTGCATCCACAGCAAAGCATTCGGTCTCCTTTTCCATCTCCACCCTCTCCTCCCTCTGTTGTTTCATGCCTTCCTCAGTGTCCAGTGTGCCTTGGGACAAAATGCCTCCAGCTCTTCAACAATCAATTTCTACCAAGCAGAGGGCTGCCTGCTCTGACAGGTTACAGATGAAGTGTTATTATGAACATGATCCCTATGCACGTTCCAAACACCACGTGAGCCAAATGCATTCACATAACCAAGAATGTTGTTGTTCTATATCCCAACAAATGAGGGAGACCTCTTGGATTCTGGTTACACTTCCCTCCAGAATTAAATCAAAACAACAGCTGAACATGTTAACATGGCTAATACTCAAAGACCAAAAAGGACAAACCAAAATGGTGGCGATGCCTCCAAGTCTAAAAATACCTGCAGTCAAATGGACAGCTGTGGACGCATCAACTGAGAGACAGTAGACTCTTTTGAGGTCAAGATGTCAGATGTCAGTCACAAAGTACAGGAAAGACATCACGCACATGTACATAAAACAGTCAGGGAAGTTATGTCCCTTTCTTTTCCGGAAAAGGTGGCTCTGTTCTCACGTTGAAAATCTGTCAGGGATTAATATTCTCTCAAGACTGACTGAGGCACAATAAAGGCATGCGATATCAACAACTACTTCTAGCAGCAGAAGTTGCAGTGGAGAGGGGAGATTCAGTCTCTGCTGGAGATGGAGAATCACTCAAGGATACTACAAGATGAAGATTTGATGGCGACTCCAGCTTTCCTGCTCTCGATGGCCCTCTTCGGGGAACTGATTGAGTCTTTGTTCATGCTGGTTGATGTAAGTATTGTTCTATTGCAAAGAGATCCAGGTGCATCGCCTGTTTGATGAGTGGCAAATTTCACCGACAATATATAATATAATATATATAATATAATATTGTTTTAGCCAACCAACATCTGTACAAGATCTCTATTGATTTCGGGGAATGGGATGGATCCACTCTCAGAAAACATAAGTATAGTGAGTATTGTGTTGTGTTGTGTGATCACTTAAGGATGGATTGAAGATCTGGACCCCAGCAACATCCATAAGCGAACCCACACTCCTCACTATACTCATGTTATGAGACACTGTTGTAACTCCAAATCCATAAATCAGAGTCTGTGCTTCATGTTGCTGTATTCTAGATCACTGCAGCCCAGGCACACATTTAGGCTTAGACTATATCAGACACACCTAGGCTCATTATGCTGCGTAAATGTGCAGTTCTCCACTTTATTTTCAAAATTTTTAAAGGTAATCAAGTAATAATTTGTCCTTTCATGTTCAGGGTCATTGATGGAAGTGTTGCAACTTTGCAGCTGTCTTCACATTGAGTACCAGGAAGCTGCTGCACACACACTGGAGCGTGTACAGAGGCAAGTGTATTTCTCTCTGTACTTTTAAATTAAATTAGTTGTGCAACATGAGAGTTGAAGCTAAGAAATTTGAAGATTGGGTTGACTGCATCAGAGTCTTCTCTGTAAGCATGTACAGTATATACAGTATATTGACTGGCATGATGTTGCCATGTTTCTGGTCAGGATCAACCCAGAGGGTGGCAAAAAAAGCTCTGCAGAAAGGGAGTGAGAAAGAGGACAAGGAGGGTGGTGCAGAGGAAGGAATCCACATGTCAGCAGCTCCATTCGATCCTTGATGGACTTTGAGTGAAAAACTTTTACCTGAGAGTCAGTCGCCTGTGGATACCAGCCTCATGTGTGCTGTTGTTTGCGTTGTTATGACTGTTGCCATTGTTTTAGGATTGGTTTGGTATACATTTTTCAGAAAATTAAATCTGAAATTGAAATTCAGTCATTCTCTGTGCTGAATGTTTCAAAAAATGTATGCATTGCAATGCAGGTTAATGTGGTGAAAAAATAATAAAATGTTGAAAACTTTAATTAAAACATTATGGATTGTCTGATATAACTAAACACATTTCTTAAATAATGTTTATTATATTAAATTGAATACAACTATATTTTGCTCTTTGATTTTTAATGTTACTTGGAGTAGTGATACATTATTAGTGACTATAGATTTTCTAATTATAATATATTTATTTATATTACATCTATCATTGATAACAATAGTAATAATTAGTATTAGAAGTATTTTTTATAAGTAAAAATAATTAGCAGTAATAGATCACTATTAACTGGAGTTAAATGTACGATACAGTGAAATAAAATAGAGTCGAAACATGAAACCAAATTACAAGATAGAGTCAATATACAGTAAAATACTGGTTTGTATTAATACAGTACTGCTCTTTAAAGTGTAAATTGCTTTACAATAGTTTATTGTTGAATCAAAATGCGGTAACTTGAAACTGAAAACAGTTCGGTGGTCCTTGATATGAAAAGGTTTGAGAGCCACTGCTCTAAACAACCCTTCAGTGAACAGTCAGTGGCGTGAATGCACTTTAGGAGTCATGGTCTTTACACCTTATGGAGCTTTTATGTTCACTGATTTGTTGAAGGTCATTAACACTGCGGACGAGGATCCTGATTTGGTGTCAGACCAGGAAGCATTGCGTCATCTGCTCTTTGTTTGTCTTTATACTTTCGAGAAATAAAAACCTGTTCACTTATTGCAACCAAAAGAAAATGTTGTGTTTTTTTGTGCTTGAACTTCTTTAACAAAAATATTTCAGTATTTTCCCGTTGTGCTTTCAGCAAATCGGGAATGACCGCCATTGAGAGCTGGGTTAGAATCCTGATCTAATGCAAATGAGGAGAATGTTCAGCTGTGACATCATAACTCCAGAGCTCTGACATCATAAAGTTCATCCTGTTCAGAATCTGCAGAAACTCCCCATTTAACATCCAGCAACCTGAACTGAGCAGTGTCTCTGTCCTCGATCGAAACAAACGCTGACGCTAGTGGTCTACATCGACTAGTTTAAATTTCATTAACCTGAACAACTTCATCGGAAACATCCAGAGCTCTGAAACTAACTGAATTTCAAGTTTTAGTTGCAAAATCTCTGTTGCCATTCAGTATCTCCACTGAGCTTAAATGGAACGTCGAGGAATCCAGGTAAGATTGAAAAGTAAAAAAAAATATTGTGCTCAAGTACTGTATTTATTACAGTCTGGAAGTAGTTTAGTTGAATTCAGATATATATTATATATATATATATATATTCTTCATCCCGGAAGAAAATATCGTACTTTTTTCTCCATGACATTTATTTGACACCTATAGATTCTTCTTACTTTAAATATTTTATGTCCAAAATATTTGGACAAAACAAAATAGTTAAAATCAACTCAATATTTAGCAACTACATTAATATTATTTTACATATTTGTACATCAATACTGATAAACTAAGTATCTAGCATGTAATAACTTAATGCTGAGCACAGCCAAGTAGCTTCATGATGGTTATTTTATACTGAACTTGTAGAGCCTCATTCTAACACGTGCGTGTATTGTTGCAGTGTGAGTCGCCCATCCAACTGAGAGATCACAACTACTGTTGGAGGAGAGGGTCTGCATGCCACACAGAGGAAGCAGAGAGGCAAAGATCGTACAACATACGTACACCCAGCAGAACCAAACAGGTTAGACAAGTTCAGTTCAAATAACTGAAAACTTCAAAGAAAAGACCAATTCACTCTTTATTTGTATGGAGAGCAATGTTAAAGGTCGTTTTTATTTATCTTGATGTGAAGTCAGGTGTGAAGTTTTAAGGACAGGGTCTATAAAGGGTCTTTTAGTTTGATTGTAAAGGTTTGCTGTTGATAAGTACCAAGTCTTCCAGGGTCTGACTTATGTGCCTCTGACCTTCCCCATGTGCAGAATTCAACCCCGGTGACGCAGCACACTGCTACTGCTGCCAACTCTCCCCGCAAGAGGAAGCGGAGCGCTGAGACTGGTTCCTCCAGACCTCCTGCAGAACATCCAAAGAAGGTGAATTTGCCGAAACGGTTCCGGTCACCTGCGGACCTGTCAGCGGTCTCCAATGTGACCTCCAGCCCCAAGCCCTTCAGCGCTGACAACCAGCTGAGCTTCGCTGATGTAAACGACGATGGTCCAGTGAAGATCCACTATCACTCAGTGCATGAATACCAACAACTCTACCATGAAGTGGTGGATGATATGTTGAAGTGCGTTTCATCAAAAACTAAGACTCTCTATCAGATCATTACAACAGTAACTGCTGTTTCTGATCTTTTTTCTCTTTCTTCCACTCCTCACAGGTGCAAGAGTGGCCGCGCTCGGTTGTATAGTTTACAGCTTGGACGACGCATCAAACAGAAATTGTGGGAGCGACTGGATTGTCCCACAATTATCTCAACAATCAATGAAGATGGACTTGAGCATGTGAATGTATCATATGGGGCTGGAGTTTATCCTCCTCTTTATGATATTGACATATCCGGAGAACCAAAACCTCGACCACCACCAAGCAAAAGATTTAAGGTGGTTCAGGAGGAAGAGGGGTTGAGCTGCTATTGCCATCCCTCTGTCACTCCTTCGTTGTAATCTCCACCAACCAGTGGGGCTAATGTAGATAGCTGTAG
The DNA here is from genome assembly GCA_038496675.1 of Rachycentron canadum. Lineage (NCBI taxonomy): Eukaryota > Metazoa > Chordata > Actinopteri > Carangiformes > Rachycentridae > Rachycentron > Rachycentron canadum. The sequence continues at coordinate 13,685,581 of CM076656.1, read as the reverse complement.
TTACATAGATGAGTTTTTTGTTGTTTCCTTGTGTTTCCTTGTCTTGTGTTTGTGTTTCCCCTTTTGTTTCGCGTCATTCCCCCACTCCCTACCCTTGTGTGTTTCTCCAATTTTTTTATTACCCTCCCTACCCCAGTGTGTTGTCCCTTTGTCCATTTGTCTCTCCCCTGTCTCTCCCACCCACCCACCTCACCCCACCCCATTTTCTCTTGTTCCCTTACCCAGCGATCCAGTATTCTCTCAGAGTTTTTGTAAGCCTTTTAGATTCCTGACCAGTTTTTGCCCATTGACCATGTCTTTTGCCTGATGATTTTTATACTTTTGCCCTGGTTTTGATAAACGTGTCTGATTCTGCATTTGAGTCCAAGTCTGTGGTTCTGTCGTGACACATCTTGTGTGTGTGTGTATGTGTGTGTAGGGCTGTACAGTTCATCCAAATATACCTGAAATTGCAGTAGGGGCAAGGCGATATCCAATATCCCTGGCCTACAAATCATATTCTCCAGTCATCAAAATCAAAATTTCAATGTCTGCCGAAACACTTGCAATATGATTTTTTTTTTTTTTTAGAATATTGTGCTGCCTGATGTGTGTATCACTGTGGCAGAATGTGGTCCAAGAGACACCAAGGTGGTTTTAAGTGCAGGGGTTTAAGTCTGTCTGTCTATGGACAGATTTTGAAATAATTTTGTAATCAAATGAAGGTGGAGTTCCAACATCTGTGCAGTATGACCCATGAGTACCAAGGAATCATGTAAGAATGTAGTAAAGACTACTTAGGTTTCTTCTCAGAAGGATTTGTCCTTGGCTGTGAACCATTGCTGTTTAAAAACATAAACTGTGTCTAGTTGTAACAGCTACAATGATGCTATCACTTGCAAACACAAAGCTTATGACTATATATATGATATGTTTCTATAGACCCGTGAATTGTTGTGTATTTTTATAATTATAATGTTTCAGCATCCTGGAATCTAATGATGTCCTGGTGGAATATTGTCTCCTAAGAAATGAAGTGAAATTTCAATTTTCAATTTTAAAACCGTGAAAGTGCAATTTCTCTGAATTTGTACTCGATTCCTGTCACATGCAAACATTTAATTCAAAGGAACAAATATTTTGATGTAGGAAAACAAAACCGAATGACCTTCTGAAACGATCCGTTCTCAGTCAGTTCGATCCAGTCCAGTTGTGATCAAATGTGCAGGGATGCGCTCATTGAGTGAGTCAAGCCAATTTGTTCCTGGAAAGAATGGAGTGTGTCTCTGAGGGGCCAAACCCATTCACATTATACTTAAAAGCATACACACACAAAAGTGAAAAACGTTTACACACTCTACTAAAACCCTCTCTCACAACTAATTAAAAAAATATGCATTCACATATACAACTGAAAACCTCACATCTCTGTAAATGTAAGTTTTTGAAAAAAAAAAAAGTTGTGTTGATAATGTTGCTCAACACAAGTTTTACCTTGTGATGCAATTGTAATGGTGGGCACAGCTGGGGGTGCAAATGGTCCGCAGGCCAGCTGTCTCATTTTGACTTGGCCCTCACAGTCTATGATGGCTTCAAAGGTCATGGCATGGTAGACACCTTCCTCCAAAGGATGTGGCCCCTGACATCAGACACAGCTACAGACAAACTAAAGACAAAGGCTGCAGAAATATCTTCAGGCCTGATACTGGAGAGTGGGACAGAGGCCACGTTTGCTGGAGGAACCAAAGGGATGCATTCACTAGTGAGAGCATGGTCACCGCGGAGGATCCAGGCAGAAGGAGTGTGTAACCGCCATTCACAGCACCTTCTTTTGTCTATCTTCCCATAGCGGCGGTGGGAGGAAGAATGTCCAGCAGAGCACCAGGGCTGCAGGAGTCCCCGCATCCCCCTTGCCCTCTAAGACTTGAGTACCTCCACTCCCCCTTTGTTCTTCGTGGCCTCTGGACTTACGGTAAGCGTTTTACGTCACTACCTGCTTGTGCCTGTTGAACTCTGAAGCTGTGTGTTAGACTCTCTCAATCCTCTGTTTAGCTTTCTGTTAACCTAATCGCTTTAAGCACCACTGCACAGCGTATTATATTACGCCTAGTTTCTATCACATATGCCTATAACAGGACCTGTTAACCCGTAATAGTTGTAATAATTGTAGCCATACTAGCATACCAGCTATGGCTGATCTCTCTTTTTCCGCTTCTCCCTCCACTTCCCCCTTCCCTCTCCTGCTCAGTGTACCTGATGTTCAGTTATTTACAGTTTATTTGCAGTCCTGGAGGCGAGGCTCAGTATGCTAGAGTCCCAGCTCCGCACCATGGAAGCTAGTCCTTTAGCTATAGTAGCTTCTCAGACCCCCTTAGCCGGCACGGAGCCACCTAGCCTAGCCGCCACTAGTGGCTAGGCTAGGTGGCCGGGAAGCCAGTCCCGCTGTGTGACAGCACGAGGTCAATGGAAACATAGACCTAAAAAGCCTGTGTCTCACCACCAACCCCTCCACATCTCCAACCGATTTTCCCCACTCAGCAACACACCCGCTGAGGACGAAACTCCACATGTTGGCTCTGTTGCTCACAGCGGCCCCGCCGTTGTGAAGCCAGCATGAGTCATTGGTGACTCCATCCTCCGGAACGTGAGGTTAGAGACTCCAGCGACCATTAAGTGTATCTCAGGGGCCAGAGCGGGCGACATAAAGGCTAACCTGAAGCTGCTGACAAAAAGTAAATGTAAACACAATAGAATTGTAATCCATGTCGGGGCTAATGATACCCGACTTCGCCAGTCGGAGTTATGTAAAGTTAATGTGGCATTGGTGTGTAATTATGCAAAAACTATGTCGGACTCTGTAATTTTCTCTGGCCCACTGCCCAATTTAACGAGTGACGATATGTTTACACGGTCATTCCACCGCTGGATGTCTAGGTGGTGCTTAACAAACAATGTGGTTTATATAGACAACTGGACCTCCTTCTGGGGAAAGCCTGGTCTGTTTAGGAAGGATGGCGTCCACCCTACTTTGGGTGATGCCTCCCTCTTATCTAGAAACATCGCACATTCTGTTAGCCATCCTAATCCCTGACAAGCACCCGGAGTTCAGACCAGCAGGCAGAGCCGCAGTCTTACACGCACCTCTGCAGGTGCCTTCATGCTGTCACCCACCCAGCCCCCCTTCTGTCCCATAGAAACTGTGTCTGCCTCAAGGCTGTATAAGCCTAAACCCAAATCTAGAGGAGTCAGTCATAGCAACTTAGTAAAAATCAAAACCACTGCTCCAGCAAACCGACCCAATAAAACTATTAAATCTCTCCTAGTAAATGATTTAATTACAAATCCCTCACTGAAACCTGGTTGCAGCAGGATGAATATGTTAGTTTAAATGAATCTACCCCTCCTGGTTACATTAACTACCATGTGCCACGTGTCACTGGTAGAGGAGGAGGAGTGGCTGCAGTTTATCAGTCAAATCTCCTTATTAACCCTTGGCCTAATGTTTCGTATGATTCATTTAAAAGCCTTACTGTCAGCTTCTTTCACCCTGACTGGAAAGCAGAGAAACCACTCTTACTTGCTGTTGTGTACCGTCCCCCCGCAGCTTATTCTAAATTCTTAGAAGAATTCCCAGACTTTCTGTCAAACTTAGCAATGGAATCAGACAAAGTCATTATAGTGGGTGACTTCAACATTCATGTGGATGTTGATGATGATTGTCTGGCTATTGTATTCAAGTCTCTCTTAGATTCAATTGGCTTCTCTCAGAGGGTAAATAAACCAACTCACTCCTTTAATCATGTCCTTGACTTAGTACTAACCTATGGGATAGAAGCTGAGCACACCCTGTACTGTCTGAATATTCTTTAATAACATTTGAATTTACCTTAACAAATTATGCTTTACTTGGGAAAAAGTCCCACTACAGTAGATGTTTATCTGATATTGCTGTCTCTAGATTTAAAGAGCTCATTCCAGCAGAGCTTGCCGCCACACATAGTAGCATTACAATGGGCAGCTATGCTGATCTTACTCCCTTGCAGGTAGATTATCTTGTAGATAGCACTGCAGCAGCACTCCTTGGGATGCTCGATGCCGTAGCCCAGGTGAAAAAGAAGGTTATCAACCACAAGAGAATAGGTCCCTGGTACAGCCTGAACCTGCGCACCTTAAAGCAGAAGACCAGACGGCTAGAAAGGAAAACACATTCCAGCCAACGTGCAGAAGACCGTCAAGCATGAAAGGATAGTTTATTAATATATAAAAAAGAACTTTGTAAAACCAGAAGCACATACTATTCATCTTTAATAGTAAAGAATAAAAACAACCACAGGTTCCTTTTCAGCACTGTAGCCAGGCTGACCAAGAACCATAGTGCTGTTGAGCCATGCATCCCTCCGACTCTCAGTAGCAATGATTTCCTAAATTTCTTTACTGAAAAGATTGTGAATATTAGAGCAAGGATTGCCAATGATAGACCACAGATTTTAGTGCCTATAGAAGCATCTCCCAGACTTGATTCATACCTTGACAGCTTCTCCCACATTGACCTGTCAGACCTAACTTCTGCAATTACCTCTTCTAAATCAGCCACATGTCTACTTGATCCAGTCCCAACAAGACTGCTCAAGCATGTCTTCCCCTTAGTTAACACCTATATACTGAACCAGATCAATCTTTCCTTAGTCACAGGTTATGTGCCACAGGCCTTTAAGGTGGCAGTTATTAATCCCTTACTTAAAAAGCCTTCTCTAGATCCAGGTGTGTTAGCAAATTATAGGCCCATATCCAACCTTCCCTATATCTCCAAGATATTTGAGAAGATGGTTCTAAAGCAGCTACATGAGCACCTGCACAGTAATGAACTGTTTGAAGCTTTCCAATCTGGATTCAGAGAACACCATAGCACTGAAACACCATTGGTAAAAGTCTCTAACGATCTTCTTATAGCTTCTGATAGAGATCTTGTCTCTATAGTTGTACTTCTGGACCTCAGTGCTGCATTTGACACCATTGACCACAGCATTCTGCTGCAGAGACTAGACCACGAAATCGGGATTAAAGGCTCTGCCCTAAAATGGTTTAAATCTTACTTATCCGACAGGTTTCAGTTTGGTAATGTTAACAATGACCATTCAGAGTGCAGCAGAGTTACGTATGGCATACCACAGGGCTCAGTTTTAGGGCCAATTCTTTTCATTCTTTACATACTCCCATTAGGCGATATAATCCGGAAACACTCGATCGACTTCCATTGCTATGCAGATGATACCCAGCTATACTTATCGATAGAACCAGATGATCCTCATCAATCTGCAAGACTGCCTAAAAGATATCAAATCCTGGATGTCCTCTAACTTCCTTCTACTAAACTCAGACAAAACAGAAGTCATTGTGTTTGGACCTAAACATCTCAGGGACACCTTTTCTTTGCAGATTGCTAACCTAGATGGCATCACCCTGAACTCAAGTATGACCGCAAGGAACCTTGGAGTAATATTTGACCAGGACCTTTCATTCAGCTCACACATAAAACACGTGACTAGGACTGCCTTTTTTCACCTGCGCAGCATAGCCAAAATTAGGAATATCTTCTCTCAGAGTGATGCTGAGAAACTAGTCCATGCATTTATCACCTCTAGGCTGGACTACTGTAACTCTCTGTTGCAAGGATGTCCGAAAAACTCTCTAAAGTTCTGCAGTTAGTCCACGCTGCAGCAAGGATATTGACAGGAGTTAGTAAAAGAGAACACATCTCTCCCACTTTAGCTTCTCTCCATTGGCTCCCTGTAGGATATGGAGTAGACTTCAAAATCCTTCTGCTGACTTATAAAGCCCTTAATGACAAATCTCTATCCTATTTGAAAGACCTCATAGTCTCTTATTATCCTACCAGAGCACTTCGCTCCCAGAATGCAGGTCTGTTAGTGACTCCCAGTATCTTAAAAACAGACTGGGAGGTAGAGCCTTCAGTTATCGGGCTCCTTTACTGTGGAACCAACTCTCTCCATGGGTCAGAGAGGCAGACACTCTCACTACATTTAGGACTAGGCTTAAAACCTTCCTCTATGACAGAGCGTTTAGTTAGGGCCAGTTCAGGTAGCTCTGAACCATTTTTATGCTGCTATAGGCTTAGTCTGCTGGGGGGCACATCAGGTTACATGGAGCTCTCTCCTCTCCTCTCCTCTCCTCTCCTCTCCTCTCCTCTCCCATACTTTAAATTATCATTTTCACTATCTACTGCACCTTGTTGTTTGGCCTTGGTGTCTGGCTCTCTCTCTCTTGTGTTTCCACAGATCCACTGAAGCTCCATCTCTCTCCACCAACCACCCCCTGCATCACCCCCTTCCCCTTTTACCCCTGCTGTTAAACCGACCTGCTCTTCGCTCCCAGGAACCAGTCTACCACCCATTACCCCCATTAAGCTGCCTGACTCTCCCTGCCTTCCCTCCCACCAAAAACTGCCTTCATTAACTCCTGCACACCATTTCCATCTGTGCATATTCTGTATTGTTACCTGTTTTCTTGTCTGTATACAACATCTATTGCACGTCTGCCCGTCCTGGGTGAGGGATCCCTCCTCTGTTGCTCACCATGAGGTTTCTCTTTTTTTCCCTGTTAAAAGGGTTTTTTGTTTTGAGTTTTTCCTCAGTCGATGTGAGGGTCTAAGGGCAGAGGATGTTGTTATGATGCTATGTAAAGCCCATTGAGACAAACTGTTTATAAAAATGGGCTATACAAATAAAATTGCCTTGCCTTGCCCTTTTGCTGAACTCTCTTACTCCCCCCTTGAGCTATTGGACGTGAAAATCCTTGTTTTAGACACAGTTTTAAGTGTGTTGTTGAACATTTTACTCATTTCCTTTTTAATGGACATTTTATTTGGTATTTTAATAAATAATTTTAACTGTTCCTGGTTTTCATTCTTAACAGTGGAGATATTTTTGCTGTAGTCAAGGTATAGAAACATCTCAAAGATGATCGAGAGAAAGACACCAATTTTAGTATGAGCCTGCAACAGAACAAAATGGTAAGAAAGTGAAAGGGTCTGAACACTTTCTTCCTTGTATGTGGTTTATGGCTGCAATAATAGTCCTTTAACACTGTTCATCATCACAATGTCAAATTATACATTCAGATTCCCAGTAAAGCTAAAGTTAACTTCAAAACCAATTTCCAAGCTGAAATCTTAATTTCATAACTGCAGCATCATCTGACAAAATATATATATATATATATATATATATATGAAAAACAAAGACTGTGCTGTGATTTTGTTTTGGCATGGCATATCTGTCTTTATTTGTCTCTCAGGGCACACAGACTGCTGCTCTGCATCACTGCCACTAACTGAAAAGAGCAGTACTTGCGACTACTCGCAGGCTAAATCCACACTATGTTTTCGTTTTAAAATGCATCTCTTTTGTTATATTTCCGCCTCTGTTTTGGAAGTGCTGCGGGCCCTGTTTTAGTTTGAAAACTCCAGGGTTGCAGGGTTTTAGTCTGGATTGGGGGAAAAAACAGACATTACCTGTCTTACTGACCTTGTTGCCTTTGCTAGCAGCTGTTGTGCAGTTAAATTCTCCATGTTAACACAATGGCTGCCTTCGCTTTCCTTGCTCGTAAAAAGCTGTTACAAGTGGATATTAAAAAAAAGCATGATCGCAGGACAATTTATTCACCATTCAAAACAATTAGTTAGTTAGTTACTACTTTTATAAAGGGTGTCAGCCTTTCATTGCTGTTGATAGTTGATATTCATCATTATTCCATTCATCATATTTCGAGTTTTTTCCTGAATAACTGTCACATAAATTGACATGTCAGCACAGTAATCTGGTTAGGAAGCATGACACGTTATCCTAGTTTCTATTGGAATAAACTAGTTTGTGGTTATATGTGGTATAATGTTGTTTTATTTGTTTTACTTATTGCACGTACTGAGGTTCATGTTATCGGGCAGGATAACCATCAAACATATTATAGTGTGCAAAATAAAAATACTTGCTGCTCTATGTGGTGATGCACTGAGTGTCAAGATGACAGACATCATTCATTGGCTATTCAAGAAGGAGAGAAGCAGGAACAACATAGTGACACCATGATAATAATGTATAACATCTTGTACTTAACAATTATTGCCCACACTAAAAGGCTATCACAGAAACAAACCCCTTTAGATTAGCTAAGGTGCAACATAATAGACAATTATCCTTGTCTGTTAAATTGACAAGTTCTGCAAATATGTTGTCTAAGGATGTAGTTTCTTAATTATGTCCATTCTGAATCAAACTGTGTCCAACTGCACATTAAACATATGACCGAGATGTCATTGCTCTGAATCTGTGCTTCAGTGTTTACTAACTGAACAACCCAAAGAGGAAGCTGATATTAAAAGTCAACATTGCCAGATCTAAATCTAATATTCCAGCTGGGACATATCAAATATGTCATGTCTGAGCTGCATTTAGAATAATGCAGCTCAGAACTAATTTCACTAATTTTCATGTTGGATCTCATATTCCCATGTTATACAATTTAATGACATGACAGGACAGAATTTGGAAAAATGTCTAGAAAAGCCTCCAGCCCTAAGGAGAAAATGTAATTTCAGCAAATAATATAATAATTAAATAATAAATAGATATATAAAAATTGAATTACTGACTTGACTTTATGATAGCCGATATTTTTGGCGACATTGTAACATAACTTTGAAGAAAATGACCTTTGTCACGGGGGGTTCATTTACATATGAAGATTTGTTTACACATGGCGAGGAACACACCTCAGTCTGTGAAAACCATCATATAATGTCTTCTGAAGAGCTAGAGGAGGTTTCCTGGTGGCGTTTGTTGATTATTTTAATTAACATGTTAACATTGAGATTATATCACTTACAAAGATCTTATAAAACACAATGCATTGCAATTAATGGATCTATTTCACTACTACTATTGAAGCAAGTAGTTAAAAGCAGCTTTCGCACCAGCCAGCTACTACATTAAAATGTTGCTTAAATTGCTGCTACGATGTGCTTGCATGGTGTGTAATGGGGGGCATGCAGCAAAGAGTCACACCTTTAGGTACAGGGGCATCCTTTCTTTTCAGTCCACTGGAAACACTTGTGTCGTGAGTACTTGCAGCACATTTATGTATTTGGTTGTCTTGTGATTATTGATTGATGAGAGTTTTTCTGCATTTAATTGTGTTTTGTCTATTAGTATGCGTTTTGTTAAGTTGGACTGCACTGACCTCTCAGGGTTACCGTAGGCAACAATTGTGGCTTGGGCAAAAGGTCCCGCTTTTTTTGAGTTTTTTTGAGAGTCAATATGATAATTTGTATGTTGTAATGTTACTGTATACCTATACCTATCTGTCATCTCAAATGATGTATCCTTTGTCACATACCACATATTGGTCCATACAATACTTCATCACTTTCTTTGATGCACTGAATGAAACCCCTAAAGAGAGAGTCCTGCTGATGCCTGGCCCGACTGTTTGTATCATCACTGTGTCTGAATGGTTTGCAGCAAAGTGCCGTATAACAATTTAATTCCTCCAGTAATAGGTGTAGAGAACTACCAGTAATTGATATAACGTGCAGGGAGGTTTCTCCCCTCGGTGCATTACTAGGAAAACCATCCAAATGGGATGTTGATTAGAACCTGTGTCCTGATTAACAAACATGGTTTGGTTTCATTTATGTTTAATGTGTTTTAATTAAACTAGTCAGTGTTTCTCAGTATGGAATAAATAATCATATAGTTTCTTGGCACGGTGAAGAAAGCATGCAGCACAAGCTGTACCGCATTGAATATCACATTTTTTTCATTCTATTGGTGGTTAACATAGGTCTTCAATTACAATAGTAGTTCATGGGCACAGATAGACCTGCACACAAAAATAAAATGAATGAACACTGAATGAAAGAAGGGGAGACGAATGACAAAGGCCATATCGCAAAAATTATGGTTGAACCAGTTGATATTGATAACTGTGTTTTGGATTTTGCTGTCCACTGGTTAATTATTGATTAAAATAATATCTTAACTTTACCTTGCATTGTGTTGTTAGAGATAAATATTCATGTTTGTTGTGTGTTTAACATGCTTTGTGAGTGTTTAGCATTTTGGTCAGTCAGCTTCTGTTTTAGCCTGTGTGTTCATTGTTTTGAAAATGTTGCCACAGAATAAGTGTAAAAAGCAAACGTGAAAAACTGTAAACTGTGGTGCAAAAATAATTTCTGTGTACATTTCAATGATAACACTTCTGTGCTTTTACTGAAGCAAAACGCTGAATCTAGGATTTGTACTTATAATAGTGTCATTTTGCATTATGGTCTTTATGTTTTTGATTAAAAAAAAACTTATCCCACAACCAATCAAGTCTCCAGACACCAAATTATTGGATTGCAGGAGGGATGATGATGTGTTGTGGCATTTCAACAATAATGCTGGTCAGCCTGATGGGGGCACCATATCTAAAGGGCAAAATTTCAAGATCACTGCGCTGTCTTTGACATCAGAGGGCATGGGCTGGTGGTGCAGCTTAATGTGGTCTTTTGTCTTTTAAGAAATCACCCCCAATGCAACAACAGTAACTCATCACACAATTTCACTGCCTGTTACTTTAAGATGTGAACTCTTGCCTGGATCATTCATTCATCATTGTGCATAGAAGGCAAGGATTTTATTTTCTTTTCTTCACAAAAACCTTACATTGGACACTGACATTTGTTTCAGTTGTACAAAGGTCAGATGATTATTGTGGTCAGCTTTGACAGTGGCTGAGACTGAAAATGTTGGACATTCCTAGACATAGTCTGTGTGGAACAGAACAGCTATAGCTTCTCATGGATATGAACAAAAAATCTAAACACAAAGAGAGCCATTTTACTGAATCTTTGTATAGCTACAATCTGTGTAAATTGTATATCCAGGGTCCGATATATCTAATTTCTTTGTATCACAGATACAAAGAAATGATATATCTAATTTCTTTGTATCAAAGGTAGTGTTGTAAAAGCTATTAAAACCATAAATGAGACACTGGGTGACACACCAGGTTCCGTCATTACCATGAACACAGACTGTTGTTAATTTTGAAATGCGCTGTCCTTCCATAAATCTGGATTAATAACAATCAACAAATGCAAATGCAAATTCCCCATGTTTAAGTTACATTCAGTCAAACCTACTGAGCCCCTGTTTAATCCTTACTTTAAAATGAGAATACATATTTCTTAACTGTTTATAAGGATGTATGTCTTCAGAACCACTGGGCTTTGGAGTAAGTCCATCCAAGGCTTATATATATTAAAAGGACATTAGTAAGCAAACCTTCAGTTGAATTAAACTTTCAATAACACTCCATAAAAATGTTTAATCCAAACCAAATATCATACATTACATTTTTGAAAAAACTTAAATATTAGGTATTGAAAATATTCATTATGTAAACAAGCAAAAAAAATTGCCTACTCTGGCAGAAATTAGTGTTAATGTGGATTTTAATTATTGCTGGATTTACAGTGTGTAAGTCTAAAGTGATCTTGAGGTGGGTGCACCTTCAGTGAGCTGTTATGTCCTTGTTTGTCTGACAGACATTAGCTGGAATCTATGGTTTTGTTTTAAAAACTGCTATTTCATTTATTTTACTGAACATCTTGAAAGACATAAAATGTATCATTATTAAATGTCACGGCTCCAGTCTTAAGTTACCTCTTTTTTCCCCATCCTTTGCTGTTGCTTCCTGTGTTTCTCCACCTCCTTGGTCTGTTACTCAGAGCTTAAGTACTGCAGTCTTCCTTTTACTCATCGTCAGATTGTTCAGCTAACTCTTGGCAGCACAGTATAATTAACTTGAGTTATTTCGTCATGCATTTCCTCGTGTGCCTTGCTAACATTAGCTTCTCTTATGGCAAAGAACTCTATGGCTCTTAACTTTCTCAATTTGCCAACATCATCACCAGGTACATTAACCCGCTGCTTCATACTCACCATCACTTAACAACTCTCCAGCCACTCCACGCCAAACAGCTCTAAACCAAAACAGTCTTCACTACCTTTTTTCTCATTAAAACATTTATAAAACTGCATTTGGATGCATCGCATTTGGATGTTTTTCTTTGTAATGCACAGCCAAAACAGTGAGCTCCACCACAACAGGGCTTTGACAGTCTTTCATGCACAGTGTTTGCTGTGGGTGCTGAGAAAAAAATCCTTTTGAACTGTAAAAACCTCCCAGCATCCATCCATGGCAGTCCTTTACACCTATTACCAGGCAACCTTTCAAACATGCTTTCATTATATTATATTATTATTGTTATATTATTTCATCATCATCATCTTTGAGCCCAAGTGAATTTTTGTGCCAAATTTAAAGAATTTACGTGATGAGCGTCCATCTCCGGCTGTCACCAGCGCTGAGGCATGAAATAATGTGACGAGGTACGACGGCATTTGCAGTTGTAGTGCATGACTGAGTGAAAAGCTGGTTGTCACAGAGAGTGGGAAAAAGTATCACATAGAAAAAATAACGGTCTCTAAACCAGTCACTCATGGTATTGTTGGTTAGGTGTGACAGAAATAGTTGGACATCAAATGAAAAAGAAGAGCTAGAGAATGAAGTTGAAACCTTTCAAACAAAAGTGCTGCGTTTGTCCAATCAGCTGCCAGTAGGTTTGCTGTCTGATTGAACAAGGGACCTGTCAGTCATCTGGTGTGCAGCTTACTTGAAACAACATCTGTCCCAAGCAGATGTTTTGTGGAACACAATGAGAATCTGGCTTTGTGGGTGAAAAAAAACAGAAAACAACCTAACTGGATCCATTTTGCACCCAGAGTGGATCAGTATGTATGTATCAAACAGAAACAAATTATATATACTTTTAGAGCAAGTCGGAATTTCTTGTGAGATCAGAAAATGTGCATTATTGTGAAGACTTCTCTCTTGTTTAGTTAGTCTAATGTTCATTCAGAACATTTTATAGGAAGTCAGTACTAAGGGGTTTACTTTATACTACCGAGCTGGCTGTCAACCTTCTGAAAAGGCTTGCTTTCTTACCTCAGCTCATTTCATCCCCACAAGGAAGCAGTCAGCTGCTGATTGTGCGCTGCTCCAAGGTGAAGGGACAGAATAAGATTGCTAAACTACAACCTTAACACCACTGCCACCCTGGTGACAGGGCCTCATACTGTTATCACTACTACATTACATAATCACAGACTAAGCAAGGCAAATATCACATGTAAATTTAAAAATTGATGAAACGTATTACAGCCATTCAAGCATGTGTAGTACATACGCTGTTGGTATGGGTGCCATTGGTGCATTTTGGCCGCATTGGAAGCATGTGAGTAACCGCATTTGGGTTTTTAATGAATGAATGCATGTCAGCTTCTGGGAGGTTGTCTAATACTGTGTAATCCCTGCCTGATGAAACCAGATAGAGTGGAAATATTGGCAAAAGAGAGGGATTAGAGACCATGGAGTCTGGCAAAACATGTGATCGCCAGCATAAGCACATACTTTACTCACACATATGTAGCTCTTCCCGCGTACACGCAGACAGCACGCCACATCACTTGCCTTCATTCATGATTCCCTTTGCATGCAATGCAAAAGAATGAAAGGAGGATGTATAGATAGATAGATAGATAGATAGATAGATAGATAGATAGATAGATAGATAGATAGATAGATAGATAGATAGATAGATAGATAGATAGATAGATAGAAAGATATACTTTTATTTATCCCTGGGGGGATAATTAAGTTATCAAGCAGCTCAGATAAAAAGACAAAGACGACAAATCACTTCAACAACAATAAGAATAAAATAATAATAATAATAATTAATTATACAATAATAAATAAATATGTGCTATTAGGGAGTGTGAGTGTATTTTTGTATCACAGCTAGATTTGCACATGACTCACAGCCATAAAAATGTTGCATCTTTGCTCAGAATTCATTAGAAAGTAAGAATTGGAATATGAACCTGCAGTTCATTGAAACCTTTTTTTTTTTTTTTTTTTTGCAATCAGTCATTCAATTATTGCAATGTTTTTTTACCATAGAACCATACAATCCATGTACTCCTCAAGTACAATACACTGCTACAAAGTGTCGTGGGGGGGTGGGGGGAGATTAAATTGACAAACTGAGTCTGTGTGACCTGACTGCTGCACACATGGTCCCATCCTGAGGACAGACTGTGAAGGACATGGCGACCTGAATCACTCGAGCTTTGGGCAAAAGGAAGATTAAAACTCCTCTGTGGTTGAAATAAATAAATAAATAAAATAAAATCTGTGCTCCAGACAAAATAGTGGACGTGTGCAAACACATGGCAAAGAGCGTGTCTTAAAGCGATAGTTTGGGTTATCTGACGTGGATCTGTGCGAGGTGGTCGTGCAAAGTCAGCACATCACCTCCAGTAGATTCAGATCAGCGTGCTGACGGTCAGGAGATGCAGCACGGAGCGCCTGAGTGATGTGCTGCTGTAGACGGGGCAAGCAGTAAAAAAAAAAAGAAAAAAAAAGAAAAAAAAAGCGTTTTAAAAAAATGGCCACCAAATCGATCGAATGTGAAATTGAAAATTTACACCTCACTTTATCTTCCCGTGAAAACGGCACCACTGTTCAGCAGAGACTTTGATGCAGTTTGGTTTGTAGCAGGCATACACTAAGCCACCTGTCACTCAATTATGCCTTTTTTCTTTATACCAGGCTGTGAAAATGGCTGTAAGGTTGTTCATTTTAACACGGGGGTCTATGGGAATTGTTCATTTCAGAAACCTCAATCATCAACCATCGCCTAGACTGCCCCTTTCTTCAATTTTGTTAAACTCTGTTGCACGTTTAGTGTTTTCTCTTCGTGTTGTTACAGTTCACCCCAATTTTGATTTAAAAAAATAAAAAGTTTTGCTTTTTTTTTGTTTAAAATGTCTTACGTATAATTTACTGACAGCTACTGTACATGTAAAAGTCCAGTGTAATGCATTCCTACTAATCCCCTGGCTATTCTCATAAGGCATTTATACATACATTACTGAATGAAATCCATCTGAATTGTAAAGCCCTCATGCACGCCTCTTCTCTACCACGCAGCAGAGGAAGGTCATCCTTTACAGATTGTCAGAGGACAAAGCTGCGCTGCTTTTTGGATCAACAGTCACACAATTTTGCAAACGCTTTATATTGGGCATCACAACGGTTTACAACCTCTGCCTGTCACCTGGCGAGCACATTGGGACCCTGTACTCTCCGTCTCTGTGCTTTGCTGAAATATAGTTGGATTCACTTAATACAAGTAAACAATGCAAGATTACACAGATTAACTGTTGCCAATTCTAATTAGAGATCTTGAGTTTTACTTTGTTTGTTGATGTTAATGCTATTCTTGTATTTGCTGATAATCTGTCAGTGGACTTAAGAATATTTGATTGCTCTGTCCAATGTGCATTAATGACAGCGACGGTTCACATTTTTGCAACCATTCTGCATTCACAGCTTTGCTACACGTCACTATAATTTCAGCCAGAAGGCATTTATTTGACTAAAGACTAACACATATGAGTGACCCTACAGAACGATCTTGGGGAGGGCTTATACATTTCCCCCAGATGCCTCAACATTCATTTTTCCATGAACATACTTTGCACGATGAAATAAATCCTCCTAGATTTTCAGAAACTCCTGTTTCAGACTCCATGTTTTCTATGATCTGTGGTCAGATTGAAGATGTGAAAGAGGTGAATTGAGAATAGATCCTGGGAGCAAGATGAGAAGAAATGAGTCACTTCCAATTCACTCAAAACTTTAAATAGTTTTCAGTCACATGATTTTTTAGGCTGCAGGTTCACTTATGGCTTTCATTTTATGGCCCCATTTTATTCCTGATTGAAAAAAAAAGACTAGCATTTTAATAATTAACAGTAGTTTATTATGGCTGAATAAACAAAGTCAAAAGGAAACTTCATGAGTAAAGGTCACATGTGATGCCTATGTTACTTAGTAACTGATAAATTGTGGGGAAGCATTTTATTTTAGTAAAAATAACATGTAAGATGCAAATATTAGCATGTTCAGCTAATTGATTTAGTGCATACAGTTAACCAAGGATGTCACTGAAGCATCAGTATTTTAGCACAGTATTGGGAATGGAGCCTATGATGGCATATGTAATTTAACTGGAAACATTAACAATTTAGCTGTGGAAAGTATTTTCAACCAAGACATAAAGATAAATAGCTTAGCTAGATATAGCTTATTATGTGTCTGCTTTTGTCTTATTCTTATGTCAGAATGGATAACGTACCAGGATAATCGACATTAGTTGGCAGTTCTGTGTTTTAATGAACATTCACTTATGGCACAGCAAATTTGTCCATTATGTTATGAGTTAACTTAATTTATCTAAATGTTGTAGGACAACGGTTTAAAATCTAAAGGATTGCAATCTGTTATTTCACAGGACACTACCAGGCTGGTTTTGACGTAGGCCTTAATGAACAGTGTTATACAGAAATACCAGATGTTTTGCTTGTGTTTTGTCCTCACTTTAAATTTTAAAAGGAGTTTTGCTATTGCTACCTAGACAGCATCAGTATTAGCAGCCTTTTACTTAGCAGTCTAATAGAAATGTTGCAAGCTCAGCATCAAATTGCCACAGCAGCACATTGGCAGTGCTCCTGTTGCTTCTCTAAACTGGGAGCACACTGATCCAAATCTACTGCAGGAAATGCACTGACTATAGGTAAGTACCTCACACAAACCCAAGTCAAATAACCCGAACTATAACTTCAAGGCACTTTTTTGATTTCTAATGGTGGTAACTCTTAATACAGTCTGAAAATGGACAGATGTTTGTATGCTCTCTACAATTTTGTGTCATTTTTTATTGTAGCATTTTAGGCTGGAGGGCCCTCTCTCTGCCTCTCAACAGTTTTTGCCTGTATATTGCTGACAAAGCCACGACTACAGGTGACATATTCATTGTCTCATTTTCAACATTTCAAGACAGGGTGGAAACATTCAAGAACAAATCAGCATCAGACAAGTGTTGGATGTTTTGTGCAATATATAGAAAAAGTGTTTGAGTATGACTATACTCATACTCATACATGTGACCTGTAGTGTGTAATGCTTTGAGTGGTCTATTTAGCGTTTATACTGAATAAACAGGTTTTGGGTCTTATGGGGTATGGTTTAAATGAGCTTTTTTCTTTGTCTTAAAGCATCTCAAAGTTTTTCTCATTAAGGAAAGGTTAAACAGCCAAATCACAGCTGTCATCCACAGGATTAGAGTAAATGAACTGGAGCAAATTGTCTTTGGCTCCAATAATAGCCCAGTGGACTAGCCAGTGGAACTTTTCTATCCCTTCACAGTCACTTACAGTAATTTGCCCTCTCACAGGTCTAACAGCCTCTGATTAAATGACTGCGCTGAAAAGAGGACAGATGTACAGTGGGCTACACGGCTACAGACCAAAGTCCCATTTAAATGAGTGGTGAAAAATTATGATGACAGTCTCAATTCAATTCTCATTGTAACTAAAAATTAACATGATAATGATGATAATGAATAATGGTAATAATTCATAACAATCAAATTTGTGTAATAGCTGGATAAAAACATTTACTATTTTACTACTATATCATTACTATGGTTATTATATGAACCACTCTTTTCATGTTTTTGGAGGCATTTCTGTTTGTATCTCAGTGTTTCTATCTTTAACATACAATCTTATCCATTATGTCATGCAAACATACATTCAATTAAATAGTTTACCTGCCTGAGTGACAAACTGTGGGCATGGACTGGAAAAGGTTTTTTATTGGGAGGGTGTAATGAAGTCATGTTTCATGCATTATGTAAGATGCTGAATGTTGTGTTGTTTGGCATGTAACCCACAATAGGCATGAACTCTGACCATTTCCTTCTTGCAACTGCATAAAAATGAAATATTTAATCACAATAACACCTCTCACAAGCGTCACAAGAATCAGGGGAAATAAGGTTGCAATTAGGCAAATGAAAATCTAAAAATGAAGCAGTTGAAACAGGGAAGAATTAGAAACCACTGAAGTGAAGGGACTGAGTGACTGACTCACAGGAACACAACAACGGCTGTAGCTGGTTGGCCTTTCAAGATCTGAAATGACACAGATTTATTAATAACTCAACCCTATCATTACAGACAAGAAGGTCCATATTAGGTAATTTTGAAAAAAACTAAGTATGTTCTGTTCAATTGTCAGCACAGAATTCGTGCTTTCTGAAATATCTTCACCTGACAACTGCGGTAAAGGTTAGGGACAGATTATGGTTACGGCAAATCAACTTAACTTTGGGCATGATAGAGTCAGACGCATGAATGTCTTTGTCAAGGGTAAGGAAAGGGCTACACATTCATCCACCACCCAAATCTCTACTGCCTTGCTACTTAAACAGCACACTACACACAACTGTAAAAAAAATTAGAATCATCCAATATGAATGAACTTCCTGAGGATGTAATGTAATTAAGTAATGCTGTAGTCACTATTTGCGGCACTGTACTTTTTTTTTTTTTTTTTTTTTTTAATATCTTGCATCATTCTCTTTCTGTTAGTTTTCAAGGTTGAGGAAGCCTGTGAGGTTGCGCCACTCTGCAAGCCTTTGTCAAATTGTTCATAGATCTTTAATCCAGCCTCAGACCTGTTTAATACAGTAGCGGTCTAACAGGATTGGTGATATTAACCCCCAGGGACATGGTTGCCAGCTGTTCCATCCCCCTGGCAGTGGGTCAGCACTCACAGGGCTGCTGATGGGTGGGGCGGAGTGGGTGGGGATGCCTGGAAAGTGAGAGGATCTTCTTAGCTTAGCACAGATTGCCGTAGCAAGAGGACGAGAGAGATGCTGAGGCTGAAAGTGCTGTAAAACATCAGAGAGGACTGGATATTTCATACACCATCGCATCCTGTCCTGGAGTTCTTCTTCCTCCCCTCTTTTTTTTTTTTTTTTTGCATTGTTTTCGTCCTCACACTTGGATTTTAAGGCATTCGGTTGGCTACATTTATGGGTTGCTGAGAGGACACGAGACAGGTGACTCACGATGGCCGTGGCTTTGGACGCAGTGTGGGTGAGGGTGAAGAATGTTTGCAAACAGAATGGGCTCCTCATCATGTCGGTGATGGCAGTGGTTATTGGGTGTCTTTTGGGATTCTTCCTCAGGACACGGCGTCTCACAGAGCAGGTCAGTCTACCCCCTCCACGTTGACCAATGTGTGGCAGCATGTTTTGTCCCTCAAACTTAAAAACTTAGAACCTGAGTGGTTCTTCTCATTCAGTCATTGTGTAGTTAAGTTGATGGGCCCCTTTTTCCTGTTTATGTATCAAACGCTATTATATTTAACCAAAAATATAGATTTGACAAAACTCACAAAAAAGAAAGTTTCTGTGCCGTCCCTTTTACCCCATTAATCATCTCATCTCATAATCATCCCGTCATCTTGTGGCTTGTTGTAAGGGGCCCAAACTCTAGGTTGGGAACCACTGGACTAAAGGAACAATTTATGACAGCAAAATGCTGCTTACACACTGATGCATCTGTATTAATCTAACAACTTCAGGCAGCCATTTATTTCCATTCATGACATGAAAATCCAATTATAAAATTAAAAATATGGCATTATATCAGTGACCATCACATTTGCCTTAATTTTAAAATGATACCAGTGCAGTATGTTATTGTTTCATTGTAATACAGTATGTAACCAAAGTGTCAGTCTGACTTTTGGGAAAAAATGTGTCTCTCTGGAATATTTCTATTTGATAGAATCGTAGCGAACTGAGGAATAATATTTCACGCCGTGTAAACGCCACTCAGCTTCAAAATGTTGGAAAAGGGAGATCCAGAATGTTGTATGAAAACATCAACGCACAAATCCAGACTAAAAACAAACACACAAGATTACAGTGCATACATTGGAAAAAGTGTATGTGGCAGCTGAAATACACTACTCTAAATTCAGCCACCCAGCAGCTTTATGCAGGGGCCCCATAAACAAAATGCAGTCTTTTCTTTTCCATCACCCTTCTCACTAAGGCTCTGTCATATTCTCAAATAGGTCTAAAAATAGCATGTGACTCCTTTACTTTCACAATAGGGGATTAAAATCCAATCAAGCAAATGCCCTGTCTAATTGTAGCCTACATCAAATAAGATTGCCCGTCAGAGTGAGGCTCTGACAGGCACACAGGAGCAGCAGATCGCAATGTTTTCAGACAATTTATAGACACTCTGGGTCAAGAGCTGAGAGGGGAAGTGCAATCTGTTTGAGTGTGTGTGTGTGTGTTTGCATGTACTGTGTGTGAGTGCATGCCTGGCATTAGTGACTTGACATTACAAAACTTGATTTACTTCTGGGGGAGAAACTAGACAGCGTGCAGTAGCGAAAATGTTAAAATTAAAAAAAACAACATAGATTACAAATGATTCACTGGCCGACAGAGATGTTTCCACACAGGAACATACTTAGAGGAAATGTATGGCTGAGTCGATGACATAAGTCTGGATTATAGTATTAGAAGGGTCCACAGATTCAGATGCAGATTTTCCAGTCAGAAGAACAAACTGTGAAAAATAACAAAAAATCAATGTATTATGCAATATTTAACAATTTATATTAGCGTGACTGAAATAAAATAAAAATGCCATGCCAAAGACATGCATGTTTAGGTTCATGGGTGAATATATAGATACAGCAGAGGTGCAGCTGCTTTTATCTTAACTGCGTTCGACTATTGATGTTCAGTAAGACTGAACAGTTTTATGTCTGGAGTAGAGCTAATGGCTGTTTGAGCACGAAGGAGGTAGCCGCTTCCTTTAAGAATGACTGATAACAGTGTAAAACTGAAGCTGCTTCAGTCACTTCTATTTATTCAAAGGTTTGGTTACCCACATGTAGAAAGGCGACAATGTCTTCTGATTGTTTGAATGAGAAAGGCAAGAGAGGGTAAAATGACATTAAGGCAGGTTACATATACAATCTGTGGCAACTTTACAAAGCACAACTAAATGCAAATCTTTCAATTCATTCAAACTTCCACAAATTATATTTCTGATTCTGATGGTGATGTTGTACTGGACATGATTATATTGATATTGAGGTGTTTCTGCTTTTCTTTTTTGTTAATACTAGGAATACTAGTCACACCTCTGAGTAGTACAGTCCAGTATTATATGTGTGTGTGTGTGTGTGTGTGTGTGTGTGTGTGTGTGTGTGTGTGTGTATGTGTGTGTGTGTGTGTGTGTATGTGTGTGTGTGTGTGTGTGTGTGTGTGTATTCTTTATACTCTATTGTATTTAAACATTCTTCAAACATCTTGACACAACTATTTTGACTATATAACTAAATACACAACCCCTTACCACACGCCTGAACAGTGTACTGTAGCTGCTACTGATGATAACATGCATTTCCAGGTGGCATGGTGGTGGTGGTTAGCACTGTCGGCTCACAGCAAGAAGTATCTGGGTTTGAAACCCAACCGTGGGTCTGTCTTTGTAGCATTTGCATGTTCCTCCCTTCCTGGGCTACTGGGGTTAATCGTTGACTTCAAATTGCCCGTAGGCACGAGTGTGAATGGTTGTTTGTCTCTGCATGTCTCTATATGTCGGCACTGCAATACACTGGCGACCTGTCCAAGGTGTACCCCACCTTCGCCCAGTGTCAGCTGGGATTGGCTCCCATAACCCTGCAAGGATAAGCAATATAGATGATGGAGGAATGTGCATCTAAATAGAATAAAATAAAAAGTAAGGAAATCAATAAAACAGATGAAGAAAATAAAACCAAATGTAAATGCAATATTTTTGACACTGTCTCTGATTGATTGTTACATCACATCGAACATCAGACAAAGCCCATATTTCCTTCACGACCCTCCCCAAGTCAAAAGAAGGAAAATCTATTTATTTAAAAAAAAAAAAAAGATTTAGGGGGAAGAATAAAATCAAGCAAAACTGAATGGATGGCGTTGCAGTTCCAAAGTTTTGACTTAGAGCACAAAAAGTCCAAATTTTAAGAGAACCCAAGTGATAAAAAAAATGTAAGAAATGCTTTCCACAGAAGATTACATGAGTTTTGTCCTTCCGCAACCGGAATAGATTTGAACCAGCCATCTAAATGTGGGCTGTAGGAAGTAGGCATTAGCTGTCAAACCCATACACTCCCCTGCAGCCACTCTAAAAGCACTAATGGTGTTGCAGATCCTTTCGGGATGACATTATTTTTTTTAAAGTGGATTGAACTCTATGCTGTTTACAGTGAGATAATCAGCTGTAATATTCTTATAAAATACTATCAGTGATTGAAGGATTTGTAGATGGATTTTGCTCAATTTACTTGTTAGCAGAACGCAAGGAAGGTGTGTTTAGGTTTTGGACAATGAACATACACAATAAAGCTACTTTGAGTATACATTGTTATTCATCCGGAAGGAGAATCATTGATTTTAGATCAGCACACAGACAAAAGAAACATGTTTTTTTGTTACAGCAGCTTAAACCTTTGTGCACTACATAATGGCATATTCATATTTGTCCACTGAGGATCCTGCTGTGACCTGTGGAAAGCCATTTATGGGTATCGGTTATTGTAAACTAAGTGGTAGTTTTGAGACCAGGCCACACAGACTAAATGTCTAAATAAATTCAGCTAAATATGAACAGCCTCCTCCCTCCTCCTTCAATGGCTGCATTGGTGTTTTCTGCCCTTCAGCTCTAATGTGTTTTGAGTGTAATGCAATTTTGCTGCAATAACCACAATTCAGTGGTCACTGTCTTCTGTCAAATATGCAGATGTTGTTATGATCCAGATGTGACCATGGAAGTGTTTGGAAATGTTTGGCAAACAAAACTTAACTCAAGCTTGAAAGTCTTTCGCAGTTTACTACATAACAATAATAACAAAACTTTATTTGTATATCAATTTTGGATGTAAGTAACAAAAAGCTTCACCTAAGTCAAATAGAAAACACCCAAACAAGTCAAAGTAAAATTTAAATGAAATTAAAGACATAAATAAAGACAAGGCTCTGACCACTGCACTGACGCACTGCAGCTTAAGAGGGCATATGCAAATAGACTATTTGGCTTTGAATATCTATTTGACGACATATGTGCTGCAAATACACACAATAGAACATATATATAAAAGTGTTTCATGGGGATACAAAAAAAGTGATGAATCTGGCTTGGATGCACCTGTTGTTCAATACATCTATTATAACACATCTTAACTTTTTTTAATGTGTATTATTAGTATTTAGTTGTGTTGCATTTGCTGTCCATTTGTGGATTAGGTTGTGTTTGGCTATGTGAGTAATTGCAGCACATGTGCAGAACCTGCTTCTGTTTTGTCTATTTGCATGTGTTTTCTAAGTTGCTGAGCGTCAGCTTTTCATCAAATGTCATCCAACATTTAGGGGTCCTGACGGCAAAGACGCTGTCTACTTTTGGTGTGAATACAAATTTGCGCACAGTATCATAAAATAGAAATGCATAATTTCATCAACAAGAAACTGGTGAAAATGCGAGAGTGGGGGAGGGTTAGAAAGGTAGAGAGAGCTGTTGTGACAGGATACTATTGGTCCTCAGAGCTGTTAACAATATTAACGAGAGAAAGGACCCCTGCATCCAGCCATGAAATTGCACCCATGTAAAAAAAAAACAAACAAACAAAAAAAAAACACAATCATCATCTATCATCTATTTTTCACTCAGTTTTCTGAGTTTGCCAAAGTTGAATCTTGTCTATTTCCTCCACCCTGAGCCACACATTCACTTCTAGCTTTGTTTACTCATACCTTACTGCATAGTCCATAGCCGTGACCATGGAATGATTAAGCCTCCAACCAGAGTCCCCCCCATCACCTATAGTTTGCTTTGTTGTTATGGAGCTGGAGAGCCATTATTTTCTCAAACAATTGAAAATAAATCAGAATTGCAAATTATACAATAAGGAGAACTGCAGAGTTTGTGGCTGCAGCAATAATTGATTTCTTGTTGACAAAAATAATTGAGGTCAAAGTGCTACTGTGGTGACAGAATCTACAGCTATGTGATTATTCAGTGGTGTGAATACAGTGCAGCCTCCAGCTCAAATTATTGCTGGCTTTCCCTCCTCAAAGTTCTAAGGGTTGCAAAATCCATCCCTGTTTGCAATGCTACATTTCAGAGACTTATTGCACAGATTACATAAGGAGCAGCATCAGTATTAGTGATTTGACTTCAGCAAGCAAACAGTACTACTGTCTTTGGTTAATGGGAATAACCAAAGAATGTTTTTAAAGCCAGAATATGTGAATTGTGAAAAATTAAAGGAACAATGTCTTAATAATGTGATGAGTTTTAAAGTAAAAAGCATTGAACAAGTGTGAATGGATGCATTATAAAACACTATTTTTCACAATAACACAGCAATTCCTCTGTTTATGCTTGGATACTTTGAAGTATACATAACCAGCTTTTGCCTGATTGTGTTACAGTGGCCTTTGTAGCCACGAGTGACAATATTAGCAAAAGTAGAGAACAGTAATAAAGCAAGCGACTTGACTGGGTAAGGTCAGTAATTTAGCTATGTCTGTGTGAATTTGCTAACATTGCCAAACATTAGCCACCATAAGCTATTGGTCATACCAGACCTCGAAAGGCTGCTAAACCTTTGGTGTGTTCTCAATTAGGCAAGGGTGGTTTTATGACTTAAACACATAACTTTTTATTTTTATGAATAAGCATATTGTTGATGACGTCCTGATGCTTATTGTTGAACACAGATAAAACCTGTCAAACTGCAGCTGCTTTGCAGGTCCTTTGGAAACAGCTGCACTTTCCCCGTGTACTACAAACAACGCTTGCATACACACACATGGGCAGATACAAACCGACCCGTATGCACGAGTGCAAGATGAGCAGAGCAGAAACAAACCTTCTCTTCTGTATGTGTGCGCTGATCCTGCTCTTATACAGCAAACTAAGCTCTCTCTGCTTAATTCCCAACTGAAAAGCTCTTTAGCTGTCATTATGCACCAGCCTCAATCCACCATCCTCCCTGACATCCCTAACCTCACACTTACTTCCATCAATGATATGCAATACACAACTTGTGCACTAATCAGCAGATAACCTCAGCCTATTAGTCGCTTGCTCATCGTACTTCAGCAGAAATAAATGACAAAGATTTCTCTTGAGATGACGAAGTCTGACCTTGTCCAGGATATTATAATATTGTTATTACAGAATGTTACAACTAAATTTAAAGGTTTTGTAGACAAAAAAATCAAAGTTAATTTACTTTTACAAGTCTTTTGTACTTTTTACCAAGTTCCACAGTTGTTATGTTTAACTTTATAGGGTGTCCAGTTTAAATTTGACTGGACATACAGTAGTTTTTTCTTATTAACATTACATTCTCAAAACATCTTGATAATTTTCCTTTTTTGTTTAACACCTATGAAAAATAAAACTTATTTATGGGTCAAATTTGAACTGGTGGTAATTATAGTAAATGTTGCTTAAAAATGTTTTACAACAACACAACAAATAGTAGTAATAGAAACCTATAATCATAGCCTACCATAATAATATTGTGTAATAACAGTAAACTTATATCTCATGCTAACAAAGGATATTGACTTGAATTCAGTTGGATTTTCTGTCCACCAGGAGACAATCAATATCCACTCTCCTTCAGCTCCTGAGAGAAATACAGTATCTGGCTGCATATGTTCATCAGCTAGTCACTAAGTGACTTTTCTGCTAAAACCAGTTGGACAGTTGTTTTGCCAAACACAAGTTGAGGAGAACATAATTATCCCAAACTGTTGTTGCAGCAACTTTTTTAGTCAGGGGTTCAGATTAGGGAATTATATTGTTTATAAAGTAAATCCATTATGATTCATGCTTCAAGTCGCTTATGGCCTTTAATTTTAAGTGCCAAAAAAAAAACAACCGTAAAAAATGGTAATCATTCAAACCAATATTGCAGAGCAAGGAAGAAATTGTAGGAAAACAAATACAATTTAAAAATTGACTTAAATTTGTCACAGAACATATTTACACAGGACACAGGTTCAATCACACAGAAACTGTCATGCCATGTCCATTATGCCACTAAATAGTTTTTCTAGGTCACAAAAACACAAACGATCCACTAAAATCACGAAGGATGATTAAACTTTGATTTACCTTTAAACTTTTCATGACCTTTCCATTTAATTTTCTTTGTTTATAAGCTCAACTACTAAAGAGTATTGAAAGTTGAGCTTTTAAGGACCATTTATGATGCTAAACAGACCAGAAAACAGTTAAAGTAGGATATTTTTCACTTTAGATTAAAATTATCCACTTCTCAAACATCATCACTGATGAATTAACAAAAGTTATTGCTTGGGTGAATGTGAATGTTTTTATGTGGCACATTCAGTCTCTCAGTATACACAGTAAACTGCGGATTCAATTCATATTCTTCTTGCAAACTGTTGAAGGACTTTTGCAGTGCAGAGCTTTTTCAAACTTTTTCAAGCCAGTGTGATTTTTACAGAGTGGAGATATGAGGTCTGGCTTGAAGGGAAACAGCACAGCTGACAGAAAACAGCTGAATACAGAATAAAAAAACAAACAAAAAACCTGTGAGATTTGCAAAGCTCTGCCAAACTGTCATCCACAACTCCTGGACATTGTAAATGTGTCACTGATGTTTTATGCTCTCCTGGTTTCCACCTACTCAGGTCGCACACAGAATATTGAGTAACAGAGGCCTGTGACTGGGATAAACAAGAAAGTCCAGTTTTACATCAGGTGTTGCTTTACTTCGATGTTGTCTTCGAATCAGAAGGATGGAATTTCTTTCCCAATAACAAATTAGTAAATTGATCAATTCACATGCTGTTTTTGTGCTGTGAATTAAATAAATTACATGTTACCCCTTCAGGCCATCTGTTCACCTTAAAGGTCCAATATTGTAAAATTTGAGATTTCTTTTTTTAAAGGTCTAGGTTCTTTATTTATACTGTGAAAGCATCAAGGTGCTCAGTCCACAGAGAAATGCACAGAGTTGCTGTTGGGACTTCTGCAACTTCATGATGTTACAACAGCAGTCATTGCCCTTAGCCATGCCCCAAGCCCACTTAGATCAGGATTTGGTTCCTCTTGCTCACTGAAATATGCTTTTTTCTTTTTTCTTTTTTATCTTATACTCAGATAAACAGGCAGCCGATCAGAAAAGAGGCTCTGGGCTCACCAGATTGTTTTTGGTACTTAAAATCACAGTTATATCTTCTCTGGTGCAAAAGTGCAAGGTGCAAAAAATTGTTTAGCATTTGTGTATTTTTTGCATAATCGCATTCAAGCAATTCAAATTACTTGAAATTTCTTGAAGATATATTCTATTAAATCAGGCTCTTATTTTTTATTTTTTTTAGATTAGTACTGAACCTGTGCATCCAGTGATGCAGAGTCAGGCCTCGTAATTTATGAAAGGACAGATTGATTGGCGCTTTCAACAGACTGAGCAAAGTAGGTAATATTACTATAATCCATCAATAATTTTGAAGGATTTATGCTCGACAGCATGTTATTTGAGGCCTCTAACATAACATTTTGGGGAAATGGCAGGGAGATACGGTGCTACTTGAAAGCTCCATCCACCCACTGTAAGAGAAATCATTTACAAATGGAGGGCCTTCAACATGACAGCAACTCTGCCTAGAAGTGGAAGCCCATCAAAACTATCACCCAGAAGCATCAGGAAAAAATCAGGTAAAGGCCAACCCACACATCACCTCTAGAGAGTTGCAGACCTCTCTGGTAGCATCTGGGACAAATGTACATGGGTCTACAATCTGATGAAAATTGAATAGCCATGACATTCATGGGAGGGTTGCTAGAAGGAAGCCTCTGCTCCCAAAAAAGAACAAAGCTGCCCATTTCAACTTTGCCAGAGAGCACTTGGACAAACCAGAGGCCTTCTGGACGTCCATTCTCTGGAGAGACGAATCCAAAATAAATTATTTGGTCACAATCAAAACCAACATGTCTGGAGAAAAGCCAACACTGCATATGAAGAAAAGAACCTCCTCCCAACAGCCAAGCATGGTGGTGGAAATGTGAAGGTCTGGGGCTGCTTTTCTGCTTCTCTGGCATATGAACAGATTCTTGACCAGAATCTCCTGCCATCAGTCAGGGAGTTGAAGATGGGACGAAAATGGATTATGCAACAAGACAATGACCCAAAGCATTCCAGCAAAACTACAAAGGAATGACTTCAGAGAAAGAGGATTCATACTCTGGATTGGCCCAGTCAAAGTCCAGCCCTTAATCCAATTGAAATGTTGTGGCAAGACCTGAAGAAGTTGGTACATACCAGAGGTCCCTCAACCTCTCTCAACTGGCTGAGTTCTGCAAGGAGCAGTGGGCAAAAATCCCCATAAGCAGATGGAGAGACTGGTTAGTGGTTACGGAAGACGTTTGGTTGAAGTAATGGCTGCAAAAGGAGGAGCCACAAGCTACTAATACAAGGATTCACATACTTTTGCATATGTTAAATTTTCATTTTTTGTGAAATAAACCAGCTTTGTTGAATTAAATAATGAAGATACATCTCTTTGTGTGTGTCCGTTATTTGGAAGGTGTGTTTTACAAATTGAGATTTGGATGTATCATGCCCACCCAAAGGCAGTGGAAACAACTTATGGACACAATATGTGATCACATTTTAAGTGTATATTGCAAACATTTTAGCACAGTTTTTCTCTGACACGTCCAGCAGCTACGGACCAACATTTGGAGTTGTGTTTCTGGCCACCTGTACCTACCAGCTGCTGGGAGAAATATCTTGCACTTTGGCGGTTAACTGCTCTGCCATGTTAACCAGTTATCCACAGACTGTTTGCTGCTGTTTTTTCTGGCCACCTGTACTCGGCCTGTTCTCTGCTAACAGCTGCCCGTTCTTTGTGAAAATTGCATGATGAGAATTATTAGAGTGAACCAAAATAATAAAGTTGGAAAGATAAACATTAGGCTCATGTTCCCCGTAAGGTGTTGGCAGATGCTAAAACGACGCAAATAGAGTGCTGCACTTAAATCCATCAGTTGCAGAGAAACATGTCTTCAAATATGCCATTGCTGTTACATGCCTGCTGAAAGTGTAAATAACCGAATAACTGCTAAAGGCTGCTATCACCTTTAGAGCTGTGTTCTTTAGCTTGTTGGTAACAGTCTCCTGCAGCTAAGATGATCCAAATCTAAAGGTGCAACTTTAGAAACCAGTCAGATTTGCAGCAGAAATGGTTTTGCTATATCCCAGAATGCATCCTGCCTTAGTGTTGCTGATTCTTTGCTGATTTAAGTCGTCCCACTCAACATCAGAAATTTCTGAAATTTTTTTATGAAAGAACTCAGACCAGTCAAAGTTCTTCACGTTTCCACTGGGTGTCTTCAGATCAAGAATTTTTAGGCTGTGTTTATGTACATATATCCACCATTAGTAGTTTAAGGATTTCAGGATGCAGAGAAAACTGTTTAACAAAAGAGAATATCCAAAACCTACAGACAGGTAAGCAGGAAACTGAACACAGATGACACAAATTCAGGTGGAAAAATAGGAACAAAAAAATAGCTCAAGGTAACACATGGGAAGTGCTCCCAGTCCTCAGTGTCAGTTCATCTCAGTCAGTTTTATTTCTGTTTAAAAACAGAAATGAAACCTGGAAAACACAGGTGTCTGTCGGAAACATGAGAAGATGAATTGACACAGAGGTCAGGCAGCACAAAGACCAAATACACAAGGGAGGCTGGGATAACACAGGATCATAAGAGTTGCAAACAGTTTGTTAAGCTAAAGTTAATCAACAGACACACAAGGTAAATAATACCAAATAGAACAGGAAAAAACTTTCATGTTGTTCTGACAAGGTAAAATATTTTTTGGCTAAATGGGCAAGAGAGTGGTTTGTTCAATGAATCAAAATTAAAAATAAAATACTATAATATCATCAGAAAGAGAGTAAAGATTAATACAATATTTGCATTTTTGAAATCAGTGTGTTCATGTGTGAATTCTGGGTGAAAGCAGTAGGAAAGGATAGATTTGCATTTCTGTGTGGTGGCTATCTACCAAATTTATTCTTTTTATCAAACTTTCTTTCCTTGCTCAGCTGCAGTAGAGAGACCATAATAAAAAGGGGACATATTATGATAGTAGATTTGAAAGAATCCCATTTTATTTGTCAAACGCAGACAGCTGTTATATTTTGCATTAGTTTTGTAGAGTATATTTTTGTACAGATGGAGGACTGAGGATTTTCCACTTCCAGAATGAATCTCTTTGTGGCCAGTAAGGACAGGAGATCCCGTTCAAGTCTCAACACACAACACTTTCAAAGTGCAACGGGGCATGTGAGGACACACTTGAATAAAATGTGAACCAAAAGCTTTAATGCTGAGTAAAAGATAATAGTGTTTTAATTAGTTTGGATCTATTAACAACATCAACAAGTATATTTCCGGGTCTAAGCTGCTGCTGTTAGTTCCTGCCCCCTCGATGTGGTGCATGTCTGTCTGAGTTATAGCATAGTGCTTTATAACAGTCCTCCCAGTCACAAATAGGAGTTCAACCATAACCTTAACCACATGTTTACAGTGACAAGAAAAAGTATGTGAATGTGTTGGAATTACTTCTTAATGAATTGGTCATAAAATATGAAGTGTTCTTGATCTAAGTCAAGAGTATAGTCAGACACAATGTCTTTAAACTAATACCACACAGACAATGATAATCTTTCATGTCTTTATTAATCACACCCATTAGACATTCACAGTGGGGGTGGAGAAAGTAAGTGAGCCCATGGACTTAATAATTCATTGAACCTCCTTTGGCAGCAATAAACTCAACCAAGCACTTCAGGTAGCTGTGACCTGCAGACCTGCACTGCTTCAGCTCAGACATATTCTTCAGACACCTGGTCTGTACAGCTCTCTTGAAGTCATTTCACAGCATCTCCATCTGGTTGAGGTCTGGGATCCATTCTGTAGTGGATTTATGTCAATGTTTATTTAGGGTCACTGTCCTGCTGCATCGCCCAGCTTCTACTGCTTTAACTGGTGGACAGACATGACATGATACTGTAGGATTCCTTGAAAAACTGGGCAATTCATTATCCTCTCGATGATGACAAGCTGTCCAGTCCCTGGGGCGTCAAAGCAGCATCGCAATGCTTCCTCCAATGTGCTTCACCACTGGGATTTTCACGTTGTATGTAAGACTTTCCCAGTCTCATTGGAGATTGTCAAAGTGCTCTTTGGCAAAGGTGCACAGCCAGAGCAGTGGGTTTGTCCATGTTGCCCATTGACTCCCTCCCTTATGAACAGATGTTAATAGACTCTTCAAGAGTCGATGACTCTTTTGCTGTCACTCTTTACCTCATTGAGGATATATAAACCATCTTGGCATTGTGAGGGACATTAGTCACAGAACTAAATCGTCTCCATCATGAGACAATTTATTAAACTATAAATATCTAAACTCATTGAGATGATTTTATAAACCATTCCAGCTTTATGCAAATGATTAATTCTTAATTGTTGGCCCTCAGAGCTCTTTTGTCAAGCACGGGCCAAATCAGAACATGCTTCTTAAGGATTGCAAACTCCAAATGTTTGAGTGTTTTTCATAGGTTAAAGTAGTCTAAAGTATAGGTTGATGATGACAGATGGTGTTACATGAATACAGGTTGGTCCAGAGGGTTCACTTAACTCAAACCAATTTCCTCAATCTCATTTTTTGACCAAGTACTGGGTCCTCTTCAATTAGAGGACAGATAACTACAGATTTCTTTTTCTTTTTTTTCTTGCTCTTGCTTTGCATTTTGTGATTTTGCAGTCATTGTGCTCAGTACTCCAGTCATCCTGTTCATGTCATTATTTAAATAACATCATGTTCCTTTCCACAAGCTCTTACTTTTTGCCATCTTTTCTGGATAGGAGGTGAAATACTTTCAGTTTCCTGGGGAGCTGCTGATGAGGATGCTGAAGATGTTGATTCTCCCACTCGTCGTCTCCAGGTAATTATAATATAATATGATCATAACATCAGTAAATGACATTCATAGCTTAAACCCACTCACCTGTTTCCATTCCCACTTGTCACTCAACAGATGAAAGATACTGAACATAACATAATCTGGCCAGTTTCTGCAGATCAACAGGTTGCTCTTTTGCTGACACACACAATTGTGTGGCTCTTAAATGCCTGCAAATTACTGCTAGGAAGTTCAAGTGTTATGTTGCCTCATTATCTGGATTAAAATCTTGAAATAACTTTTCATGTTTTGGGGTATTTGGATATTAGGCATTGTGCACCTTTCAGATCACATAAATGACACATTACATATTAAAGGTCCCATATTGTATAAGGTTCCCATATCTTTTCAGATTATAAAGCAAGTCTAGGTTGTATATTAATACTGTGAAAGTCCACAGACAAATGCACAAAAGCCGCATTTGGAAATTGTAATGCCTTCAAACAAGCTGTCAGGACTTCTATAGCTTTAGGATGTCACAACAAAATACCCACCCCAAGCCCAAATCACTTGCATCCACTTTTGCAGAACTTGGTTTCTCTGAGTGTCTATCTGAAATCAAAGCCTCTTTTCTGATAGGCTTTTTGCTTCTTTTTTGACTTTGGTACTTAAAATGACAAATATATCTTTTCGTGACAGAGTAAAATATATGTAAAATATGGTATGGTATGGGACCTTAAAATCTAAATGTGCATATGTGTGTGTTTGTGTGAGAGGGTTGTATGTATATTGTATGTGTTGTAGGGCTTTTTTCACCATTTTTGTCATGTTCTTAGGTGATAATATATGAATCATGATGTAAAAAAAAAGAATTATAACAACTATTATGTGTGAGTGAGATTGTTTTGCATTAGTGGAAGTACTATGTGCTCATCTGAGTGTGATTCTAGTCATTAATTCAGTTCATTCAGTGCCTGTCAAGTGAAAAGCAGTTTAATTATGTTAATCAGTTCATTTCAAGAGAAAGAGAGATCTCAGAATGTGGGAAATATTAATATTTCTACTGATTTTAGCACTTTCAGGTGTCACGTACTGGTCCACAGGTCACTTTGAGCTGGACACATTGTGAAATCTAAGACAGGCATATAAGTAATAAACTTCCATATACAAATCCATTTGTGGGATATTTCATTGATAAAAGATCTATTTTAATTCACATGTACCTGTATCAGAATTGACTGGAGTCAGACTAGGGAACCTTAGCTTCTGGAACCAAATAATTACTATCTGGCACACTATACTTAGTATATCTGATGTAATGGCCCCTCTTCTATCAATGAAACCTGGTACCTCTTACATTGTAGGATTGTGCTGATAATTGAGGACATAATCTGTTTTTTCAGTTAAGTACAAACTGACAGTTCTGATATATAAAAAAAACCACCACTTCATTGCTGATGCTGCACTGAGGAAATTAAATTTTCACATTTCACAGTCTTGTTGTGCACTTCAGTTTTCACTTCTATAATTGGCATGTTCAACACACAGAATAAGTAAAAGTAATGAAACGAAAGCACCATGGTTTATAGCTCTGGTCAGGAGCTATATTATGTATAAAAAGTATTAAATTCTAACACTTAAATTATAAAGCGGGATATAAAATGATGACTTTCCTCTAATTTTTATTTATCACAAATAGATGTATGTTAGCAATAAGAATAACCAAAAAAATAATCCAGCCAATAGTTGCACTGCGCTCACGTTAATGGTGGCTTTAAATGAACAAACACTGTATGGTTCTTGCGCTTTCATATGTTGTGTTAGATTCAGGTAGGTAGGCCATTTTCAACATTTATTATTGTAATCATAACAAACCATGGTTGGGTACATTTGCCATTGTAATGATGCTATATCAGAATGGGAAAGAAAGAAAGCTGTACCTGCATCTCTTCTTTGTATTAGTACACCAAGGCAATCTATCCTGGGGATTAAGGTTTAAATTGAATGCTGAGATTCTGGCAGCGGGCGACCAATGAAGTTGGCAGTAGGAGAGAAAATGAATTATTGAGGAAGAAAACATAGTGAAAGAGTTGCCAACTCTACCTTATTTCTAAAACACTAAGGCAATGAGAATCAATCTTGTGAATTAGTTAATGGATTAGAAGCAGCAGCAGTTTGGATTTCCCCTCTGAGTTCTTTGCCTTTGAAGACTATGTGTAAATATTCATCAAATTAATCAAGGATACACAAAGCAGTACCTTGACGTAGCTGAGAGCATTCTAAAATGTGTTTGCCAAAATAACATTTATCACAAGAATCACTTTGAACCTTCTTTTACTTTAAATTTTATTCTCGAGGAAAACATTTAATTATAATACACACACAAATGAAGAGTTTCTGGCAATTTCAAAACAAAAAAGAAAAAAAAAAGGCTGTAGACATATTTATCTTGACGTATGGCTGTAAGGCATCCTAACATGGGAGTCTATGGGGACAGACTCATATTTGTAGCCAGCTTCAAGTGGCCATTCGAGGACTCAACTTCTCATATAATTTTTCAGCACTGACTGTTGCTGCTTGATCATTTTTCACTGTGAGTAACATATTTTGTCATTTAATTTGGCAAGCTTGTGTCGTGGCTTACGTCTAAAAAAGGAACTCAGTGCTCCAACTGTCCCATCAAGTTAGGTCCCATATAATAAGGCGTTGTTCTGTATTTGAAAATGAAATGTATAATGCAATGTCATGCGAAACTGAAGCAGTTATAGCCTAGAAGTGGAGACGTTTAGAAATGAGCAGTAAACTGACAAGCCCTTTGTGCTGTGAGTAAATGAACGTTATAGGACGTTAGCATCAGCGATTGTACTTCTACCAGCGTATGTGACAGTGAGGTGTCATCACCTGATAGCGTACATACTACAAAAGCTTAGATCAAATCACAGTGGCTTTGGTTTGAGTCTGATTTGCAGCTTCTTGCTGCATCACAGACTCTCTCTGACCTTCCTGTCTCTTTCTCTCTCTCTCTGTCTCTCTCTCTCTTTCACTGTGGCTATCAGAACTTAAAAAAAATTCTGCCCTATACAGATGTTTCAGTCGCCTGTGGAGGGAGGACTGATCTTAAAACGCACACTTTATGTGCTGCCCATGTCTGAAGAGCAGACGATGTGAATGGAATTGCCCTTTTTCCTTATACCCCAGACTTCTCCCAAAAGCCTATTGTTTAATTAATGGGATAACTACCAACTGTAGCCTATTTTATAGATCCTGTTACCTATAATCTACAATGACCAATACAGGTAACAAGGCAATCATCAGCAAATTTGACATTATAAGGTTCCAGCCATTCACTTAGCTTTGGGGCTGAAGGTTAAGATAGTTATTTATTTTATAATTAATATATATGATTATATATATATAT
Source organism: Rachycentron canadum (assembly GCA_038496675.1). Classification (NCBI taxonomy): domain Eukaryota; kingdom Metazoa; phylum Chordata; class Actinopteri; order Carangiformes; family Rachycentridae; genus Rachycentron; species Rachycentron canadum. Next base: position 13,650,104 of record CM076656.1, on the reverse strand, counting down.
ATATGCATTAAATTATTAATGCACATTGTCATTTCAAACTGACATTGCCAAATTGCATTGTCGTGTCCTGTTTAGGACACAGAAACTATGTATGTAGACTAGAAAAATATATTACTGATTTTTAAATTTCATCTAAAATGAAATTAAATGTACTATAAGATTCTGTTGTTTTAGTTTTACAGTCATAGATAGTCACTTGTATATAAATTGTATATGATCTTCTATTATTTCTCATGCCAAGGATAGCTTCATTGATTTCCTCATATTAAATAATAAGACTATTTAACCGTGAGTCCGAGCATCATCTTTATCTTGTTGACTCAACTACAACCGTGCACCCATTACAGTGCTTAGGATTTGAAGATATCTGCTCTGCCACTGTTTTCTTCAAGGGCCATTTAATAGTTGTTATGGAGCTTTTGAGTACATTGGAAGAGCTTCTTCGGCATATCAAGTTATGTAAATGTAGATGTCGTCTGTTGTTCCTGCTAGAAACAACAGGAGACAAAGTTTCCATGGTCTTAAGGTTCTCTGAAAGAAGTGGAGATTTTTCCATGACTGGGCAAATAGGTGAAAAAAATATTGAAAATGATTGAGTTCTAAAATTAACCTTATTGTGAGACTAAATGTCTAAGTGTGCTTTTGATTCTGCTTTCAGATAGACTGAGGGTTTGTAAACTTCTGTATTGGTTGGCAATAATGTCCAAACTCTAAAACTTTCTGAATCCATTGGTTGCACTGACAAAATGACATTTTGGAGGTACATGGGTTTTACCCCTCACAACATTATCAACATAAGTTTATTGTCAATTTGTGAAGTACAGGAAAGTAGCTAAGGATGGTTGATTTCTTTCTTATGAATTGCGATCATTGCATTCTGACAATAATTGCTTATTATTAATTAATATTAATATAACTAATGCTTCCTCTTCCAGTTTGATGTCAGGTCTGGCTGCCCTGGATGCCAAATGTTCCAGTCGACTCGGTCTGATCACAGTGTCTTATTACCTGTGGACCACTTTCGTGGCCGTGATAGTGGGGATCATCATGGTCTCCATCATCCACCCGGGCGGTGCAGCTCAGAAAGAGGACTCCGAGGACAGTGGAAAGCCTATCATGAGTTCAGCTGATGCTCTGCTTGACCTCATCCGGTAAGACCAACAAAATATTTGTCTGACTAAACATGCAGACGCAGTGAACAGCTGATTCCTAGTTCGTGGTTCCAACATATGTGAACCTTTTGCCTTTAATACAAGCACAAAATTATAACATACATCATCTCAAAGCACTTTACAAAGTACGTTCATGACCTTAAAGTATTGTAGACAGAAACCCACAACTTCCCACCATGAGTGAGCTCCGGATGACAGTGGGAGGGAAAATCTCTTTGTTGAGAGAAGAGAAAGAGAAACCAAGAGCCACTGCATTTGCTGTTGTTTTCAAGAACTGTAAGAATAAGAGCTATACACATAGGTGTAATAACCTTATTAATGACTGCAAAAGAAGACTATACTCATCAGATGCCACGGGCAGAAGCTGTTCAACAGTCTAAACTTCACATCTGTGTGCGACAGCAGAAGAAGCCCACATCCACTACGTCAAATGTTTCCATTCCACTAATCAGTGACTTCAGCATAGATGTTGTTAGCTGGTCTGCAATTTCACATCAGAGTATGGGAGGTCTGCACTGAGCCACCATCCTCAGGTAGACAGCACATTTAAAGCTTTATGCAGAATACCGCTGTGCATCAGGGGATTTGTGTTGTCAAGGTTTAAGGGTGATGTATAGAATTAAATTGTGCAGAGAGGCACATAAATACAAGAGGTGATTGCAAGAGGATGAGGTGTAAGGACAGTGATCCTTATATAAACTCATTGAGCACTAATCCTACTTTAATTATTAGAATTATTCATGTTAATAATTCAGAAAACCATCCAGAGACTGGGACAGTAAACAAACAATCTGGCAGTTTCACGACCTGGATAGTTCACCCTAACGTGTGGGATGTCAGCTTCCCAAGTGACCAGAGCAGGGTTGAGTCCGAGCTCTGACTCTCTTAATCGGCCACCGAGGAGACATGCAGCAGCCAGCGGCCAACCGAAACAAAAAGCTATCTGTGCGTGTTAGCGTGAAACAAGATGTGATCTGGGTGTAAGGTTTTGTGCGCTAGGGAACCTTTACAAACAGGATGAAAACCAGCAGGATTGAGGTGTAGGGTGCAGTGGATCAAAAAACAGCACCAGACATGGTTTATTTTTGTTCCAGAGCTTTGCTTTTTTTTTTTTTTCACGTTGGGTCCGTGGAGTTATGCTGTTGATACCAAATTCTGACGCTACCACGTGCTGCTGCTCAGAATAAATCCAGATTCAACAGATCAGGCTATTTTTTTTTTCCAGCTCAATGTGTTCTATAATATCTGTATTTCACTTCTCATTATTGCATTAAACTTTACAATTTGGCAATATTGTTCACCTATTGATATTAATGGAAATAAAGCATACTGATTTAAATTGAACTGAAAATGAAATGAGAGAGCTAATCGCTTGTGTGTGTAAGTATTGAGGGATGTGGAGGATATAAAGGTTGAACTTCAATACATTATTATTATTTATTTATCATTATTGTGAAATGAGTTTGCACATTAGCATCATATTATCATATAGTGATACTTCAGTAATTTAATATTGTACTTTTATATAGTTGTGGGACTTTTGAGAGACACATTAAGAGAAAACAGTAAATATAACATTATATATATATATATATACACAGTATACATCAATATACTTGTTTTTATCCAGTTAAATGCTTTAAATGTGAAACTGCAGCAGTAGGAAATGATTGGTTTGAATTGTCATCTAAATAAATTTTTTTCCAGGATACACCACAGACACCCAGTTGGTGAAACTAAAAATATACATGGATTTATTTCATCAGTGGCTCAATCACCAGTGTGTTCCCTCATTCAGTGAAAAATACTTCCTTACCAAACAATGTATTTAAATGGAAATCATTGAATCGCATTAAATTCTCATATATATATATGTGTGTGTGTGTGTATTTCAAATTCTGATAATGTGGGCTCGTAATATAAATTTTTCTATGGCCCCAATGATTTTCCATAAATAGATATATATATTTATACATCTAATAAATATACTTATATTGGTTATATTTACCACATATGTATGCACAGCATGTTTCCATGTTAACATTTCTGACAGCTGTGGTAACACAGACACAGGGATACAAACAAAAGCAGCTCTCAATATGAACCAAAGCTCCTGATGTTCCAGATGGCAGAGCAGCAGTGTGTCAACATAATGTCTGACTCGTATGTTCTGTTTAGCCTCTATCAGTACCGCAGAGGAACTCTCTTTTTTCCTCTGGGGTTTATTATTATTATAGTTGTAAAAGTGTTGGCAGATGAAACATGCCACCAGGTTCTTGTGTTCACATAAAATTGGTAATAAAGTTGGTAAGACATCAAATTGACAGCATTGTAGCTTTTCAGACTGTTTGGATTTGCCACAAAAACCTGAGACGGGATTAAAAACATTGGTCCTCTTAAAATCCTCAGCTCCTGTACTGTGGGATGACATCATTGTTGACTAAAAAACATTTAATCTTCTTAAACAGGAGAAGTTACGCAGTTTCTTAGGCCCAGGACCAGTACACAGAACTATTAAGGCTAACCTGACATAGTGCCGCTGTAAGTGGTTGATTGTCTAATCCAAGAATTTTGTTTTATGCTGTTAGTGGAACAACGGGGTGAGTCAGAGTCCAGGCAATAAATCAGACAGTACAGAGCCGTGTGGGCAGACTGACTACATTAGCAGATGACCTTAAGGATGCAGTCCATATAAACTCCAACTGTGGATCTGGTTCAAAAAGACATGCTCAAAGTACAATTTCATCTCATTCAATTGACCATCTTGGAAGTGCAGGTTAACTTGCAGCAACAGAAACAGAAAAAAAAAAAGCAAATATAGCAAAAAAAAAAAAAAAAAAAGATTTACTGGAAATTTGCATTAAATAATTTTACACTTGAGCACAAAGAGTATGAGAGAAGCAAACAGATCAAGGGCTGAATCTGGCAGAATAACACCAACGTGGTCCAACCATATTCTAGGTTTTAACCTTTTTGTGCTATACCTTCAGTCCATCTGACCACAGGAGTATTGGGGACAATTTTGACAGAGATTTTCCTTGAAAAAAATTTTTATATTTGAGGAAAAAAGTTGTAACATTTCAGAAAAACAGGTGTGATATTAAGTGGATTTTAGGATATTTCTGGGGCAAAAAGCTATAATATGACTATTGGAACATTTCTGATTTACAGCTCTACTCTCATGTTACTGGGGAAAATTTTCTTTTACATTATAATAAGTTATTGGATAAAAATTATAGTTACTACCATGGTTTGCAACTACATATAGAATCTAACCAGTCACTGGGTGTTCTGGCACTTTACACTCATGAGTCTTGAATCTGTAGCAGTCAATTATAGGCTCATCACTGCTGTGGTTTTCTTTTGGCACTTTATAAGTTTTCTTTGGTTTCAAGTGTGAGTTTTCTTGTGGCCATGATGGCAGGTTTGGACGACCCAAGAGCCTATGTAAAACATAGGTCACGTCGGCCTCATTTTCACTCAGCTGATCTGATGAACTGGCTCACAACAGAAACAAAGACGTTCTCTGCACAGTCGATTGGGACCCCCATTGGTGTCTCAGCACTACATCAGAGGAAGGCAAGTGGGGTTTGTTGCTGTTGGCACTGTTAAATCTTCCCAAAGATATTCCTTATGAGTCATGTTCTGTTTCTCTTCTTTCTCTTTGTCCTCTTTTTCTTCCTTCTGCTGGATTTTAATACAGGCATTGACTGCATAATCAAGTTCTGTGTTGGATTAGAGGCAGGGCTGTTTTGTTGTCCTGAGGTTTTCAGTCATAGTTTTATCCAGATTCTTTAACAAGGATGCAATTCAGACCATACAAGAAAACAAGATAACAAACAAGAAGATTAACAGGAACACAAGAAAACTAACAAAAAAGCAAGATAACTGACAAAATAATTATGTAACAAGAGCATGTTTCATCTAACGAGAAAACTAGGTGACATACAAGAAAATAAGATAACTAACAGGAAAACAAGATGACTAACGGGAAAACAAGATGACTAACAGGAAAACAAGATGACTAACGGGAAAACAAGATAACTAGCAGGAAAACAAGGTAACTTAAGTTGTAAAACAGGATATCAAACAAACAAACAAGGTAATAAACAAGAAAGCTGTGGCAACTGAGTTTGTCTGGGTAGTGATTAGATACTATTTTGTAGTTGAGAGTCTTAATGAATACATTTCATTTTTCTATTTACCTTTAGAAAATTAATGTGCAGTATTTGGTTTGAAATAAGCTTTGGTCATGATATCTGTTGTATTTTTGTTTGGTTGTATTTTTGAATTTTTATGTTTTTTCTTGTCTTTTCATTTATAAAGAAAAAGATTGTGCATTCTCATTTTTAGAAAAAGCCTTGATTTAAGTATCCAAGTTAAAGCTGTTCGGTTATGACATTGGCTTTTCCTGAGTGCCACCTTAAGTAATCCATATTTCATTGTTGAGTTAACGTCAATGGTGTAATTACTTTTTTCAGTCTGTGCAGTTGTGCAGGAGCAGAAACAAATTGGTCTGTTTCAGCCATGATTGTCAGACTTCATCTAGCTTTTCATAGTTTATGCTTACACTTCGCTCTAATCAGCAGATTGCAGTTGGTCTGTTTTCAAAATCACTCTTTTGAAAAGAACCCTGTAGTTATGCAGGATAAAAGTCAAGAATCAGATTGAGCAACTGAAGACATTTGGATCTTTTTATACACAGTCTATGATTTGGGGAGAGGTTAGAGTGAGGTTTTGGTCATTGTTAAATAAACCATATTTCACTGAAACAGTCTTTTAGCTGTCTCACTCGGCGTCTTGTTTTTCTTCAGTTGTGGGGTTTCATAAAAATGACAAAGTATTATTCTAAACAGCTATGAGCATAATGTGAGGTCAAGCTTGCAGAATAGGTGCGTCCAATTTCTGTGTTGCGCAACCGCAGCAGCTGCAGTCAAACAGAGGAGCAAGCGAAGAATTTATTTCAGCACAATTTGTTTTTTTTGGATATGTGGGAAGATGCCATCTGACTGCACTGAATTAAGTAGCAGGAGGGTAATCTGCCTGCAGCTAATATAATAAACTAAGTTTATTTTGTTGTTTGTTTTACTTTTCCACCACCTCTCTTGGAGAGAGCGTCTTGGAGGGAATAACACATGCAAAGTCTGTGACGTTTCTCAGTCGTCCAGGTCAGAGTTAGAAAGATAGAAAGTTGAGTCTAGGGTAAACTGGACTTGGTTGTAGATTCGTGAAGACAGTTCTGCAGAAATGATGAAGCCTCTATATTAACATATAGAATATTTTATAAAAAAAAGTCTGGCTGCAAATGTAGCCGCTGAGCGTTGATGCTGGTCAGAATGACGGCAGAGTGAGGAGGGCAGGAGTTCATCCAGAGGTCACGGCAGCATCCCATGATCTTTGCTCGGGTGCACCAAATTGAAGAAGCTTGAGAGCTAAAACGTCCAGTTGCCCTAGATTCAACTTTTGCAGCCTCTTGCTCTGTGTTATGTTCAGAGAACTGTGATTTTTTTCTATTTCTTTTGACTATTTCAATTGCCAAACCAAGGAAAGTATAGGCATGACTACTGGCCATCTCCTTCGCTTTGTAATGGTGACAGTATGTATAGTTATGCCTGTGTGAGACAAAACCATCAGTCGATGTGAGGGTCTAAGGGCAGAGGATGTTGTTATGATGCTATGTAAAGCCCTTTGAGACAAATTGTTTGTAAAAATGGGCTATACAAATAAAATTGCCTTGCCTTGCCTTGCCTTGCGAATATACTGATGATAATAATACTAATTAAACAGATATTTTTTTCCCCCTAAAATCACACAATCCAACTGTTTGCTTCCTTTCTCATAAAGTAAGCATATGTTTTTGTCTTGCAGCAACATGTTCCCATCTAATCTGGTTCAGGCCACATTTCAGCAGGTAAGACCTAAGACCTTTAATTTTAACTTTAATTTTAACACAAAGATGGGCCTTTTAATTTTTTTTTTTTATAACATAAATTCAGGTGTTTTTCTGCTTCTGTTTCCATTTCTTGGCAATAGTATCGAACAAGTAGTGAGTACATTGTGAAACCCAAGCCAACTTTGAGCCAGGCACAATCAGAGTCAACCACACGGCGTGCACTCATCTATGGCATCCAAGACGATAATGGAACTGACATCCAAAACTTCGCCCTTGACCTGACTCCACCCCCCGATGTGCTAATACGCACTCGGGAGGGAACAAGTGATGGAATGAATGTCCTTGGCATTGTGATTTTTTCAGCAACCATGGGTAAAAACCTGCATTGGCCTGTTACGTACCCTTTGGCCTCAAAGATAGAACTTAATACTTTAGGCTTTCATCAAATATTAAACTGCACTTTGTGTTTCCACAGGCATTATGTTGGGAAGGATGGGGTCAAATGGCAGCGCCTTGGTGAACTTCTGCCAGAGTCTGAACGAGGCTGTCCTTAGAATTGTTGCCATTGTTATATGGTGAGGATTTTTTTTTAATTGGCAACCTATAAGATGGCTTCATAGGCCAGGATGTATGTTGCATATAAATATAATAATTAATATAAAAAGAGCTCTGAACAGATCTGAGGATCTGTTCAGAGCTCTGGTGTCAATCTGACACCGTGTCACCTGTAAGACTTCACAACTACTATCGCTGACTTTCAACTCCTCCTCATCCAGGTATTTCCCATTTGGCATTGTGTTCCTGGTGGCTGGTAAGATCCTGGAGATGAGCGATCCGTCAGCCATGGGGAAGAAGCTGGGTTTCTACGCCGTCACGGTGGTGTTTGGTCTCGTGTTGCACGGCCTGTTCATTCTGCCTGCCATGTACTTCTTCATCACCAAAAAGAGCCCCATCGTTTATATCCGGGGCATCCTGCAAGCCCTGCTCATTGCCCTTGCAACCTCCTCCAGGTAATTTTTATTCTCATTTGTGAATCAAAATTACACATCTCTTTAAGCCACAGATCCTTTTCTTCTGCTGTCCATTCACTGGGACAGGACCATAAAAAGCTTTAAAGGGACACTGGGAGATCAGAAAACATCTGGTGTGTGTGGGAAGGGACTGGAATGTAAAGGAGCATTCTGCACATTTTATTAGACTGGCACTGATCCATTTGTGTGTGTGTGCGTGTGTGTGTGTGTGTGTGTGTGTGTGTGTGTGTGTGTGTGTGTGTGTTTGTGTGTGTGTGTGTGTGTGTGTGTGTGTGTGGTTTCATTTTTTAGCCCATACAGAAACAAATGAGAATCAGTAGGCAAACTGAAAATCTAAAACACAACAGCATTCTTAGAAAAACACTCCTCAGAAAATGTTTCCATGTAAAGTCAGTCCTTATTTTTGAGGCAGACTGGAGAAGGTGTGTGTTTAGCTCATGGTGATCAAAGTGTTTGGAGGCTGTGTGAGCGCCTGCTGCTATGATCGCCAGTCCATGTGTGTGCAGGGCTCTGATCAGCAAAATGCACCTGTGAATGATGAATGTCTTGTAAAACTTTACTGCAACTCATCTTGTTTGAAAGAGTTTCAGGAGTTCCTTCCAGCATAACAAACCATAAATGATAACCACTTGCCTACAAAGAATTAGAAGGTGGTTATGTAAGTCTTTCTCTGTCTTCCTCAGCTCTGCCACATTGCCTATTACCTTCAAGTGCCTCTTGGAAAACAACCACATTGATCGACGTATCATTCGCTTCGTGCTCCCTGTGGGTGCCACTATCAATATGGATGGCACTGCTCTCTATGAGGCTGTGGCAGCGATATTTATTGCACAAGTTAACAATTATGAGCTGGACTTCGGCCAGATCATCACCATCAGGTCAGTGGACTGTGCCATATACCATCTGTGCTTATAAGCTCATTAGCATGGGAAAGATATCTTTGGGATTTTAAAGCAATGATATCAGCAACATTAAATCCTTTGAACTGCATAGCAGAAATACATTATAGCACATTTATGCCTCTGGTTTTTAAGTATCCACTCAAATTGTTGTGTGTTTTCTGTGCTTTTATAATGCTTTTATTAGTTGCAATAAATATGTAGAAAGAAGATGGTCACAAAAGGAGAAAGGAGAGTGAATAAAGGGATTTAAGTGTGTATATATATATACAGTACTGTGCAAAAGTCTCACCATATATAATTATTTCTCAGTCTCTTTATTAGAATACAACCAGAAAATACAGGAAATGTGCATGCAGGATTAAAAAACTGAAGAAAAAAAAAAAAAAAATCTGAAAAAGCAGCTTCTATAGGCTAAAGTGGCAAGTATTCAGTGTGACCTCCCCTTATACTTGAGATAAGGGGAGGTCACACTAGCAGGAACCTGGCTCTTAAACATAAATGGAATGGAAGCAAATTAATGTAATTGCTAACAACTGTATTTGTATTTGACTATTTCATGTCAGAATGATGCTGTGAAAATGGTCCATTAAGCCAGGTTTGTGCAAGACATGCTTGAGCATTACATACACATTGTATGAGGTTAACTCATTGGAAGCTGCTAATATGTATAAGACCAACTTTCAATCACATCATTCCATTAAAATTGCCAAAGATCACAGAAATTGACAGACATAAAATTATAATTTAGCATCAGCAAAGCCACTCTCAAAGGGAAAGTGCAGAAAAGCCAGCAACTGCTGAGATTCTGCCAATATTCAAGCAATCAAAGAAATCACTCTAAACATGTTTAAGGTCACTGTTGAACCTGCTGTTTGAAATGATTCAGGCTCACATACATTAAAAATGGGCACTTGAACTGGGAATTGATTCTCACAATACCTCTGACCAGGTTCAGCAGAGGGTGGGTGAAAACTGATCATGCCAATAATAGAGAGAGGGCGAAAATTTGTCTCATCTAAGGGTGTGTCACCAACAGCAAATTGTTTCTAAAGCGTTTCAAATAAATAATCAAATTTCACCTTCACTTCACCTTCCCGGCATCAGGTTTCTATTACCATTAAGTAAAAAAAAGTTCCTATAAATAAGGATATTCACACATTGCATGATTACATACTATAATACACAGTGCAGTACATATTGATAGTGAAGAACAATAATAGATGATGGAGGAATGGTCCAACATCTTGAATGAAATAACCCTTTTCCTTGATTTACCACATCAAGAGAATCTCTCACAATCTTTGTTGTAATTTGTCAAGTATGGAGCAGCAGTTATTTCACACAATCAATCAATGCCACATCAATCAGTGCCTAGTGCCTCATTCCACAAGGGGCTACTTGTCTACTGGTGCTCAAAAATCTGGAGCGGCATGAGACATTACACAAAACCACATCAGTATAATAAGAATATAATTTGGTTTGATTTTAATGATAATGGTAACATACACTTTGACGTTACAAATTAAAGTCATTAATTAAATTCATGGTCACATCTTTTCAATTAAAGAGCGTCTCCATTTTGCCTAAAACATGAATTGAAATATTACATCTAGGTGCCTATATTTGTCAGTCTTTATTTATACTATATATATATAAAAAATTCCGTATAGCAACTGTAGATTGAAACTATCCGCTTATCCCTGTTTGAAAAGAGCCATGTGGCCTCGATAAACCATCGTATCCCAGTCACGCCACCACTAAACCGCTGACCCCAGCTCGCCAACCTCCCCCACCCCCCTGCCCCTACCCCCACCATCGCTCACCGTCACACTGCGATGAAGCGTGGGATCATCCCATCCTCAACCTCTGGATCTGCACCGTATATCACATGTAGTTTTCTCCCCACTGTTCTCAGCTCATCTCATTTCAAATCATACATCTCATCAGTTTAGTTTATTGTGCTACTGACAAAACATTGGCACGTTTCATCTTTTGGTTCTATTCCCAGAAAGAAATTCAAAAGAAAAAATACTTAAACTTGCATGTGCCCAACTTTCCCCTTTGAATTCTTAAGATTGTGAATTACAGTGATCATCGATCAAAACAACCCACCTGGTGTGTGCTGCTGCCCATGGGCGAAGTAGGTCAGCTCAGAGAAAAAGCTGCTCAGTCTTCGTGAATAAAGACACTAAATGAGGGCTACATTATGTTTGAGACTCTCTGCTGGTGACTTACAGGACTGAGAAAGACCAGTGTGATTATGGTGTTTGGTTTTCCCCTTGAAAGCCACTATGTCTTTGAGACCATTCATCTCCATGGCCCCTGCTACAATCCTGTGGAGATTAGAGTGGAACTGTCCCCCCAGTGTTCAACCCTATGGTCACACACGAAATGAGCCAGGACATTTCGGGCTCCGATGTTTCAGGTAGATTCAGAGGTTTTAAGCAGAAGTATTTATTTAAAGCTTGAAGCACTGGAAAGAAAATGACAAGTATTACAAACACAATACAAATGAAATGAACCAGAGTAATGCCACACCAATTCCTGAAGTTCTTTCTTATATGTGTTTTCCCCTGCGTCTTTATTTGTAAACACCTTGGTTGTCATGGTTAAAGAGGACAGAATTGAGCAGCGCACAGCATGAGGTCTTGCAGCCATGTCCTTTCGTGTCTCCCTGTTTTGAAATTACAAAAACTGGTGAAAAGAGACATCACCAGGGTTTTGGAGATGCTGAGATTTGAACCTTGGCAAATATACAAGGCAAAGGTTGGACATTTTCAACACCAAATCCCTTAAAGTGCAGAAAAGTATTTTTTAACACAGCGGGTAAATTTCTCGACAAAACGCGAAATTTAAACACATTGCGTAACTTCTGCCGCTAGGGATCTTCCGATCAAAACAATAACAAAAGACAGCATTGGGTGATGTCATGGAGTTGCAAGAGATTGTGGGAGTTTCCTTGGACCAGGGGAACAAAATCAGTAGAAACACGGAATAAACCAGTTTCGTGTTAAAAATAATTATCTGATTCTCTGATGCAGTTAAGCACTGGACGACTTGGAGTAACAATGGCTGGATTTTTTCACTGATAACTTAAGATCCAAACATCCAATTACTAAAATCCTTAATCCGGTTGTGACGGTTCTTCATCCTTCAAGATTGCTGGAAGCATTTGGGATAATATATATAAATGACTCCAAAAACATATAACGTAGGTCCAGTCATTTTAAGACATTTTAAAGTGGAAAAGTTACATATAACTTTGAAGACAGCAAAGTAACAAAACATCAGAGGAGCAATAGATCCTTTGAGGAAAATCCTGTACTAAATGATTGTGTATGTATCTGTGACCTTTAGTTGCGTGTTAGCCAAGGCTTCACACACAAACCACTGCTCAGGTTCAACAGTCACTACTGCTCCTCCCCAGTTGGTACATTTCTAATGTTTATATTCATGAACTGACATCAGGTTTCTCTCTGATCAAACCTCTTCCAGCATCACAGCCACTGCAGCAAGTATTGGTGCAGCAGGGATCCCACAAGCCGGACTGGTTACCATGGTGATAGTGCTAACATCCGTTGGGTTGCCAACTGATGACATCACTCTCATTATTGCAGTCGACTGGGCACTGTAAGTAGGACGTGCTCTCATCCAACGCTGTTGTCTGAAGTTTTGTTTGACACATTGCAGCTGTTGAAGCCGCTAACTACACTCTCTAAAATGTGTTCCTCCCCTAAAGAGACAGATTCCGCACCATGGTGAATGTCATGGGGGACGCGTTGGCCACAGGCATCATGGCACACATCTGCAGGAAAGACTTCATGAAGGAAGGGGATGGGGTGAGTTTTAATCCAGGTTTCAGTCCAGAAAAGGATCTTGTTTATTCTGCAGAAAGCAGAAACACTTACTATGAGACTTGTAAGAGAATTACACACAAACTTAGTTTTGTCCTTACAAGATTAAAAGAAGAACAAGAGCTGCTTATGAGTCAATCAAAGGTTGCCCCTGCCCCCAATGTGTCGCCTGCACTTCCAGAATGACCCCATGTCATTCAGGAAGGACGGATGTTTCTTGTGTATCGTTATACAACCTCCAAACAATATCATATAAACAATTTTAATTACAAATCTATAAACAATGTCTGTCGGACTCCACCACATCCTTTTTAATTTTCACAATATCACTCAGGTTCCATTGATCTGTGAGACCAAACCTGCAATCAGCACCCCGCCTCTGATGAACTGTCACAACAACAATGGCAACTACCGGCCCCCTTCCTGGGGGCTCAAACACGAGCTCATCTCTCCCGACGTGGCCCGGCTCATGCAGTTGGAGGAGGGCGTGCGGCCGACGGCAGAAAGGAAGAAGCCTCCGATTCCTCCGAGGCACCTGAAGAAGAGCAAAGAACACTGTACCATTGACATGAATGGCCTTGAGACCAACGTATAGCCTCCGGGAGTTTGACCGGTTTGTCTTTGAGGCCGTAGCTGATCAGAGCCTCAGGGCAAAGGACTCCAGTGCAGATAGGAGGACAGTGCGACCAAGCTCATCTTCTTTCAGCGTATTATTGGTCAAAACGTTCTGGAAGATGCAATCCTGAAGAAACTAGACTCGGGTTGGACACCAAAAGGACAACTGTTTAATTCTATTCATAAAACTCCTTGACCTTCAGGGTCAGCTCACACCTAAACTCCCAGACTCTGAATAAAGGGGTGAGGACTTGCATTGATTAACTGATTTCTATTTGATATCTTCATTTTATATGATTTCTTAATTTTTTTTTTCTCTGTATGCAACATGTAAATAAGACAAGTGTTTATTATGTTTTATACTTCCGCAAGCAGCCAGTTGTTTGTGTCATATAACAGACAAGTCAGGATTGCAAGTGTCTGGTGTGAGCTGAATGATCAGGAGGCAAAGTGAAATGCCCTAATTGCTTAATTTTGCCTTAACAAAGCTGGTGGTGCTAGGCTGGGAAGGAGGAATCAAAAGAAGATCAGAAATGTCAGTGTCCCTTGTGTTCATGTTATAATTTTAACACTTGGTAAAATAGAGATTCAAATGGTCTCATGTCTTTGAACAGCCTCAGGAGCACTTGATTTAATTAAACCTTCCTGGTACTTGAAAAGTCCAAAAACAACCTCTGGTATTATAACATAAACCAAGTGGTCCTTGTTTATTGGTGGAGTGGATTTATTTATTCTGTTTGCAATATATCAGTATATCAAACAAATTACTTTAAAGTCATTTTCGTTGAGTACAAACTTCTCTCTTGGTGTTTTTCCTTGCTAAGTCGCCTCAGCAGAATATTTCATATAGTTTACTGTCAGAACTGGCACTCGACTCGAGGCGTACTACCGGCAAAGTGATTTTTTTTCCGCATACGATTGCATCTTTCAATTGACTTTGAACCTTGTCGTTACACATTTTTTACACTTTTATCACAGTCAGAAGGAATGAATTTATGACCACAATATTCAAATTCATAGCATTTGAATATCAAATTCATAGCATTTGAATATCGTGTTACGGTAGACTGGCAAACCTGAATCTTCAGATGTCCAGTTCCTCTGTGGTAGACTTCACTCGTAGAGCATTATGGTCCAGTTTACTCTGTAAAATACTAGTTTTTTATTTTGATATTTTTACACTACAGTTTACTGAGCACTGGAGACAATTCTCTCTTCTGATTTGCAATCAGAATTCAAAGGCTGCCAACATTTTCCATATGGAGACATAATGGGTGTTCCGAGATGTTTTGCTTTTGTTATTTCTACAATATCTGGATTATATTATGATATTTGACATTATGGGCTCTATTTTCTATTTTCATATGGCACGGTGCAGAGCGCAGTCCCTTGGTTTTTCCAAGCACACACAGGGTAGAACCAGAGGGAATACATTGTCAGTGAACATATAAAATAATGTGACAGTTGTGGCTAATCATCTTCACTACTTTAATTTCTTTTCAACACGCGACTCCCCATCAGTGACACATGACGTCAGTGGAAATGCAGCAGTTCTAACATCAGCTGCTGCAGCTGGTGGCCCTTAAGTTCAAGTCAAAATGTGCATGTTTGACAAGATTTGTGGTCATTTCCGCAAGTTTTCCATGCATAACAGGGTTCAATTTGAAATGATCCATAACCATATGCAGCTAAATCCCATTTTAGTGTCCTATGTGCAATGGAAGTAGAATTAAAGGTGGAGTTATTTTTTTGTTCTTTTGTGTTTGATTTTAAAGTCGCCAAAACTATTACTGGCCTGTCATCATGTTGGTTAATGGCAGATGACATGACTACCTGTAGCCTGTGATTAAGGACGCTTGCCTGCAGCTGCCCAGCAGATGAGGACACCAGGGGATGAGAAAGGGAATTGATACTGGGAATTTATATTTTACAGGCCTGTTGATTTGCAGTAGCATCTGTAAAAAACATAAGCTTGGTGTGGTCTCATAGACTGTTGCTTTTGTTTAAACTGTTAGAAGCAGCAGATGGACATACCTGCTCTTTCCAGATAGTCGTAAATACCTATTAACACAGCGTGAGTGGGGGTTATGTGATTTGAGCGAGGCGGAATTCTCAATTCAGATCACCATACCTCCCAGCGGGGCTCATGACAGGACACCAATACAAACAACCTCAGTGAATTTCCCTCAGTGTGCCTCAGGAATATAATATACCGCCAGTGCGCCGCCATGAAATAGACTCCAATTTCAGCAAACTCTACCTGCACATTAGAGAGAAATGAGATGTGAACAGTGACACTGCCGTGTGTGAGAGAACCTGCTGAGATGCTCATCAGATATTCTTGAATTTCAGAAAACGCACACGTCTTCTTCAGCCTTTTCAAATAATTTATTGCTGTGTTCGAAGACTGTATATGTGACAAAACAGTACTGTTGTATGTGAAAGTGACACTGCATTCATAGCAATATAGTGAGTGTAATATTATGAGTATTTAAATGTCATATAAAAATATTTGCTATCTTTTCTATGAAACAGGAGTGGACTTAAGTAGCAGCAGCAGCATGTACTGAATTGATTTTATGATTGGAATATTTCATTTAAAAGCACACGGCTAAAAGAAAATCATAAAAAAACTAATTCATCTATGCTGTAGGTAAATCACTGCTTTCCAAGCTGTGCATCTCTATAATTTCAGGCTGGTCTAAAAACAATACTCTTCAATTTGGTTATGATTATAAATGAGGAATGCAAATACAGTGAGTACTGATTGTGGGCCATGAATTGTATTGAAAACCGCTCTTGAGATGATGAACGTTTTAAGGATTGTAACTTTAAAGATTCTCAAATGTGATGTTTTATTAATTGCTACTCTACAGTATAGCATTATAAATGGAGAGCTTGCGAATATTTGGTTGTAGAAAATCACCTCGTCATGTCATAATTTTCGACAAAGACAATGATTTTAAATTTGAAAAGATAAAAAGTTCACTCACAATGAAATTGAAAAGAAGTTCTATTTAAGGGTTGCAGCGGTTCATTTAACAGTTACTTTGGCTCCATTGGCTTCAACGGGAGTAAGACCGCTCATCTGGTCACCCTGGTGTGAATGACACAAATTGTTTCACAGTATTTCTAGTAAAATCACCTTTTTGAACCAGGGAGGCAAGGTAGCCATGAACAAAAATGACATAAAGCACTGTGAACTGCTCTTTTCACTTGCTTACATTTTTGGTGACTGATTCAGAGACAAATACATGGAAAAGATTCACATTGACTTTTGTAAATTCATTGTTGAAAACAAAGCACAAAAACACAGATGGTAGTTGTCAGGTGCCAGCAGTGAAAAACAAATATTAAAGCTCAGATATAAAGATATGCAACATTAACCAGCCCATAAAATGGAAACTAAAGTGACTTCATCTGGTATCCTGCACCAGAAATGTGTGACTCAGCACAAAACAATAATGTACCTGGGGAATGACATTCACAGGTTCATTCCAATATAGAAGCCCTCTCTGTCCTTGATGCAATCCAGTCCCATGTCAGTTATGTTTCCTGTTCCTCCTCCATCTCGTCTCTTTTAAAAGAGAGGTCGGTGTTTCCTGCGCCAAAGTCCAGCACTTGCAAGTTGGAAAGGTGTGCGAAAGAGCTCTCATCCACAGAGTTCACAGACAGGCGGTTAAATCTGTACAGGACAAAGAAAATAGGGAGACAAGCAGGTGAAGTGTTTTTCCTCATTTGACAGATCAAAAAGTTTTCAGGAGCTAAAAGCAAAAATCCAAACATGCAGAGGAGATGGTGACATTTACAAATCACATCTGTCAGGAGGAGCATGACAGCTTCTCTTCACTTAGGAATCAGTATAGCAGGAGCCATCTGTTCAGCATGTCTACCACACTGAACAGCACGCAGGTGTTTACTCACTTTGCACCAAAGCACTTCTGAAGACACCTACAATCAACTGTGTCTTCTCATATCTATCACAGAAAATGCTTGCACACGTTGCCTATGACCTGAAACATCTAGCCCAACATGCAATGCACATGAACATGCGATTAGTAATGTACACACTCACACACGCACACTTAAATCCTCCACTGATGCATTCAAGTGGCTCTAAATTGGCTCAGGCCAAAAGCTTACAGCTGTAGGGGGATTTTGGTGTGGGGGGTATGGGGGTGGGGAGCCTGCAGCAGCTCCACCAAGCCAGCAGCTGACGTGGACAACATGAAGAGCACAACAGCCTGGAAGGGGTCAAGGCCTGTAAACACGAGCCATAAAGCAGCTAGGTTGAGGTCAGACAGAAAACCACAGAAAACAATAGCCTTGAAATCGCTTGACTCTTTACTCTGCCGTCTGACTGCTGCTCTTAGCTGCAGTGCTTGTGGGTATAAGCCTGCACTATGTGGAATAAACCAAAGTGGAAAATTTGCTGAATGCACACAAGTTATAAGAGATGGAGAGATTAGATGCCACAGCACGGTACTCTGCAAAATGAAGCTCAGTCAGACTGTCCAACACAGAGGAAATTTAGTGGATTAATAGCAGGGTTCACTCCAGAGTGTGAAATGTTAATAGTGAGGTTTAGAAATGCAAAACTAACATTAAATGCTTCAGTTTGTGCTCAATGTTACAAAACTCTGAGTGACTAGTTTTAGAAAATGTGTTTAGTCTCTTTCTTGTCAAGAGTTAGATACAAAGATTGATACCAATCTCGTACCTGTGCAGTAAATGTGAAGCTACAGCCAGCAGCAGACAAACCTCCATAAAAGCACAAAGTGGCACTTTTAAATGTCTGTCTTTGTACGTATTCAGCTTTACTTTCAAATACACGGTACAGACAACACTGTTGTAAATCCACCAGATTGGAGCTGTCCCTCGGTGAATAGCAGTGGAGTTTAAACAAAAGCAACAATTTCCTCGCAGCTATTCGTTGGTCACACTTGCATAATCGTTTCCAGTGCAGCGACCAATCCAAATGGAATGAAGAAACTTATGAAAGGAGCCACCCACCCAATTTCCATAAACCCCTGAGGAGGATGAAGGGTGTTAGGTTAAGGTCTACTCCCTCCTGCATGTGTCATGCACCTACTTCGAAGCAGAACAGTTTGTGCAAACAACCGTGGAGGATGAAAGACGAGCATTTAACACTCATTTGCTCTGTATATGGAAAGAAAGTCATGGTCTGACTATTAGCAGAAACGTGACTACGAAATGGTCTGAGTTTTCCTTACCGGAGGAAGATGCCTTTGATGTTCGGAGTGCCTTCAAATGCTGAAGCAGGAACACTGGAGATGCGATTACTTTGCAGGTAAAGATATTCCAGAGACTCAGGTAGGTCAGAGGGGATGTGCGACAGCTGGTTGCCAGACAGATCTAATGTCTAAAATTACAAAATAAAAATAGTAAACATGATACATTTTCACTGACCTATTTACAAATTATTGTAAAAAAAAATAAATAAAAATTCTGTATGTGTAACTAATAGCATTTTTATACTGCAGGAAGCTACCAATTCAAAACAATGGTTAAAAGCATGTTCAACTTGTTCCTCTGGCTGCTTCAGGAGCAAGGAATATCTTCATATATATGAGAATATCTTCAAACCTCTGTTGACCAAATTTACTCAAGTACTGTGTGACAAAGCAATGCAGGTGGTAGCAGTCTGACAAGTTGAGATCATTCAGGACTGCAGATGTATACTTAATTTTTTAAGCCACGTCTTGGCTGCTGGTGACTCTTCCAGCACATGTTAACTGCTATCCATATCACCAAATGAAGCATAATTTACTCTACATCTGCTCATTAGCAAAAATAGCCACAAACAGCATGCTTGAGGTCTAGTGTTAGGCCCCTTAGGCTTAATACCTAATAACCATTTCCTCTGCCCTCTGCTGATCTGGAGCAGGCAACATTTCATTATATCACAGGGACAATTATTACAAGCTCGTATAAACTCTTAAATAATATCACCATCACAGCCTCTTCTATTGTCTGTGACATGACCACTTCACTTCATAGTTGCACTCTTGGCAGCAAACATGGTAGAATCTAGTACTAAAGCCTCCGAATGTTCTCACATGTTCAGGTTGAGACGCCCCATGCTACAGGCTGTAGGTTTATGCAGTGGACAAGGGCTGCAAAACATCTTGCACTTGCATCTGATCTGTGTTTATCCCAGATACTCACTGTGAGTGCACTGAGCTCCATCCAGGCTCCCTGGTAGACCGAATTCAGCTTCAGCTGGTTGTCACTTAGGATGAGCTTTCGCAGCTTCTCCATGCCCGTGAGTGCACCGTCCGGTATGGAGCTGAGCTGGTTGTTCTTGATTTCGAGCACCTGCAGGCTGCGAGGAAGACCCAGCGGCATGGAGTGAAGGCTGTTCCCTGACATGTCTAGCTTTTCCAATATACGCAGCTTCCTGAAGGCCTCACGGTGTACTTTTGGGCTGGCCAGCTTGTTGTAGCTAAGGTTGAGCTCCGTCAGGGTGTACAGAAGGGAAAGGTCATTGCGGCCAATCTCGGAAATTAAATTGTGGAGCAGCATTAGGGTCTTGGCCCGTCGAGGTAAGCCCCTCGGAACCCGCTCCAGCAAGTTGTTGTACATGTGTAGGGTATGCAGCTTCTTCAAACCCTGGTGAAAATGCAAATCAAAGATCAAAGCAGCGATCTGTTATTATGCAGATCAAAACATCAAATGCAGACCAGATGGTATTCTACTTTTTGAAAATAAAAGTGTAATGTTTTTACATTGGATCGGCTTTTCTGCAAAAGATCTAAAAGAATATGAAATGAAAAAGTGTGCCTGAAAAGCAGCTGGGTGGATGGAACGTGAGCGGAGCTTGTTGTTGTGGAGAAGCAGGTACTCAAGGTTTCGGACAGAGGTAAGAGCGTCTCCTGGGATGCTGCGGATTGAGTTCTTCTCCAGGTGTAGGAGCACCAGATTGCGAGGCAGACCCTTGGGAACAATGCTCAGGTTATTATTTGACAGATCCAGGCACTCCAGACTGCTCAGTTGGCTACCAGAGGAAAAGAAGAGGAAATAAGGTTAGTTTTCTGATTCTGGACTGTGTTATTTTGTGCAATCAAGACTTTGCAGTACAACAAAGATTCTGCATTTGCATTCACTTATTTGAATGTATTAACCACTGGAGGATTCGTGAGTGAGGATATTGTCCACCTGAAAGTCTCGTTATCCATGCCCTCATTGCTGAGGAGGTTGTTCTGGAGATACAACTCTCTGAGGTTTGACAAGTTGTCAAAGGCTCCCACTGGGATTTTCTCCAGCTTGTTACTCTGTAACAACAGGAGTAGTGCTACCGTCATCACTATGTTTGAGGATGAAAAGAAAGAGATGCACATCCTTCTCCTCACGTCTAACTGCAAGCTTGAGCGGTAAAGCACTCAAGCATCTTAACACATCATATGCTTTCAGGATACAATGTGGTTTTACAGGTGTTTTACCTTCAGATGAAGACGGTAAAGGGTGGTGGGTAGGTTCTTGGGAACAACCCGCAGGAAGTTGCTGGACATGGTGAGGATCTCCAGATTGTCAGAAGCATTGAACATGTTATCAGGAAGCCCTGCATCAGTCAGCTTGTTATTATGAAGATACACAGACCTGGAAGTCATGATCAAGGGATACCACTGTGAGTAAAATGACATCATTCCAGCAAAAAGGGATAAATTTACACACACATTCATACCTCAGTTTTGGTTTATGGCCAAACGTATATGGGAAGATCCTGACAAGCTCATTAGCTGCAAAATCAGCACTAACCAAAGAGGGTGGTAGGACCTTTGGTGCTGAGGTAAGCTGCAAGCACAAGAAAAGAAGGATTGTCCTGTTATGGTGTGAGAGTGACTTGGTCACTGGAGTCTGGGTTTGTAGCCTGTCTTGTGCCAAGCAAATTTTTTTTCTTTACCTATAACCACAATGTTTCCCTAAGTTTTAATGCAATATCAATTCATAAAATCCTGAAATTCATCAATTAATTTGAATTTTGCAATTTCCTGTGGATTTGTGAAGCTGTAAACATGCATTAAGATCTGGTCATGTGAGCACAGGGATTGTGCTGCTGGAGTACATTATAAATAAAGTATCTTTAGTTCACATAATCTAGATGAAATGTGTTTATACATTTTAAGTGCTTAAAGATCTGATTGTCGCTAAAGCATATTTCATGCAAGAGAGCTAATGAAAAAATGGTCAAGGTTGGGCAATGAATTAAATGGTTAATTTATAACGATGAAAAGGCAGAAAAGAAATCCTTTCGTTTATCATTCACTCCTCTGAAATGTCTTTTTTTGTATTGCATTTACACAGACACATGACAAAATCTGTCTGTTGAACAGCCTGTCCTGCTTCCACAATGCTACTGGAAATGAGAGCTGGCTAAGTTTTCATAGCCTAGCCTATTAGCTCGGCTTGACCACTGTCTGTACTGCAACCTCTCCTCTGAATTGATGTTTCCTATGGGGCATCATTTTCCATTATGTTAAACATAAAGTCGATTTGTGGTCTTTGTGGTCCATTCGTATTGCAAATTACTTTGCATCAGATTAGAGGTAGAATTTACAACATTAGTTCTCTGAAAATCACACTCAATTTCTGATCAAATCAGAAAACATATCTGGACCTTGTGAGTCCCAGTTAAAGCAAACAATACCCAGTCCTAATTTTAGCCATGCTAGCAGTGGGTCAGTGTCCATAATGGTGATAATGGTAAATATTTTACCTGAAAATTTAGCATGTTAGCATTATCATTGTTAGCATATTATTGTTAGCATTTAAAGCAGACATCCTCACAGAGCCGCTAATGTGCTGTAAACTCCTGTTTACTGTTTACTGACTGTGAAAACAAACAATATAAAGCAGTGGTCTGGCATCACGGCAAGCCATCTTTGACCAGTTGAAGCATAGACTTCATCGATACTGTATTTGATCTCAGAACAGAGTTCTGTCCCACATAGGATGGGATGGTGCCAGTTTGCATTCATCTTGTAATTTACTGCCCTTCTGTGGACACAATAGGTTATTGTCTCTGGAAGCTAGCTTGGCTATGATTCTGTGATTTTCATGCAGCGTGTCCCTTTGCCTTTGTCCCTTTCCCTTTTTGTCAAGCAAAAAAAGTAGCAGCATTGTTTAGGTTATTTGCAAATGTGCACTGAGGAAAAATCCAGGGAACTCTGATGGGTTGTCACCGGTTACCAAAGTGTGCTTGTCAAGCTGTCCTTCACTCAGCTCATTTTGAGGTTTTACTACTGATATAACAACAACTTTAACAACATTTATGGGAGCATCAAGAATGTTGAACGACTGTTGAGTTCTTAAAACAGTAGCACCAATTATGTTGTGTCAAAACACAACACCCTGTTGTGAGGGTGAGGTGAAGTGCTTGGAGCATTGATCCAGTAACATTTTTTTAAGAGCAGAACACAGATTCTGCCTGCCATGAGTTCATATGTATAATGATTGGCTGTTAGAGTTTCTGTCATTACAGTTGTGGTGGGGACTCTGCCATTCACTTCTGTTAGAATAAACTTAAACATATATATTGCTATAAGGATGTTGCACTCTCCCTCTGACAGTGCCAATTGTCTCACGTTGTGCCTGTTTCCTTTTAATGCAGGTGAATCTGGTCCAGAGATTCTGGTCCAGCCAGATTGGGGGAGGAAACATTGGGCAGGAAAGCTGGGCAGGAAGCCCAGCTTTCATACTGGGAAGTGGACAAACAGTCAACCAGAACACCAAGTTACCCGAACTGCCTCCCAAGAGGCATTCCCGACAGAGCTATTCCAACATTTAAGCTTCCAAAAGGCTTATAACCAAAAGGATGATCTAAAGAGCTTTAAAAACATTGCTAACTTTATGTTTCTCTAAGTATATTGTCTCCTTGGAAGACAATTCTTAAAATCTTAATAATAATAATAACTGCTTAAGCTTTTATTAAATGCTTAACTTCACAGAGTCCAGAGTCAGAGCTCAAACAAACACCCCAAATTTAGACTCCATATTTAGGGCTGAGCCAACAGCACTCACACACAGTACCACAAACGCAGCTGCTCCAAAACAGCCTCACACACTTTAATGGCCTGACTCACAAATTACTGCAACCATGAAAACTGTGTCCACAAACTTACCAAAAGCCTATAAAGGTAGACACATATAGTCCAACTGCCACTAAGCCACCAAATCTAGATCCAACATGGTGAAATCTTAAAAGTTTTCAGTTTGGAGCCCCCAAATAATGGTACACCCACCCGATGACCATAATTACACGACAAAAAGCACAAAAGTCTGATGAGCCAGCCAAAAGAAACAAAACAAGGGAAGCCACCAGACCAACCCACAAAGGGTCGTGGGGTCTGGTGTCTGCCATCTAACCTCAACCAAAAGAAGCCAACTCAAACAAAAAGACAGCTAGTGGACCCATTATTGAAACCAACAAAAAGCAAATAACCAAGACCCCTGAGTTTTTCTTTCATTTCAAATATTTGCTTGGGTACAGCTTGTCTGTTCTCGCAAAAAGAAGTGGAAATTGTTTAAATTACTACAGAATAGAAATGTTGTATGGCAAGCTGTGTACCCCTTCATACAACAACTAGAGCTTTACTGTACAAAGTAGCAGAGAATATAGAAATCCGAGATGCACTGGTGAGATTAGATGTTCATTTAGAGCTCTCTCCTTTATAATATGGTTTATGGATTAAAGCAGCATGGGTGTCTTTGAGGCTTAGAGAGCACTTAAAAATCCCCTATTCTTTCCTGTATCCTGTTTGCCTATTCATCTCAGTGAAGGCACAAATCTGTCCATCTTTTCTCTCTTGCTCTGTGTCCAAAAGGGTCAGTAACATTTTAGCTCTGACCAGCTGGCACAGTTATACTGGAAGTCATTACAAGGATAAGCTCACGCAGCATATGAGAAAACACTGCCACCTCTCTTTGCCAGCTGGCACTATGTCAGTATATTAGAGTAGAACAGAACAGAACAGAACAGAATAGAATAGAATAGAATAGAAATGAAATGAAATGAACATGTAAACGATGAACTTGCTCAGTGGTCTGTCATCAGGGCAAGCAGTGCTTCTCTTCTTCTGAAGCTAGCTAGCCTGCTGTTAACTGCTAACAGCTTTCTGTTGCTGTCACCAATATACCAACAAAAAAACTAACAAAAGATTATGATGAAGAACAGGAATTGAACCCGTGTCAACCATGTGTTCGGTCAGACTCCCACTCTCCCCTGTTTAAAGGGCTAACCAACGTTGAGTCATAAACAGGAAGTACTGCATCGCGGTTGGGCCATGATGAAATGCAGTATTCTGCATTGCCACTGGAGTTAATGCTAAATATTGTCGATGTTGCATGTTTGATTTGTTTACTGTCAATACGTAGGTGTAATCCTGATACTTCTTCAGCCAGGCCAGTCCAGGCAAAGATGCAGAAGAGAGACTTTCTGCTTTGAATAGACCGGCAGCACAAAATCTTGAGGTTGGGCAGACCCCACTGCTACTGTCATAAAAAGGTGTTTTGTTCAAATCCATATTTATGTTGTTTTAGTAAACAATCTGAATTGCACACTGAGTTGGCTTTTGGAGTTTTTTGGAGTGGTGTTCGGGGTGGCAGGCTTGTTGTTCGGCTCAGCTCTCCTGTCTGCATAAGGTTAGCAGAGAGAACAAACACTGGAAGTCTGGTAGATGACTCACCTTGTTATTTGCCAAGTATAAATAGGCCAGCTGTTCAAGCATCTCAAAGCCTTCATCTTCAAGGCCTGTAAACAGAAAAACTCCTAATCAATATATTTAAGCACACATCACTAGCACACAAGTGTATACACACATTGAACACATGATAATTATCTCACATCCTAAGTAAGCTTTTCAAAAATACTACACCAATTTTAACACTATAATTAGTTTATTTGTAGTGGGACTACTTAGCACATGAAATAATTCAAATGAAGCATTTCCTAGAGTAGAGGCTCATAAACTTTTTATGTTAAACACACCACAAAAAATATGATAAAATTTTGTCCCAGGGGCCCCTATCTGATAAGAAATTTACTTTTGGTTTTATTTAGAAAGTGTTAAACGCATGAACAAAATGATCATTAGTCCTCTTTTTGCTGAAGAAACTCAAGAACCCCCTCGGGCACCCCTGGAGATCTCCGCACCACATTTTGAGATCTACAGACATAGAAGAGCTACAGTATATTCACTCACTTAAATTGCCTTACTGTAGGTCACTGGACACTACGTGCTTGAAAAGCCCCCCACATTTACACTGTAAAGGGTATGCGCATCACTTTGCTGATTCAAATTATTTTATTCATTCATAGTTACTATGTAGTTTTTTAAACTTTTAAACCATTCAGACTCACATCACTACAAACATCAGAAAGCAATTACATTGTGGTCAAAAATATGGTGGCGTTGATGCTTCTGCTTCTGCTTCTAGAAGTTAAGTCTGTTGCAGAGCAGCTCCGTTCAGTTCAGCGCAGCAACCAGCTTGTAATCCTATGTTAAAGATTTCTTTGTACAGGTTCTGCAAATCGATTGCTCTGCGGGTGCAGTGATTAGAAGAAGTGGAACTGGACTCCACGTCTCAGCCAGTGCCGTGTGGGACTGACAGCTACACAATCTCACTTTATGGATTTACCTCACATACAATCCATGCCATTACAACAAAATATGCAATTTTGGAAGCTGCAGTTAGAGTTTCAGCAGCAGAGCAAAACAACCCAGGAGTCATCACAGCTGGTCAGAAATCCACTGAGCTATGTGTTTATCTTGGCATTCTTGATTAGCCACAGTGATATGACCAACTGTTATTCAGCTGCTTGCAGGAACAATACAGGATAAATCATGATGCTTGTTTTCTTCATCATTATGGTTATGTGGTTAGTATCATAACTAGAATATCTATACTATCTAATATATAGATAAACCCTCCCAAACTCACAGGCATTAGCCACTGTACATTAGCATTCTTGTGCAACAACATAACTTGTGCGCACACTGACTATTAAAAGATGCCACAATACAGAGTTATATATATATAGGGCAAAAGTAACACAAGTAGAGTTGCAAATTCGATCAACTGATGCAGTTATACAGCAATATCTAACTAAAGTTAGCTAGCAGTGGCTAACTTTAGGTGCCATAAGCTACTGCTCTGCTTAACCAAAACCTCTGTTTATGAATTATCAAACTAAGCTTATTCCAAGGCTCTAACTCGGTACAGTACAAGTCAATAGAGACCCACAGCTGAGCAGGATAATCAGGAACCAAACAGTCCTGTTCGGCCCCACAAAATAACCTTGAAAACATGTCTGTAGTCTGCTCCCCTGTTCTATGACTGCTGCTAGATGTGTATATTGTGTTACAGTGTTTACCATCTGTGGTGAGCCAGTTGTTCTGAAGGTTGAGAGTCTCAAGCTGATGCAAGTGGGAAATGTGCTCCACTGTTATCTCTTCAATTTTGTTGTTCTGTTATTAGGAGACAAAACACAGACAGCAAATACAATGGCAGACAAGTTTTGCACTGGCGACTCACTAATCCCTGAGGAACTGAATTATGTTTAAGTATATGCGTGTGAAAGACCTGTAGAGAGAGCTGGCGGGTTTTATCAGACAACTCTGCAGGGAACTCTGTGAGGTCAACCCCAGCACAGTCCACTGCCCACTCTGCTGTGCAGCTACACTCCGACGGACAGTGGACCAGCTCAGATTTCATCACCATAGTTGTGATGTTGGTCTCCTCTCCCTCCTCCTCTTCCACTGGTTCAAGGGAGGCCTGGCAATGCACCAAAACCCAGGCCAAGTGCAGCACACTCAGGGCCCGCAGGATGGAATGCTTGGGAAAGGCCATGTCCACTGCTGAGCTCTTCTGTTGCACAAGCATACGGACAGTAAAGTTAAAAATTGGGTATCTTGTCTTGGGAACATGGCTTTGTAAAAACTGCAATCTGTTACTCTTTGGACATTGAAGTAGGAAGTAGTAAGTGTTTTCTTTTTCTTAATTTAACGTATGCTATTACAATAGTGGGTGAGTAAGAAGTGCCACTAATAGGCTTTCAAATAAAATGGTGGGTTTGGGATCAATTTGTCAGTCATCATTTTTGTACTGGTCCACAGCTTCTGGTGTCAGGATGTGTGCCTCATGCCAGTCAGTTATACATGACCAACTCAACCTGGTTCTTAACAGATAGTAAGCTAAATCTTGCTAAACCAAAATAATGAGCTGAAAGAATCTAAAGTACACCACAGAAGTAAAACATACAATCAGCCATCCACCATCCACTGATGATATATTTATGGCCACTTAATGAAAGGTAATAAAATTCAGGATGTGGGGTGCTTTCTACAGTTAGGACCATTTTACTAATTTCGATAAGTCAAATGTTCTACTCTACTATGTAGTTTAGCTGGCAGAAAAAGTGTAATTGACAAATGTCAGGTCAATGTATTGAACAGTACCTGCATTCAGTTTGTCAATGAAGCTATTGTCACGTACACATAAACACACACACACACATCACTATCATTCAAGTAAAGTTTCTGTCCACTAGGAGACAATCAATATCCACTCTCTCTCTAACTCTGTTCTTGGCCTATATTAACTTCTGTGGGAGACACAGGATCCGGCTGCATATGTTCGACAGCTCGCTACTTAGCGACTTTTTTGCTGAAAACAGCTGGACAGTCGTTTTGCCAAACACATTCTGAGGAAAACATAATTAGCCCAAGCAGTGGATTATGTTCAGCAAGTGCACTTCCCACTGCGAGTTTTATATATGCTTCTACATTTTATAGACTTGACTAAAGTGCAAAGACTATCAGTAATACTATAAACAAAGCACAATATAGTTCCTGCATTATTTGATGTTTAATTAAAGTTTATTGTTTCTTAGCAGTTAGTGATAGTGGCAGCTATATTGAAAAATCAGAAAGCTTAAAATGTATTCCTTCAATTAATATCAAGCAGCATTTCTCTCAATCAAGTTTGTGGTGGTCTTACTATTTCATTCATGGATCTGTTAATCTGTTAACCTGAACCTGTAATCTAGTAACAAAGCAATAAGATCCAGCTTACATACACCTACATTTAAACCTCTGCTTCCTATTTTTGCTGAACCTTTTTTAAACTTTGGCAAAGCTAGTCAGATGCAAAGAGACACACTAACGCAATATGTTTGAGGTGACATTGGACAAAGTAAATAGTAATATTTCTGTCAAGACAGAAGAGATTCTATCAAAGGTGAAACCCAGTTCAGTAAATCAAGAGACTAAACTTCAGCTTTGAATATTATACTTTGTTCATTTGTCTCTCAAGTGTACTAAATTTATATTAGTGTGATACTAATGACAGGTTACCCTTGTCCACAGTTTCACTTACAACGTGGATATGTGCTGCATCATTTCAGTTCAAATCTTTTCAATCTATCAACCTTTGTCTTCCGTGCCATCTCTAACAGGTGTATTGAAAAAAAAGTGTCCTTACATCCAAAAATGCATTGAACTAAGGGTTTGCATCATTTACGCACCAGGCCAACCACAAAAGACAGCCGGCTCTCTGCTCCTTCTGTCTGTGGCTGAAGCTTCAGTCCTCACCAACAGCAGGGGCTAATTTGAAAAAAGAACATAAGCATCATCTCTGACAGCTGGGCTCTCTTTGCTTATCAGACATTTCACATACATGCATTCACAAAATTCCAATTTTCAGGTTTAAATAAAATAACATGAGTTGCGCCTCTTGCAGTCATCTGACAAGCACATAGAGAGCAGTGTTTGTGTGAGGCTAGTGTTTTGCAACGCTCCAAAAGAGCCCTCTGATTATTATTGCCAGTGTTAATAGAAATATTCCACTGGGCACTCAGGGCAGCTCTCAAGGCAAAAGTCTTAAAGCCATCCATCAGAAGAGCCTTCTCTATATTGTCGCACCACAGCTACCAGAGGGACTGTGGCAAACACACACACACACATGCACACAAAACAGACACAGGAGCATGCAATGCACACACAGTAAATGAAAAATAAAAGCCTGTGCACTTGCCTGCACTTATTGCCAACACTGGCTAGAATAAAAACATCATAGCATCCAGGGGTCAGAGAGGATTTTAAAGCCTTCACTAAGTAAACAACACTCTCATGTTACCTTGTAATTTAAAGGCTTAAAGTGAAAAAAAAAAACACTTTATTAGCAGAAATGTAGACCATTCTAAAAGTTATCATCTGCTCTTTCTCAGCTAAGCAGAGTTTGTGTAGTTTCTTCACTGCACTGTTAAACAGTCCAGATGATCTGAAATCTGCACGCCATAACTGTCATGCATGCATGAATGACACTTTAAGCTCAGTTTCTTATAACATTACAGCCACTCGAAAAACATGCAGCAGTAAAGTCTGCAAAAGCAACATTCTGGTCTACTACTGTACTTTACCCCTTCCGAACGACGTTTGCTGAAATGCACTGAAGTCTGACGTCCAGTCCAAACACAGGCTGTCCCATAGCAGGCAAAGAGTCACACAGCCGCACCAGATACCCTCCAGATGTGAGAGAGAAGTGGGAGTGGGAGAGAAAAAGTTAGGAGAAAGAAAGGAAAGAGAACAGGCAAGAGTGAAAAGGAAGGGAGTGAGTAAGAGAGACAGCTCTGACCTGACTGGGAGCCAAAAACAAATTCTTTCCCTTTTTTTTTTTGATTGTATTGATTTTTTTTCCCCTCAGCACAGCAGGTCGCTCCAGTTTAAATGTAATACATTTGTTTTTTCATAGCCTGGTTTGGTGGGGTTTGATAAGTTCCTGAAAATACAACAAAACCTTTCCAGCCTACATGACATGATTTCCAGCCTACATCATCTGAGATGATAATCATACTGGAGACATGCTGGAGGCACTAAAAGGCCACACTTTTGTTCTCCAGGGTATACTGAAAATGAAACATCTGTAGTGCAGATTATTGATAAAAGACATGTAAAAATAAATACATATTTTGTTTGTTGCCAGAAACATGTTCTGAGATAGTTTCATTTGAAGAAGGCAGATGAGTCATCCTAAGTACTTCTACAATAAAGTAAAACGTGCCAAAAAGAGACATGTGTCTTGTGTGTTTTTTCAACAAGCCCACATCCCATTAGGCGCAGTGACTGAACATCTGCTACCATTACGATGCATTAGCACAGTTCACTGAACTTTAGATTTACATGCAGCAGTGTTTTGGGATGATTCACGACCAGAAAATGTTCTTCAGCAAAAAAAAAAAAAAAAGGCATTTGTCTATCTGCTGTTTCACTTTTCTGATTTGTTTCGTATCATCTGCTTATCGTATATATATATATATATATATATATATATATATATATA